>JAWNPT010000118.1:10600000-10955465 GCA_035047365.1 Drosophila ustulata | reverse complement strand
ACAACATGCACTAAATCCAGAGATGTAGATCCAAAATGTGCTAACTGTACAGGAAAGCACATAGCCAGCTATAAGGGCTGTCCAGCCTTTAAAGAGGAAAAAGCCAAACTCTTGATCAATCGTGTACGCACAGCTAATAAACGAGTCCAGGATCAGCAACTCACAGATCGAAATGCTCAAATCCCAAACTGCCCTGTCTCAGTCGAATACCAGCCAAGTCAGTTACAGCGGCCGCCTCGCCTCCAGGGCCCAATGCAACAGGATCATCAAAGCCAACACCTGCGCAAACATGGGCAACAACAACATGGCCATCAGTCGCCAACCAATACAGCTCTTGCTACTACTAATTCAAATCGTCTGGTATCTAAGAATATAAAGAATATGAGAAGCAATGAAATAAAGCAGCAGCAACAACATCTGAGCACACTTAATAATTCTGTCAATCTTACTTACAGCGAAACTGCCCATAATATAAGCAGACCCAATAAGGTGCGTAATCCAGCTGAGAAACACCTGCAAAACTTTCAGCGCAGACTTCACTTGAAACAACAACAGCAACAACAGGTACAGAACGGGCTCCTTGATGGATTGCCAATGCCATACAGTACCTTCACACGTGCGCTAGATCAAGTAGCTGCTATTAATAACTTAATGGCTAATAAGTTTGATGCTCTTATAAATACACTAAATAATCTGGTAAAGAAATTATAATTATCCTCTAATACTAATTATGTACTACAACTAAACAGCAATTCTAATCATAAAAAAAAAAAACTAAACGATAGTATATCAATCTATATTACAAGTTGTTTGTGCAATAACGTGATATTTCCATATGGTCCACATCAAATTACATTAAAAAAGTTAAGATTACTTTCACACTCGCTACGCTCAAGAACGGCTATACAAATTTTGTAATTTCATAAACAAATCAAAAGAAAAAACTGCGAGTGCAAGAACTATAAAAGCTGCATAACATTTTGTAAAATCGGACAATACATAATTATTAATTGCTACGTATCGAAAAATGTTGCACAAATGGCAACTTATGCTAACACTTAACAACGAATTTTAAATTTGACTGACATTATCGGATCCTAAAAATTTACAAATCTCTGAGCCATGTGTGCCTATGCAAAATTACAAGATTATATACAAGCTTGTAGCAATATGATTAAACATAAACAAATGAAAATTGCGAGTGCGCCAATTGCAAAAGCTGTATGACTTTTTGTACAATCGAATATATAATTTACAAATGTTGCGTATTAGTAAGCACTATATACAAGCACTTAACAAAGATTCGTCACCAAAATCATCCAATTGTATTGCGAGCGTATACTTCAAAAGGAGATGATGCCCAATGAAGACAAACATTGCGCTCTCGCTAAAAAAAAGACATATTTATACATCAATAAACCTTCGAACACTGATCAATATTTCAAACTCACATTCGCTGCCTGTAACCTCTACAACAAATCAGCGCGCTGGGCGTGAAACTGGAAGACGATCCACAAGACGATGTTCCTGCCAATAATGAAATAAATGCCTTGATGATGACGCAAAGATGACAATGTTCCTGCCAATAATAGACAAAAATATATCTTATTTTTATAGCATATCCTGCAGTACTGTACTGTACCGTACTTACGCTGATGTCGTGCCTCTTCCTGTCTTGGACAGCTGTGGGTGATCGTGCGGCAGCAATATGCAGACTGTCTCGGCCAATACCAGCAACTATGCCTAATTGACGTACAGCGAAGCTTTTATGCTTACCCAAAACCTTTATTGATGTCGTTCCACTTCTTCCTGAGCTGAAGGCTGCAAATAAGTTTCAAAAAACATATAATTATATTATTTCATTACTTTATCAAATGTGCTGTGCACATAAACTTAAATCAAATGTAAATACAATCAGAATAGCTTATGTCTAACAGCTGTTTATGCTGATGCCATTACAATGCTGCATGATATGTAACACATGCAGCATTAAACTATATTATACACCCTGTTAATCTAACGCCATTTATATTTGTAAAGGTTGCTACTTAAGCTACAGTAACAAAGCAAATAAAGAAGCCAATTTAGTTTGGCCCCTAATGTGCATTGCAACGCACGTCAAAGAAATAAATGCCTTGATGATGACGCAAAGATGACAATGTTCCTGCCAATAATAGACAAAAATATATCTTATTTTTATAGCATATCCTGCAGTACTGTACTGTACCGTACTTACGCTGATGTCGTGCCTCTTCCTGTCTTGGACAGCTGTGGGTGATCGTGCGGCAGCAATATGCAGACTGTCTCGGCCAATACCAGCAACTATGCCTAATTGACGTACAGCGAAGCTTTTATGCTTACCCAAAACCTTTATTGATGTCGTTCCACTTCTTCCTGAGCTGAAGGCTGCAAATAAGTTTCAAAAAACATATAATTATATTATTTCATTACTTTATCAAATGTGCTGTGCACATAAACTTAAATCAAATGTAAATACAATCAGAATAGCTTATGTCTAACAGCTGTTTATGCTGATGCCATTACAATGCTGCATGATATGTAACACATGCAGCATTAAACTATATTATACACCCTGTTAATCTAACGCCATTTATATTTGTAAAGGTTGCTACTTAAGCTACAGTAACAAAGCAAATAAAGAAGCCAATTTAGTTTGGCCCCTAATGTGCATTGCAACGCACGTCAAAGAAGAAAGAGAAAAAAAAAGCCAAACGTTATTAAGATTAAAAATCAAGAAACATTAAAAATCAAAAACATTTATTTAAAATATTGCAAACAAATCAAAAAGATTAAAATTAGAACATTGTAATTATTAATTATTCGTAAATAATTTGTTTTCTGGGCGCGTGCGTGTACTGTGTGTGGCTTTGCGGAGCACAGAAAATATACAATTCGTCGCGTATATAAAAACTCAACCGCGAGATCGCTTATTGCAGACACTTTATGTGCAAATATGTTTAAAAATACGTATAAAAAACCATACAATGTATGGACGGATGATGAGTCTGAGTTATCCGGAGAGCAACCTTTGGACCCCCCACTAGACTGTACTTTTACTGAATATAACGGTCCGTTATTAGAAAACAAAATGTCCTCTGAAGGCACTGCCAACACCAAACCAAATAATAACCAAGAACAAATATGTGATGAAAACAGTGATGTAAATTGTGATGTCATTAATGAAAACTCTAATAATACAATTAAATTATCGCTTAAAGCTAATAAGTCTGGCCAACATATAACCGCAATGCCAACAATCGTAAAGAATAATAATTTTAATCATCATTTTCGCGATAATCAGCATATTAACAAGACTAATTTGACAACTAAAAGCCCGCCAAATCATAATAAGAATGTAGTGTTGTCTCCAAAAAGCCCGCCAAAAGGCAATAAATTGGCGCCAAACGCCAATGACATCGAGTCTCTGCACCATCAAACCACAAGTGATGACCTGCACTCTCTCCCAGGTTTGAGTCAAAGCCATGTAGAGGCTCAGCCAATCCCAACTGAAGAGCTTAATCTGACTGCAGCAGATCTTATGGATGCTGTGCCGAGTACAGGTGCGATTCCGTATCCCACACCCAGGAGAAATACTGCCAGTAACCACCATCCTGCTGATGTTATTAAGCGCAAGGTTATTACTTCTCTTCAACATAGGAAGCGGAAAAACTATCCACTCTCATTAAGTTTGAAATCTATTAGGAAAACTATGCAGGCACAGCCAGTTGTGCGACTTTATGATGTGAACAAAACCATATCCAAAACTGCACGTGAATCATCCCTCAAAAGGAGACGCATATCCGAACCGCTTATTAGGTCAAATGAGCATATAGAGATAGACGCTAGCAGTTCAGATGAGCGATCTAGAAATGATTCTGGTGCAGATTCCATTCAAGAAGGTTCTAACGCTGACCTTCGCCAACAACAGCAGCAAGCTGAGCAACAACAACAATCTTCTTGGCAAGGATTGCAGAGTGCCAAGCTGCCATCTCTGTTTATTCCAAATGTCAATGAGATCCAGCCACTAATCGACAGGATTAATAGAATTCCAGGTGCGAATAATTATATAACAAAATGCACTCAAGGCAATGGTATCAGAATTCAGTGCAAGGAGACTGATAGCTATAATGCAATTCTGGCATTTCTAAATGCGAATAACACGAACATGCACACATACCAGCTGCCTAGAGAGCGAGGCTTTCGAGTTATCTTTCGTCATCTCCACTACTCCACTCCATGTGACTGGATACGCAACCAGTTAGCTGAACTTGGCTATGTCACTCGCTTCATTAAGGTTATCAAACATCGCTTTACTGGCAAACCAATGAACCTATTTGAGATAGAATTGGAAACACAACTTAATGATGATCATAAGAAGATATGTTCCCTTACAGAAATAGGCAATCAACATATTACAGTAGAAAGGCAACTAAGACGCTCTGATCCTGTGCAGTGTCATCGTTGCCAATCATTTGGCCATAGCAAGAACTACTGTCGCATGCCATTTGTATGTATGAAGTGCTCCGGTGAACACCCCACAACAACATGCACTAAATCCAGAGATGTAGATCCAAAATGTCCTAACTGTACAGGAAAGCACATAGCCAGCTATAAGGGCTGTCCAGCCTTTAAAGAGGAAAAAGCCAAACTCTTGATCAATCGTGTACGCACAGCTAATAAACGAGTCCAGGATCAGCAACTCACAGATCGAAATGCTCAAATCCCAAACTGCCCTGTCTCAGTCGAATACCAGCCAAGTCAGTTACAGCGGCCGCCTCGCCTCCAGGGCCCAATGCAACAGGATCATCAAAGCCAACACCTGCGCAAACATGGGCAACAACAACATGGCCATCAGTCGCCAACCAATACAGCTCTTGCTACTACTAATTCAAATCGTCTGGTATCTAAGAATATAAAGAATATGAGAAGCAATGAAATAAAGCAGCAGCAACAACATCTGAGCACACTTAATAATTCTGTCAATCTTACTTACAGCGAAACTGCCCATAATATAAGCAGACCCAATAAGGTGCGTAATCCAGCTGAGAAACACCTGCAAAACTTTCAGCGCAGACTTCACTTGAAACAACAACAGCAACAACAGGTACAGAACGGGCTCCTTGATGGATTGCCAATGCCATACAGTACCTTCACACGTGCGCTAGATCAAGTAGCTGCTATTAATAACTTAATGGCTAATAAGTTTGATGCTCTTATAAATACACTAAATAATCTGGTAAAGAAATTATAATTATCCTCTAATACTAATTATGTACTACAACTAAACAGCAATTCTAAACATAAAAAAAAAAAAAAACTAAACGATAGTATATCAATCTATATTACAAGTTGTTTGTGCAATAACGTGATATTTCCATATGGTCCACATCAAATTACATTAAAAAAGTTAAGATTACTTTCACACTCGCTACGCTCAAGAACGGCTATACAAATTTTGTAATTTCATAAACAAATCAAAAGAAAAAAACTGCGAGTGCAAGAACTATAAAAGCTGCATAACATTTTGTAAAATCGGACAATACATAATTATTAATTGCTACGTATCGAAAAATGTTGCACAAATGGCAACTTATGCTAACACTTAACAACGAATTTTAAATTTGACTTACATTATCGGATCCTAAAAATTTACAAATCTCTGAGCCATGTGTGCCTATGCAAAATTACAAGATTATATACAAGCTTGTAGCAATATGATTAAACATAAACAAATGAAAATTGCGAGTGCGCCAATTGCAAAAGCTGTATGACTTTTTGTACAATCGAATATATAATTTACAAATGTTGCGTATTAGTAAGCACTATATACAAGCACTTAACAAAGATTCGTCACCAAAATCATCCAATTGTATTGCGAGCGTATACTTCAAAAGGAGATGATGCCCAATGAAGACAAACATTGCGCTCTCGCTAAAAAAAAAGACATATTTATACATCAATAAACCTTCGAACACTGATCAATATTTCAAACTCACATTCGCTGCCTGTAACCTCTACAACAAATCAGCGCGCTGGGCGTGAAACTGGAAGATGATCCACAAGACGATGTTCCTGCCAATAATGAAATAAATGCCTTGATGATGACGCAAAGATGACAATGTTCCTGCCAATAATACACAAAAATATATCTTATTTTTATAGCATATCCTGCAGTACTGTACTGTACTGTACTTACGCTGATGTCGTGCCTCTTCCTGTCTTGGACAGCTGTGGGTGATCGTGCGGCAGCAATATGCAGACTGTCTCGGCCAATACCAGCAACTATGCCTAATTGACGTACAGCGAAGCTTTTATGCTTACCCAAAACCTTTATTGATGTCGTTCCACTTCTTCCTGAGCTGAAGGCTGCAAATAAGTTTCAAAAAACATATAATTATATTATTTCATTACTTTATCAAATGTGCTGTGCACATAAACTTAAATCAAATGTAAATACAATCAGAATAGCTTATGTCTAACAGCTGTTTATGCTGATGCCATTACAATGCTGCATGATATGTAACACATGCAGCATTAAACTATATTATACACCCTGTTAATCTAACGCCATTTATATTTGTAAAGGTTGCTACTTAAGCTACAGTAACAAAGCAAATAAAGAAGCCAATTTAGTTTGGCCCCTAATGTGCATTGCAACGCACGTCAAAGAAGAAAGAAAAAAAAAGCCAAACGTTATTAAGATTAAAAATCAAGAAACATTAAAAATCAAAAACATTTATTTAAAATATTGCAAACAAATCAAAAAGATTAAAATTAGAACATTGTAATTATTAATTATTCGTAAATAATTTGTTTTCTGGGCGCGTGCGTGTACTGTGTGTGGCTTTGCGGAGCACAGAAAATATACAATTCGTCGCGTATATAAAAACTCAACCGCGAGATCGCTTATTGCAGACACTTTATGTGCAAATATGTTTAAAAATACGTATAAAAAACCATACAATGTATGGACGGATGATGAGTCTGAGTTATCCGGAGAGCAACCTTTGGACCCCCCACTAGACTGTACTTTTACTGAATATAACGGTCCGTTATTAGAAAACAAAATGTCCTCTGAAGGCACTGCCAACACCAAACCAAATAATAACCAAGAACAAATATGTGATGAAAACAGTGATGTAAATTGTGATGTCATTAATGAAAACTCTAATAATACAATTAAATTATCGCTTAAAGCTAATAAGTCTGGCCAACATATAACCGCAATGCCAACAATCGTAAAGAATAATAATTTTAATCATCATTTTCGCGATAATCAGCATATTAACAAGACTAATTTGACAACTAAAAGCCCGCCAAATCATAATAAGAATGTAGTGTTGTCTCCAAAAAGCCCGCCAAAAGGCAATAAATTGGCGCCAAACGCCAATGACATCGAGTCTCTGCACCATCAAACCACAAGTGATGACCTGCACTCTCTCCCAGGTTTGAGTCAAAGCCATGTAGAGGCTCAGCCAATCCCAACTGAAGAGCTTAATCTGACTGCAGCAGATCTTATGGATGCTGTGCCGAGTACAGGTGCGATTCCGTATCCCACACCCAGGAGAAATACTGCCAGTAACCACCATCCTGCTGATGTTATTAAGCGCAAGGTTATTACTTCTCTTCAACATAGAAAGCGGAAAAACTTTCCACTCTCATTAAGTTTGAAATCTATTAGGAAAACTATGCAGGCACAGCCAGTTGTGCGACTTTATGATGTGAACAAAACCATATCCAAAACTGCACGTGAATCATCCCTCAAAAGGAGACGCATATCCGAACCGCTTATTAGGTCAAATGAGCATATAGAGATAGACGCTAGCAGTTCAGATGAGCGATCTAGAAATGACTCTGGTGCAGATCCCATTCAAGAAGGTTCTAACGCTGACCTTCGCCAACAACAGCAGCAAGCTGAGCAACAACAACAATCTTCTTGGCAAGGATTGCAGAGTGCCAAGCTGCCATCTCTGTTTATTCCAAATGTCAATGAGATCCAGCCACTAATCGACAGGATTAATAGAATTCCAGGTGCGAATAATTATATAACAAAATGCACTCAAGGCAATGGTATCAGAATTCAGTGCAAGGAGACTGATAGCTATAATGCAATTCTGGCATTTCTAAATGCGAATAACACGAACATGCACACATACCAGCTGCCTAGAGAGCGAGGCTTTCGAGTTATCTTTCGTCATCTCCACTACTCCACTCCATGTGACTGGATACGCAACCAGTTAGCTGAACTTGGCTATGTCACTCGCTTCATTAAGGTTATCAAACATCGCTTTACTGGCAAACCAATGAACCTATTTGAGATAGAATTGGAAACACAACTTAATGATGATCATAAGAAGATATGTTCCCTTACAGAAATAGGCAATCAACATATTACAGTAGAAAGGCAACTAAGACGCTCTGATCCTGTGCAGTGTCATCGTTGCCAATCATTTGGCCATAGCAAGAACTACTGTCGCATGCCATTTGTATGTATGAAGTGCTCCGGTGAACACCCCACAACAACATGCACTAAATCCAGAGATGTAGATCCAAAATGTGCTAACTGTACAGGAAAGCACATAGCCAGCTATAAGGGCTGTCCAGCCTTTAAAGAGGAAAAAGCCAAACTCTTGATCAATCGTGTACGCACAGCTAATAAACGAGTCCAGGATCAGCAACTCACAGATCGAAATGCTCAAATCCCAAACTGCCCTGTCTCAGTCGAATACCAGCCAAGTCAGTTACAGCGGCCGCCTCGCCTCCAGGGCCCAATGCAACAGGATCATCAAAGCCAACACCTGCGCAAACATGGGCAACAACAACATGGCCATCAGTCGCCAACCAATACAGCTCTTGCTACTACTAATTCAAATCGTCTGGTATCTAAGAATATAAAGAATATGAGAAGCAATGAAATAAAGCAGCAGCAACAACATCTGAGCACACTTAATAATTCTGTCAATCTTACTTACAGCGAAACTGCCCATAATATAAGCAGACCCAATAAGGTGCGTAATCCAGCTGAGAAACACCTGCAAAACTTTCAGCGCAGACTTCACTTGAAACAACAACAGCAACAACAGGTACAGAACGGGCTCCTTGATGGATTGCCAATGCCATACAGTACCTTCACACGTGCGCTAGATCAAGTAGCTGCTATTAATAACTTAATGGCTAATAAGTTTGATGCTCTTATAAATACACTAAATAATCTGGTAAAGAAATTATAATTATCCTCTAATACTAATTATGTACTACAACTAAACAGCAATTCTAATCATAAAAAAAAAAACTAAACGATAGTATATCAATCTATATTACAAGTTGTTTGTGCAATAACGTGATATTTCCATATGGTCCACATCAAATTACATTAAAAAAGTTAAGATTACTTTCACACTCGCTACGCTCAAGAACGGCTATACAAATTTTGTAATTTCATAAACAAATCAAAAGAAAAAACTGCGAGTGCAAGAACTATAAAAGCTGCATAACATTTTGTAAAATCGGACAATACATAATTATTAATTGCTACGTATCGAAAAATGTTGCACAAATGGCAACTTATGCTAACACTTAACAACGAATTTTAAATTTGACTGACATTATCGGATCCTAAAAATTTACAAATCTCTGAGCCATGTGTGCCTATGCAAAATTACAAGATTATATACAAGCTTGTAGCAATATGATTAAACATAAACAAATGAAAATTGCGAGTGCGCCAATTGCAAAAGCTGTATGACTTTTTGTACAATCGAATATATAATTTACAAATGTTGCGTATTAGTAAGCACTATATACAAGCACTTAACAAAGATTCGTCACCAAAATCATCCAATTGTATTGCGAGCGTATACTTCAAAAGGAGATGATGCCCAATGAAGACAAACATTGCGCTCTCGCTAAAAAAAAGACATATTTATACATCAATAAACCTTCGAACACTGATCAATATTTCAAACTCACATTCGCTGCCTGTAACCTCTACAACAAATCAGCGCGCTGGGCGTGAAACTGGAAGACGATCCACAAGACGATGTTCCTGCCAATAATGAAATAAATGCCTTGATGATGACGCAAAGATGACAATGTTCCTGCCAATAATAGACAAAAATATATCTTATTTTTATAGCATATCCTGCAGTACTGTACTGTACCGTACTTACGCTGATGTCGTGCCTCTTCCTGTCTTGGACAGCTGTGGGTGATCGTGCGGCAGCAATATGCAGACTGTCTCGGCCAATACCAGCAACTATGCCTAATTGACGTACAGCGAAGCTTTTATGCTTACCCAAAACCTTTATTGATGTCGTTCCACTTCTTCCTGAGCTGAAGGCTGCAAATAAGTTTCAAAAAACATATAATTATATTATTTCATTACTTTATCAAATGTGCTGTGCACATAAACTTAAATCAAATGTAAATACAATCAGAATAGCTTATGTCTAACAGCTGTTTATGCTGATGCCATTACAATGCTGCATGATATGTAACACATGCAGCATTAAACTATATTATACACCCTGTTAATCTAACGCCATTTATATTTGTAAAGGTTGCTACTTAAGCTACAGTAACAAAGCAAATAAAGAAGCCAATTTAGTTTGGCCCCTAATGTGCATTGCAACGCACGTCAAAGAAAATGATGAGTCTGAGTTATCCGGAGAGCAACCTTTGGACCCCCCACTAGACTGTACTTTTACTGAATATAACGGTCCGTTATTAGAAAACAAAATGTCCTCTGAAGGCACTGCCAACACCAAACCAAATAATAACCAAGAACAAATATGTGATGAAAACAGTGATGTAAATTGTGATGTCATTAATGAAAACTCTAATAATACAATTAAATTATCGCTTAAAGCTAATAAGTCTGGCCAACATATAACCGCAATGCCAACAATCGTAAAGAATAATAATTTTAATCATCATTTTCGCGATAATCAGCATATTAACAAGACTAATTTGACAACTAAAAGCCCGCCAAATCATAATAAGAATGTAGTGTTGTCTCCAAAAAGCCCGCCAAAAGGCAATAAATTGGCGCCAAACGCCAATGACATCGAGTCTCTGCACCATCAAACCACAAGTGATGACCTGCACTCTCTCCCAGGTTTGAGTCAAAGCCATGTAGAGGCTCAGCCAATCCCAACTGAAGAGCTTAATCTGACTGCAGCAGATCTTATGGATGCTGTGCCGAGTACAGGTGCGATTCCGTATCCCACACCCAGGAGAAATACTGCCAGTAACCACCATCCTGCTGATGTTATTAAGCGCAAGGTTATTACTTCTCTTCAACATAGGAAGCGGAAAAACTATCCACTCTCATTAAGTTTGAAATCTATTAGGAAAACTATGCAGGCACAGCCAGTTGTGCGACTTTATGATGTGAACAAAACCATATCCAAAACTGCACGTGAATCATCCCTCAAAAGGAGACGCATATCCGAACCGCTTATTAGGTCAAATGAGCATATAGAGATAGACGCTAGCAGTTCAGATGAGCGATCTAGAAATGATTCTGGTGCAGATCCCATTCAAGAAGGTTCTAACGCTGACCTTCGCCAACAACAGCAGCAAGCTGAGCAACAACAACAATCTTCTTGGCAAGGATTGCAGAGTGCCAAGCTGCCATCTCTGTTTATTCCAAATGTCAATGAGATCCAGCCACTAATCGACAGGATTAATAGAATTCCAGGTGCGAATAATTATATAACAAAATGCACTCAAGGCAATGGTATCAGAATTCAGTGCAAGGAGACTGATAGCTATAATGCAATTCTGGCATTTCTAAATGCGAATAACACGAACATGCACACATACCAGCTGCCTAGAGAGCGAGGCTTTCGAGTTATCTTTCGTCATCTCCACTACTCCACTCCATGTGACTGGATACGCAACCAGTTAGCTGAACTTGGCTATGTCACTCGCTTCATTAAGGTTATCAAACATCGCTTTACTGGCAAACCAATGAACCTATTTGAGATAGAATTGGAAACACAACTTAATGATGATCATAAGAAGATATGTTCCCTTACAGAAATAGGCAATCAACATATTACAGTAGAAAGGCAACTAAGACGCTCTGATCCTGTGCAGTGTCATCGTTGCCAATCATTTGGCCATAGCAAGAACTACTGTCGCATGCCATTTGTATGTATGAAGTGCTCCGGTGAACACCCCACAACAACATGCACTAAATCCAGAGATGTAGATCCAAAATGTCCTAACTGTACAGGAAAGCACATAGCCAGCTATAAGGGCTGTCCAGCCTTTAAAGAGGAAAAAGCCAAACTCTTGATCAATCGTGTACGCACAGCTAATAAACGAGTCCAGGATCAGCAACTCACAGATCGAAATGCTCAAATCCCAAACTGCCCTGTCTCAGTCGAATACCAGCCAAGTCAGTTACAGCGGCCGCCTCGCCTCCAGGGCCCAATGCAACAGGATCATCAAAGCCAACACCTGCGCAAACATGGGCAACAACAACATGGCCATCAGTCGCCAACCAATACAGCTCTTGCTACTACTAATTCAAATCGTCTGGTATCTAAGAATATAAAGAATATGAGAAGCAATGAAATAAAGCAGCAGCAACAACATCTGAGCACACTTAATAATTCTGTCAATCTTACTTACAGCGAAACTGCCCATAATATAAGCAGACCCAATAAGGTGCGTAATCCAGCTGAGAAACACCTGCAAAACTTTCAGCGCAGACTTCACTTGAAACAACAACAGCAACAACAGGTACAGAACGGGCTCCTTGATGGATTGCCAATGCCATACAGTACCTTCACACGTGCGCTAGATCAAGTAGCTGCTATTAATAACTTAATGGCTAATAAGTTTGATGCTCTTATAAATACACTAAATAATCTGGTAAAGAAATTATAATTATCCTCTAATACTAATTATGTACTACAACTAAACAGCAATTCTAAACATAAAAAAAAAAAAACTAAACGATAGTATATCAATCTATATTACAAGTTGTTTGTGCAATAACGTGATATTTCCATATGGTCCACATCAAATTACATTAAAAAAGTTAAGATTACTTTCACACTCGCTACGCTCAAGAACGGCTATACAAATTTTGTAATTTCATAAACAAATCAAAAGAAAAAAACTGCGAGTGCAAGAACTATAAAAGCTGCATAACATTTTGTAAAATCGGACAATACATAATTATTAATTGCTACGTATCGAAAAATGTTGCACAAATGGCAACTTATGCTAACACTTAACAACGAATTT
This sequence comes from Drosophila ustulata, assembly GCA_035047365.1. Classification (NCBI taxonomy): domain Eukaryota; kingdom Metazoa; phylum Arthropoda; class Insecta; order Diptera; family Drosophilidae; genus Drosophila; species Drosophila ustulata. Next base: position 10,942,181 of record JAWNPT010000118.1, on the reverse strand, counting down.
TAAATTTGACTGACATTATCGGATCCTAAAAATTTACAAATCTCTGAGCCATGTGTGCCTATGCAAAATTACAAGATTATATACAAGCTTGTAGCAATATGATTAAACATAAACAAATGAAAATTGCGAGTGCGCCAATTGCAAAAGCTGTATGACTTTTTGTACAATCGAATATATAATTTACAAATGTTGCGTATTAGTAAGCACTATATACAAGCACTTAACAAAGATTCGTCACCAAAATCATCCAATTGTATTGCGAGCGTATACTTCAAAAGGAGATGATGCCCAATGAAGACAAACATTGCGCTCTCGCTAAAAAAAAAAGACATATTTATACATCAATAAACCTTCGAACACTGATCAATATTTCAAACTCACATTCGCTGCCTGTAACCTCTACAACAAATCAGCGCGCTGGGCGTGAAACTGGAAGACGATCCACAAGACGATGTTCCTGCCAATAATGAAATAAATGCCTTGATGATGACGCAAAGATGACAATGTTCCTGCCAATAATACACAAAAATATATCTTATTTTTATAGCATATCCTGCAGTACTGTACTGTACTGTACTTACGCTGATGTCGTGCCTCTTCCTGTCTTGGACAGCTGTGGGTGATCGTGCGGCAGCAATATGCAGACTGTCTCGGCCAATACCAGCAACTATGCCTAATTGACGTACAGCGAAGCTTTTATGCTTACCCAAAACCTTTATTGATGTCGTTCCACTTCTTCCTGAGCTGAAGGCTGCAAATAAGTTTCAAAAAACATATAATTATATTATTTCATTACTTTATCAAATGTGCTGTGCACATAAACTTAAATCAAATGTAAATACAATCAGAATAGCTTATGTCTAACAGCTGTTTATGCTGATGCCATTACAATGCTGCATGATATGTAACACATGCAGCATTAAACTATATTATACACCCTGTTAATCTAACGCCATTTATATTTGTAAAGGTTGCTACTTAAGCTACAGTAACAAAGCAAATAAAGAAGCCAATTTAGTTTGGCCCCTAATGTGCATTGCAACGCACGTCAAAGAAAAAAACTCCTCTATCCACTCACTCTCCTTTTCCTTCCTTCTCTTTTATCCCCTCCCCTTTTCCTCTATCTCCTGTCCCAAACTCGTTGTTTCCTTCCCTTTCTACTGCTTTCTCCCATCTCTTTTCCTAAACTCTCACTAATTTACTTCCCCTCCATATTATATCCTCCCTTTCTTTCTTTTTCCCCTCTTCCTTTCTGTTCTTTTGTTTATGCATTCTATTCCTTCCTCTTCCTCCCCTTCCCTTCCCTCCTCCCCCCTTTTTCCATCCCTTTCTGTTCTCTCCACTATACTGATACCCCTATTCCTAACATTTCTCTTCTCTTCCCCCTTTCTGCTATCCACTCACCCTCCCTCACATCCCCCTTTTCCCTACCTTCTCTCTCCTGTCCCCCTACTCTCCTGTAACTTTCTTCACTTCCAAACATAGACTCCACACTGTAATACCAAATACCTAATACCCCCTCTCTATTGCCTAAGCTCCTCCTTCCAATTACAACATCTCCGCTGTACTGAAGAAACCATAGACAAAGATATGTGGGTTCACTTGTGTACGTTCCTTCCTTACTTCTAGAAAACTGACAAACTACAAATCCTATTAAAACTGCCCTACCTGACACTCCCACTTCTACTGTACTGCTACACCATGGACAGAGATATGTGGATTCACCTGTGCACGTTTCACAGTCTTTTAGAAGTCCTATATTGCTCCAATTTACCCCCATAACCTCTTACCCCCGCCTCTTCTTTACCAAAGCCAGGTGGGTTTGCTTACAAACTTTTCCCAAGCACTAAACTCACTCTTCTCCTACTATAACCAAAGACTTACCCGTCGCAACTACCAAAGAACCGTATCTCACGTGGACCACTAGATGGCGCTTGTGAGTCTCTGCAAAGGACCCTCCCACCCTAAACCCTTTGTTACCGTTTAAACTCATGCCTTGCTCTAGGCTCGCATGTTTATATAAAAAAAAAAAAAAAAACTTCCCCTTCATACCCTACCTTCCCTTTTCTTCTCTCCTCTTTCTTCCTATAATATTTCCTGTTACCTTCATTCCTTTTCCTTTCCCTTATCCTTCCCTATTCCATCCTCTCTTGTCCTCTCCTTTTATTCTTCTTCCCCCTCCTATCCTCCTTTCCCTTTCTTCCCTTTCCCTTCCCTCTCATCCACTCTACTCCTATCCCCCTTCTCCTGACATTCCTCTCACTCCCTTTTCCTCTCCACTATTCCTTTCCTTCTCTCCTCTATCCACTCACTCTCCTTTTCCTTCCTTCTCTTTTATCCCCTCCCCTTTTCCTCTATCTCCTGTCCCAAACTCGTTGTTTCCTTCCCTTTCTACTGCTTTCTCCCATCTCTTTTCCTAAACTCTCACTAATTTACTTCCCCTCCATATTATATCCTCCCTTTCTTTCTTTTTCCCCTCTTCCTTTCTGTTCTTTTGTTTATGCATTCTATTCCTTCCTCTTCCTCCCCTTCCCTTCCCTCCTCCCCCCTTTTTCCATCCCTTTCTGTTCTCTCCACTATACTGATACCCCTATTCCTAACATTTCTCTTCTCTTCCCCCTTTCTGCTATCCACTCACCCTCCCTCACATCCCCCTTTTCCCTACCTTCTCTCTCCTGTCCCCCTACTCTCCTGTAACTTTCTTCACTTCCAAACATAGACTCCACACTGTAATACCAAATACCTAATACCCCCTCTCTATTGCCTAAGCTCCTCCTTCCAATTACAACATCTCCGCTGTACTGAAGAAACCATAGACAAAGATATGTGGGTTCACTTGTGTACGTTCCTTCCTTACTTCTAGAAAACTGACAAACTACAAATCCTATTAAAACTGCCCTACCTGACACTCCCACTTCTACTGTACTGCTACACCATGGACAGAGATATGTGGATTCACCTGTGCACGTTTCACAGTCTTTTAGAAGTCCTATATTGCTCCAATTTACCCCCATAACCTCTTACCCCCGCCTCTTCTTTACCAAAGCCAGGTGGGTTTGCTTACAAACTTTTCCCAAGCACTAAACTCACTCTTCTCCTACTATAACCAAAGACTTACCCGTCGCAACTACCAAAGAACCGTATCTCACGTGGACCACTAGATGGCGCTTGTGAGTCTCTGCAAAGGACCCTCCCACCCTAAACCCTTTGTTACCGTTTAAACTCATGCCTTGCTCTAGGCTCGCATGTTTATATAAAAAAAAAAAAAAGCTCTGCAATAACCCTCAAAGTGATCTTGCCGTCGGGAAAAGTGGTTTTCTCAAAAACAATATATCCAGTGTGTTTAACATAAACAAATTATTTAATCGTGCGTGTGCAATTAAATCAATTCAATTCAACAATTTTTCTAAATAATACTTGGCCTAAGCTGCCCATAAGACTCACCCATGCCCGGAACAACTGTACCTAATAATATAAGGATTTTGGTCTGGAATGCAGCCGGGTTGGCTGACAAACTTGCAGAACTTGAAGACCACATACTCACTCACAATATCGATGTGGCACTTATCTCGGAAAGCCACCTCACAACCAATGACGACCCTATCCAAATCCAGGGTTTCTTTAGCTATAATGCTAATCACCCATCAAACAGCAAAAGAGGTGGCTCGCTCGTCCTCATTAATAAAAAAGTTGACCATATTGCTCTACCAACCTTCACTACCCAATCTATACAATGTACACCCATTAACGTATCACTCCCAAACCAACCCAACCTAACCATAGCAGCCATTTACTGCCCCCCCTTAGAGGCCTTTCAACTGAAGCCTTTAACATAGTACTGAACCTCTTTGGCCTCCGCTTCTTGGTGGCAGGCGACTGGAATGCAAAGCACCAGTGGTGGGGTAATCCACGAGCCTGCCAGAGAGGCAACCAATTACTAAATTGTGTTAGAACTAATAATTTCAACATCCTAGCCACTGGCTCCCCCACTCACTTTCCGCACAACCAACGAAATAGACCCTCTGCTATTGACTTTGCAGTCTACTCAGGCATCGCTCACGGGTGTCTCCAGATACAATCATCGCTTGACCTCGGATCTGACCATTTACCCCTTTTAATAAACCTTCAAGAAACCCCCTCAATCATCCCACACAAATTACCCCTGCTCACCAAAAACGCCTCCATTAAGAAATTCCAACTTTGGCTCAATCAAAACATCTATCTAAACACGGATATCAAATCTGGGGATGATATAGATGACGCAGTCGACATTATCACCCGAAATATCCACCAGGCAGCCACTTTTGCCTCTAGACCCTTTTCTCACCTGCCTCCTGGCAGTCGGTTCCGAAACCGTTATACACCAAACCAAAGGTTGCAAGAACTAATAATTCTCAAACGTCGATATAAATACAACCACCTAATGCTGAGGGATAACACAGCTATAAGACTCCATAAAATAGTTTCCAACCAAATAAAAAAAACACTTGCCGCCACTAAAAAACGAAAACTTGACAACTCCCTTCGTAAAATTGACAGAAAAGACCGCTACAGCCTCCAAAAACTATGGAAATTCACTAGCCTAATTAAACGACAACCCATCCCTAATTACCCAGTCAAAAGACACTCTGACTCTGCCACTGACAAGGGCTGGTGCAGAACCTCCATGGATAAAGCTGAGGCATTTGCGCAGCACCTTGAATCCCGCTTCAAGCCGTTTCTCCTAAACACTACAGAACAAAGACGCCTAACCGAAATTGCCATCTCTGATCCAGAACTCCAACCAAGCACTCACTTTCGACCAGTTACAATAGTTGAACTCAAGATCATACTCAAAAATCTACCAAACGATAAGACTCCAGGCCTGGATAGAGTGGACAATCGTCTTATCAAACTGCTTCCAGACAAAGCCCTTCTCTACCTCATTCTCATCTATAACAGCTCCATACGCTTTGAGCACTTCCCTAAAAAGTGGAAACTTGCAGTGGTTACAATGATTCCAAAACCCGGAAAGCCCACTGAAAATCTAGCCTCCTACAGACCCATTAGCCTACTCTCAGCACTCTCAAAAATTCTTGAAAAACTCATTCTCAAACGCATGTTTGAACACCCACAGTTCAAAATGTTCATCCCAAACCACCAATTTGGCTTTCGTTATAAACACTCTACTGACCAACAACTCTCACGAGTCACACAATTTATACTTAAGGCCTATGAAGATAACAAATACTGCTCTGCCGTCTTTATTGACATCCAAGAAGCCTTCGACAGAGTATGGCACCCAGGATTGCTCTCCAAACTCAAACCAATCTTACCTCACAAACTCTTCAAACTCCTAAAAAGCTATATTTCAGAAAGAACATTCATTGTTGAATGCAACCCCAATGCAAGATCCTCCCCTAAAAACATCCTCGCAGGTGTCCCACAAGGCAGTGTCCTTGGACCCATCCTTTACACAATCTTCTCCTCTGACCTTCCTGACCCCAATATATTACACCCTAGCGTCCGCGGCTGCGCCCTAAGCTCAAGATCACTAATAGCAACCTATGCGGACGACACAGTTGTCATGTCAACCTCAGACTCAATCACTTCTGCAGTACACCAAGTTGAAATACTACTCAATGATCTTCAGACCTGGTCAAACAAATGGTGCATTAAAATAAATGCGAGCAAGACTGCCCATGTCCTCTTCACTCTCAGAAACGATGATGAAATGGCCTTAACGAATGCCAGCCCCCAACTAATGGGCCTATCCATTGAAACCAAAACCTCTCATCCCTACCTTGGAGTCCATCTCGATAAAAAACTCACGTTCTGCAAGCACATGGCTGCACTAGTCACCAAACTGAAAACCCGTAGATCACAACTAAACTGGCTCATTAACAAGGACAGTAAACTCCCAACTGACTGTAAAACTCTCCTCTATAAACAACTGATCTCCCCTATCTGGCAATATGCTATCCCCATCTGGGGTTCACTCTCCAGCCAATCTCAATTTCAAAAGATTACTGTTTTTCAAAACACCACCCTCCGTCAAATTGCCAACGCACCCCCCCTCACCCAAAATAGAGAGATCCACAAAAACCTCAAAATAAACCCGGTAGAGCAAACATACGACGCCTACTCAGCCAAATTTGCAGAAAAACTCCTCAATCATTATAACCCTGAAGCAAGAAAAATAATTGCCTCCCCATACATACCTACCAGGCTGGCCCATAGCCGTCAAAGATACGTCGCTCAGGTCACCAAACATATAAGACCCCTTCGTAGCCAAGTCGGACCCATCGAGCCCCCTGCTATTAGCACTGAGGCCCGCTCGGAGCTTCTAAGCATCCTCCTTGCTAAAAAAGAAACCTTAATTCAAAAAATTACAAATCTACAAACCAGGCTACCATTTGACCCTGACACCACTGATCATTCCTTTGTCCTGCAATTCCAAATGAGTGCTGCCTCAATAACCTTTCTCACCAGGGAAATTCGCTCCCTCAAGAGCGAACTCGAAACCACTGAGCGCCAAATAAGCTCCTTCGAAATCCTTACCAGAACCGAACTTATACAGCTAATACAAAGCTGCTCCCAATTTCAACCAAGCACAAATTCAATCCACACAAATTACCCTCCAACACTATAACCCCCACCAATTATCTACCACCATCTACTCTCCAAAAAAAAATGAAGGCTCCTTGATTACACCTTTCTGAAATCCCCAGACATGGTGTAATCATCACATGCCCTAGAATAAAAATGTCATAAAACATGACATACATTCCAAACTCACCCAAATACTAACTTACTAACACACTTACCTTCTCTATCCCTTCTCACTCATTTCCTACCTTTCCTTCTTTCTTTCCTTTCCCCTCCTTCTTCTACATTCTACTACTATCCCCCCTTCTTTTGCCTCTCCCTCTCCTCTCCTCTCTTCACCACAAATTCTCTCTTCTCCCCTCTTTCCCATTCACCCACTTTCCTTTTCGTTCTTTCTTTCTCATCCCCTTCCTTTCCTTCTCTCTCCTGTCTCCTATTCCCTTCCTTCCCACTACTGTCCTCTCTCTTCTCTATACTCTCTTTCCTCCTATTTCCTTTCCTTCCCTTCACCTATTACTTCCCCTTCGTATCCTATCTTTCCTTCCCTTTCTCTTCCTTCTTCCCACTCTTTCCTTTCCTGTTCATCCCATTTCTTTCTGTTATCTTTTCCTCCTCCATACCCCCCTTTCCTCCCCCTTCATTTATTATTCCCCTCCTACCCGCCCTAGCCTTTCAATCCTTTCCCCTCCTTCTTCTACACTCTACCCCCATCCCCCCTCTTTTGCCTTTTCCTTTTTCCCCTCCTCTCCACTAATTCTCTCTTTTCCCCGCTCTACCATTAACCCACTTTTCCTTTCATTCTCTCTTTTTCATCCCCTTCCCTTCCTTCTTTCTCCTGTCCCCAACTCCCTTCCTTCCCCTTCCTACTCTATCCTCGCTTTCTCCCATCTCCTTTCCTTCATCTCACTTATTACTTCCCCTTCATATCTTATCTTTCCTTTCCTTTCCCTCTCCCCTCTTTCTTTCTATTCTCTTCTTTCCTGTTCATTCCTTTTCTCTCCTTTCACTAACCTCTCCCTTCTCCATCCTCTCCTTTCATTTCCCCTCCTTACTCTCTCTTTCCTTTCCCTTCCCTCTTCTTCACTCAACTCCTATCCCCCTTCTTTTGTCATCTCTCCTTTCTTCATCACAATTCCTCTCCTTCCTCCTCCTCACTTTCCCCTTCCCTCCTTCTTTTCACCTCTCTCCCTTTCATCTTTCCCCTGCCCCTTACTCTCCCTTTCTCTCCCTTTCTACTGCTCTCTCCCTTTCATCCAAACAACATTCCTTCCTTTTCACTTACTTCTTCCCCTCCATACCTTTCCTTTCCTTTCCTTTCCTTTCCCTTTTCTTCTCTCCTCTTCCTTTCTATTATTTTGTATCCTGTTACCTCCATTCCTTATCCTTTCCCTTATCCTCCCCTACTCCATCCTCTCTTGTCCTCTCCTTTTACTCTTTTACCTCCTCCTATCCTTCTTTCCCTTTCTTCCCTTTCCCTTCCCTCTCATCCACTCTACTCCTATCCCCCTTCTCCTGACTTTCCTCTCCACTACTCCTTTCCATCTCCCCACTAACCACTCACTCTCCTTCTCCCTCCCTCTTTTTCATCCCCTCCCCGCCTTAACCTTTCTCTCTTCTTCAACCTACTCCTATCCCCCCTCCTTTTGCCTCTCCTTCTCCTCTCCTCCCTTCACCACAAATTCTCTCTTTTCATCTCTTTCCCATTCACCCACTCTCCTGTTCCCTACTCCCTTCCTTCCCACTACTTTCTTCTACCTTCCCTATCCTCTCTTTCCTCCCATCTCCTTTCCTCCCCTCCACCTATTACTTCATATTCTATCTTTCCTTTCCTTTCCTCCTCTTTCTTTCTATTCTTTTCTGTTCATTCCACTCCTTTCTGTTATCCTTCCCTCCTCCTTACCCTTTCATTTTATTTTTCCTGCTCGCCTAAATCTTTCTTCCCTATCCCTTCCTTCTTCTTCACTAAACCCTTATCCCCCCTTCTTTTACCTTTCTTTTTCCTCTCCCCTCTTCTCCACTAGTTCTCTCTTTTCCCAGCCTTACCATCCATCCACTTTTCTCTCTTCCATCCCCTTCCCTTCCTTCTTTCTTCTGTCCCTTACCTCCTTCCTTCCCTTTTTACTGCCTCCTCCCCCCTCTATCCTCTCTTTCTCCCACCTCCTTTCCATCAATTCACTTACTACTTCCCCTTCATATCTTATATTTCCTTTCCTTCCCTCTATTCTCTTCTTTCCTGTTCATTCCTTTCCTCTCCTTTCACTAATCCCTCCCTTCTCCATCCTCTCTCCTTACTACTTCTTTCCTTTTTCTTCATTCTTCTTCACTATACTCCTTTCCCCCTTCTTTTGTCATCTCTCCTTCTTTCACCACAATTCCTCTCCCTCCTATCCATTACTTTCCTCTTCCCTCCTTCTTTATCTTTCCCCTGTCCCTTACTCTCCCTTTCTACTGCTCTCTCCCTTTCCTCCAGTCAACTTTCCTTCCTTTCCACTTATTTCTTCCCCTTCATACCCCACCTTCCCCTTTTCTTCTCTCCTGTTTCTTCCTATAATGTTTCCTGTTACCTCCATTCCTTTTCCTTTCCCTTATCCTTCCCTATTCCATCCTCTCTTGTCCTCTCCTTTTATTCTTCTTCCCCCTCCTATCCTCCTTTCCCTTTCTTCCCTTTCCCTTCCCTCTCATCCACTCTACTCCTATTCCCCTTCTCCTAACATTCCTCTCTCCCTTTTCCTCTCCACTACTCCTTTCCTTCTCTCCACTAACCACTCACTCTCCTTTTCCCTTCTTCTTTTTCATCCCCTCCCCGCCTTAACCTTTCTCTCTTCTTCAACCTACTCCTATCCCCCCTCCTTTTGCCTCTCCTTCTCCTCTCCTCCCTTCACCTCAAATTCTCTCTTTTTCATCTCTTTCCCATTCACCCACTCTCCTGTTCCCTACTCCCTTCCTTCCCACTACTTTCTTCTACCTTCCCTATCCCCTCTTTCCTCCCATCTCCTTTCCTCCCCTCCACCTATTACTTCATATTCTATCTTTCCTTTCCTTTCCTCCTCTTTCTTTCTATTCTTTTCTGTTCATTCCACTCCTTTCTGTTATCCTTCCCTCCTCCTTACCCTTTCATTTTATTTTCCCTACTCGCCTAAATCTTTCTTCCCTATCCCTTCCTTCTTCTTCACTAAACCCTTATCCCCCTTCTTTTACCTTTCTTTTTCCTCTCCCTTCTTCTCCACTAGTTCTCTCTTTTCCCAGCCTTACCATCCATCCACTTTTCTCTCTTCCATCCCCTTCCCTTCCTTCCTTCTCCTGTCCTCTATCTCCTTCCTTCCCTTTTTACTACCTCCTCCCTCCTCTATCCTCTCTTTCTCCCACCTCCTTTCCATCAACTCACTTACTACTTCCCCTTCACATCTTATATTTCCTATCCTTCCCTCTATTCTCTTCTATCCTGTTCATTCCTTTCCTCTCCTTTCACTAATCCCTCCCTTCTCCACCCTCTCTCCCTACTACTTCTTTCCTTTTCTTCATTCTTCTTCACTATACTCCCTTCCCCCTTCTTTTGTCATCTCTCCTTCTTTCACCACAATTCCTCTCCCTCCTATCCATCACTTTCCTCTTCCCTCCTTCTTTATCTTTCCCCTGTCCCTTACTCTCCCTTTCTACTGCTCTCTCCCTTTTCTCCAGTCAACTTTCCTTCCTTTCCTCTTATTTCTTCCCCTTCATACCCTACCTTCCCTTTTCTTCTCTCCTCTTTCTTCCTATAATATTTCCTGTTACCTTCATTCCTTTTCCTTTCCCTTATCCTTCCCTATTCCATCCTCTCTTGTCCTCTCCTTTTATTCTTCTTCCCCCTCCTATCCTCCTTTCCCTTTCTTCCCTTTCCCTTCCCTCTCATCCACTCTACTCCTATCCCCCTTCTCCTGACATTCCTCTCACTCCCTTTTCCTCTCCACTATTCCTTTCCTTCTCTCCTCTATCCACTCACTCTCCTTTTCCTTCCTTCTCTTTTATCCCCTCCCCTTTTCCTCTATCTCCTGTCCCAAACTCGTTGTTTCCTTCCCTTTCTACTGCTTTCTCCCATCTCTTTTCCTAAACTCTCACTAATTTACTTCCCCTCCATATTATATCCTCCCTTTCTTTCTTTTTCCCCTCTTCCTTTCTGTTCTTTTGTTTATGCATTCTATTCCTTCCTCTTCCTCCCCTTCCCTTCCCTCCTCCCCCCTTTTTCCATCCCTTTCTGTTCTCTCCACTATACTGATACCCCTATTCCTAACATTTCTCTTCTCTTCCCCCTTTCTGCTATCCACTCACCCTCCCTCACATCCCCCTTTTCCCTACCTTCTCTCTCCTGTCCCCCTACTCTCCTGTAACTTTCTTCACTTCCAAACATAGACTCCACACTGTAATACCAAATACCTAATACCCCCTCTCTATTGCCTAAGCTCCTCCTTCCAATTACAACATCTCCGCTGTACTGAAGAAACCATAGACAAAGATATGTGGGTTCACTTGTGTACGTTCCTTCCTTACTTCTAGAAAACTGACAAACTACAAATCCTATTAAAACTGCCCTACCTGACACTCCCACTTCTACTGTACTGCTACACCATGGACAGAGATATGTGGATTCACCTGTGCACGTTTCACAGTCTTTTAGAAGTCCTATATTGCTCCAATTTACCCCCATAACCTCTTACCCCCGCCTCTTCTTTACCAAAGCCAGGTGGGTTTGCTTACAAACTTTTCCCAAGCACTAAACTCACTCTTCTCCTACTATAACCAAAGACTTACCCGTCGCAACTACCAAAGAACCGTATCTCACGTGGACCACTAGATGGCGCTTGTGAGTCTCTGCAAAGGACCCTCCCACCCTAAACCCTTTGTTACCGTTTAAACTCATGCCTTGCTCTAGGCTCGCATGTTTATATAAAAAAAAAAAAAAAAAAACCCCTTCATACCCTACCTTCCTTTCTTTCTCCTCTTTCTTCCTATAATATTTCCTTTACCTTCTCCTTTCCTTTCCCTTCCTTCCCTATCCACCCTCTTCCCTCCTTTACTCTTCCCTCCTACCCCTCCCTTCTCCCTTCCCTCCCCTCACCACTCTACTCCTATCCCCCTTCTCCTGACATTCCTCCACTCCCTTCCCTCCACTACCTTCCTCTCTCCTCTACCACTCCCTCCTTTTCCTTCCTCTCTTACCCCTCCCCTTTTCCTCTACTCCTGTCCCAACTCTTGTTCCTTCCCTTCTACTCTTCTCCCACTCTTTTCCAAACTCTCACTATTACTCCCCTCCATAAACCTCCCTTTCTTTCTTTTCCCCTCTTCCTTTCTGTTCTTTTGTTTAGCATTCTATCCTTCCTCTTCCTCCCCTTCCCTTCCCTCCTCCCCCTTTTTCCATCCCTTTCTGTTCTCTCCACTAACTGAACCCCTATCCTACATCTCTCCTTCCCCCTTTCTGCTATCCACTCACCCTCCCTCACACCCCCTTTTCCCTACCTTCTCTCTCCTTCCCCCTACTCTCCTGAACTTTCTTCACTTCCAAACACCCACACTGTAATACCAATACCTAAACCCCCTCTCTATTGCCTAAGCTCCTCCTTCCAAACACACTCCGCTGTACTGAAGAAACCATGACAAAATAGTGGGTTCACTTGTGACGTTCCTTCCTTACTTCTAGAAAACTGACAAACACAAATCCTATTAAAACTGCCCACCTGACACTCCCACTTCTACTGACTGCTACACCATGGACGAAATGTGTCACCTGTCACGTTTCACACTTTTAGAATCCTATATTCTCCATTACCCCCAAACCTCACCCCCGCCTCTTCTTTACCAAGCCAGGTGGGTTTGCTTACAAACTTTTCCCAAGCACACTCACTCTTCTCCTACTAAACCAAAGACTTACCCGTCGCAACACCAAAGAACCGACTCACGTGGACCACTAATGGCGCTTGTAGTCTCTGCAAAGACCCTCCCACCCTAAACCCTTTGTTACCGTTTAAACTCATGCCTTGCTCTAGGCTCGCATGTTTATATAAAAAAAAAAAAAAGGGTTTCTTTAGCTATAATGCTAATCACCCATCAAACAGCAAAAGAGGTGGCTCGCTCGTCCTCATTAATAAAAAAGTTGACCATATTGCTCTACCAACCTTCACTACCCATCTATACAAGTACACCCATACGTATCACTCCCAACTACCCAACCTAACCATGCAGCCTTACTCCCCCCCTTAGAGCCTTTCACTACCTTTCAATACTAACCTCTTTGGCCTCCGCTTCTTGGTGGCAGCGACTGGATGCCACCAGTGGTGGGGTAATCCACGAGCCTGCCAAGAGCACCATACTAAATTGTGTTAGAACTAAAATTTCAACATCCTAGCCACTGCTCCCCCACTCACTTTCCGCACAACCAACGAAATAGACCCTCTGCTATTGACTTTGCAGTCTACTCGGCATCGCTCACTTCTCCAATACAATCATCGCTTGACCTCGGATCTGACCTTTACCCCTTTTAATAAACCTTCAGAAACCCCCTCATCATCCCACACTTACCCCTGCTCACCAACGCCTCCATTAAGAAATTCCAACTTTGGCTCATCAACATCTATCTACACGGAATCAAATCTGGGGATGATATAGATGACGCAGTCGACATTATCACCCGAAATATCCACCAGGCAGCCACTTTTGCCTCTAACCCTTTTCTCACCTGCCTCCTGGCAGTCGGTTCCAAACCGTTATACACCAAACCAAAGGTTGCAAGAACTAATAATTCTCAAACGTCGATATAAAACAACCACCTAATGCTGAGGGATAACACAGCTATAAGACTCCATAAAATAGTTTCCAACCAAATAAAAAAAACACTTGCCGCCACTAAAAAACGAAAACTTGACAACTCCCTTCGTAAAATTGACAGAAAAGACCGCTACAGCCTCCAAAAACTATGGAAATTCACTAGCCTAATTAAACGACAACCCATCCCTAATTACCCAGTCAAAAGACACTCTGACTCTGCCACTGACAAGGGCTGGTGCAGAACCTCCATGGATAAAGCTGAGGCTTTGCGCAGCACCTTGAATCCCGCTTCAAGCCGTTTCTCCTAAACACTACAGAACAAAGACGCCTAACCGAAATTGCCATCTCTGATCCAGAACTCCAACCAAGCACTCACTTTCGACCAGTTACAATAGTTGAACTCAAATCATACTCAAAAATCTACCAAACGATAAGACTCCAGGCCTGGATAGAGTGGACAATCGTCTTATCAAACTGCTTCCAGACAAAGCCCTTCTCTACCTCATTCTCATCTATAACAGCTCCATACGCTTTGAGCACTTCCCTAAAAAGTGGAAACTTGCAGTGGTTACAATGATTCCAAAACCCGGAAAGCCCACTGAAAATCTAGCCTCCTACAGACCCATTAGCCTACTCTCAGCACTCTCAAAAATTCTTGAAAAACTCATTCTCAAACGCATGTTTGAACACCCACAGTTCAAAATGTTCATCCCAAACCACCAATTTGGCTTTCGTTATAAACACTCTACTGACCAACAACTCTCACGAGTCACACAATTTATACTTAAGGCCTATGAAGATAACAAATACTGCTCTGCCGTCTTTATTGACATCCAAGAAGCCTTCGACAGAGTATGGCACCCAGGATTGCTCTCCAAACTCAAACCAATCTTACCTCACAAACTCTTCAAACTCCTAAAAAGCTATATTTCAGAAAGAACATTCATTGTTGAATGCAACCCCAATGCAAGATCCTCCCCTAAAAACATCCTCGCAGGTGTCCCACAAGGCAGTGTCCTTGGACCCATCCTTTACACAATCTTCTCCTCTGACCTTCCTGACCCCAATATATTACACCCTAGCGTCCGCGGCTGCGCCCTAAGCTCAAGATCACTAATAGCAACCTATGCGGACGACACAGTTGTCATGTCAACCTCAGACTCAATCACTTCTGCAGTACACCAAGTTGAAATACTACTCAATGATCTTCAGACCTGGTCAAACAAATGGTGCATTAAAATAAATGCGAGCAAGACTGCCCATGTCCTCTTCACTCTCAGAAACGATGATGAAATGGCCTTAACGAATGCCAGCCCCCAACTAATGGGCCTATCCATTGAAACCAAAACCTCTCATCCCTACCTTGGAGTCCATCTCGATAAAAAACTCACGTTCTGCAAGCACATGGCTGCACTAGTCACCAAACTGAAAACCCGTAGATCACAACTAAACTGGCTCATTAACAAGGACAGTAAACTCCCAACTGACTGTAAAACTCTCCTCTATAAACAACTGATCTCCCCTATCTGGCAATATGCTATCCCCATCTGGGGTTCACTCTCCAGCCAATCTCAATTTCAAAAGATTACTGTTTTTCAAAACACCACCCTCCGTCAAATTGCCAACGCACCCCCCTCACCCAAAATAGAGAGATCCACAAAAACCTCAAAATAAACCCGGTAGAGCAAACATACGACGCCTACTCAGCCAAATTTGCAGAAAAACTCCTCAATCATTATAACCCTGAAGCAAGAAAAATAATTGCCTCCCCATACATACCTACCAGGCTGGCCCATAGCCGTCAAAGATACGTCGCTCAGGTCACCAAACATATAAGACCCCTTCGTAGCCAAGTCGGACCCATCGAGCCCCCTGCTATTAGCACTGAGGCCCGCTCGGAGCTTCTAAGCATCCTCCTTGCTAAAAAAGAAACCTTAATTCAAAAAATTACAAATCTACAAACCAGGCTACCATTTGACCCTGACACCACTGATCATTCCTTTGTCCTGCAATTCCAAATGAGTGCTGCCTCAATAACCTTTCTCACCAGGGAAATTCGCTCCCTCAAGAGCGAACTCGAAACCACTGAGCGCCAAATAAGCTCCTTCGAAATCCTTACCAGAACCGAACTTATACAGCTAATACAAAGCTGCTCCCAATTTCAACCAAGCACAAATTCAATCCACACAAATTACCCTCCAACACTATAACCCCCACCAATTATCTACCACCATCTACTCTCCAAAAAAAAATGAAGGCTCCTTGATTACACCTTTCTGAAATCCCCAGACATGGTGTAATCATCACATGCCCTAGAATAAAAATGTCATAAAACATGACATACATTCCAAACTCACCCAAATACTAACTTACTAACACACTTACCTTCTCTATCCCTTCTCACTCATTTCCTACCTTTCCTTCTTTCTTTCCTTTCCCCTCCTTCTTCTACATTCTACTACTATCCCCCCTTCTTTTGCCTCTCCCTCTCCTCTCCTCTCTTCACCACAAATTCTCTCTTCTCCCCTCTTTCCCATTCACCCACTTTCCTTTTCGTTCTTTCTTTCTCATCCCCTTCCTTTCCTTCTCTCTCCTGTCTCCTATTCCCTTCCTTCCCACTACTGTCCTCTCTCTTCTCTATACTCTCTTTCCTCCTATTTCCTTTCCTTCCCTTCACCTATTACTTCCCCTTCGTATCCTATCTTTCCTTCCCTTTCTCTTCCTTCTTCCCACTCTTTCCTTTCCTGTTCATCCCATTTCTTTCTGTTATCTTTTCCTCCTCCATACCCCCCTTTCCTCCCCCTTCATTTATTATTCCCCTCCTACCCGCCCTAGCCTTTCAATCCTTTCCCCTCCTTCTTCTACACTCTACCCCCATCCCCCCTCTTTTGCCTTTTCCTTTTTCCCCTCCTCTCCACTAATTCTCTCTTTTCCCCGCTCTACCATTAACCCACTTTTCCTTTCATTCTCTCTTTTTCATCCCCTTCCCTTCCTTCTTTCTCCTGTCCCCAACTCCCTTCCTTCCCCTTCCTACTCTATCCTCGCTTTCTCCCATCTCCTTTCCTTCATCTCACTTATTACTTCCCCTTCATATCTTATCTTTCCTTTCCTTTCCCTCTCCCCTCTTTCTTTCTATTCTCTTCTTTCCTGTTCATTCCTTTTCTCTCCTTTCACTAACCTCTCCCTTCTCCATCCTCTCCTTTCATTTCCCCTCCTTACTCTCTCTTTCCTTTCCCTTCCCTCTTCTTCACTCAACTCCTATCCCCCTTCTTTTGTCATCTCTCCTTTCTTCATCACAATTCCTCTCCTTCCTCCTCCTCACTTTCCCCTTCCCTCCTTCTTTTCACCTCTCTCCCTTTCATCTTTCCCCTGCCCCTTACTCTCCCTTTCTCTCCCTTTCTACTGCTCTCTCCCTTTCATCCAAACAACATTCCTTCCTTTTCACTTACTTCTTCCCCTCCATACCTTTCCTTTCCTTTCCTTTCCTTTCCCTTTTCTTCTCTCCTCTTCCTTTCTATTATTTTGTATCCTGTTACCTCCATTCCTTATCCTTTCCCTTATCCTCCCCTACTCCATCCTCTCTTGTCCTCTCCTTTTACTCTTTTACCTCCTCCTATCCTTCTTTCCCTTTCTTCCCTTTCCCTTCCCTCTCATCCACTCTACTCCTATCCCCCTTCTCCTGACTTTCCTCTCCACTACTCCTTTCCATCTCCCCACTAACCACTCACTCTCCTTCTCCCTCCCTCTTTTTCATCCCCTCCCCGCCTTAACCTTTCTCTCTTCTTCAACCTACTCCTATCCCCCCTCCTTTTGCCTCTCCTTCTCCTCTCCTCCCTTCACCACAAATTCTCTCTTTTCATCTCTTTCCCATTCACCCACTCTCCTGTTCCCTACTCCCTTCCTTCCCACTACTTTCTTCTACCTTCCCTATCCTCTCTTTCCTCCCATCTCCTTTCCTCCCCTCCACCTATTACTTCATATTCTATCTTTCCTTTCCTTTCCTCCTCTTTCTTTCTATTCTTTTCTGTTCATTCCACTCCTTTCTGTTATCCTTCCCTCCTCCTTACCCTTTCATTTTATTTTTCCTGCTCGCCTAAATCTTTCTTCCCTATCCCTTCCTTCTTCTTCACTAAACCCTTATCCCCCCTTCTTTTACCTTTCTTTTTCCTCTCCCCTCTTCTCCACTAGTTCTCTCTTTTCCCAGCCTTACCATCCATCCACTTTTCTCTCTTCCATCCCCTTCCCTTCCTTCTTTCTTCTGTCCCTTACCTCCTTCCTTCCCTTTTTACTGCCTCCTCCCCCTCTATCCTCTCTTTCTCCCACCTCCTTTCCATCAATTCACTTACTACTTCCCCTTCATATCTTATATTTCCTTTCCTTCCCTCTATTCTCTTCTTTCCTGTTCATTCCTTTCCTCTCCTTTCACTAATCCCTCCCTTCTCCATCCTCTCTCCTTACTACTTCTTTCCTTTTTCTTCATTCTTCTTCACTATACTCCTTTCCCCCTTCTTTTGTCATCTCTCCTTCTTTCACCACAATTCCTCTCCCTCCTATCCATTACTTTCCTCTTCCCTCCTTCTTTATCTTTCCCCTGTCCCTTACTCTCCCTTTCTACTGCTCTCTCCCTTTCCTCCAGTCAACTTTCCTTCCTTTCCACTTATTTCTTCCCCTTCATACCCCACCTTCCCCTTTTCTTCTCTCCTGTTTCTTCCTATAATGTTTCCTGTTACCTCCATTCCTTTTCCTTTCCCTTATCCTTCCCTATTCCATCCTCTCTTGTCCTCTCCTTTTATTCTTCTTCCCCCTCCTATCCTCCTTTCCCTTTCTTCCCTTTCCCTTCCCTCTCATCCACTCTACTCCTATTCCCCTTCTCCTAACATTCCTCTCTCCCTTTTCCTCTCCACTACTCCTTTCCTTCTCTCCACTAACCACTCACTCTCCTTTTCCCTTCTTCTTTTTCATCCCCTCCCCGCCTTAACCTTTCTCTCTTCTTCACCCTACTCCTATCCCCCTCCTTTTGCCTCTCCTTCTCCTCTCCTCCCTTCACCTCAAATTCTCTCTTTTTCATCTCTTTCCCATTCACCCACTCTCCTGTTCCCTACTCCCTTCCTTCCCACTACTTTCTTCTACCTTCCCTATCCCCTCTTTCCTCCCATCTCCTTTCCTCCCCTCCACCTATTACTTCATATTCTATCTTTCCTTTCCTTTCCTCCTCTTTCTTTCTATTCTTTTCTGTTCATTCCACTCCTTTCTGTTATCCTTCCCTCCTCCTTACCCTTTCATTTTATTTTCCCTACTCGCCTAAATCTTTCTTCCCTATCCCTTCCTTCTTCTTCACTAAACCCTTATCCCCCTTCTTTTACCTTTCTTTTTCCTCTCCCTTCTTCTCCACTAGTTCTCTCTTTTCCCAGCCTTACCATCCATCCACTTTTCTCTCTTCCATCCCCTTCCCTTCCTTCCTTCTCCTGTCCTCTATCTCCTTCCTTCCCTTTTTACTACCTCCTCCCTCCTCTATCCTCTCTTTCTCCCACCTCCTTTCCATCAACTCACTTACTACTTCCCCTTCACATCTTATATTTCCTATCCTTCCCTCTATTCTCTTCTATCCTGTTCATTCCTTTCCTCTCCTTTCACTAATCCCTCCCTTCTCCACCCTCTCTCCCTACTACTTCTTTCCTTTTCTTCATTCTTCTTCACTATACTCCCTTCCCCCTTCTTTTGTCATCTCTCCTTCTTTCACCACAATTCCTCTCCCTCCTATCCATCACTTTCCTCTTCCCTCCTTCTTTATCTTTCCCCTGTCCCTTACTCTCCCTTTCTACTGCTCTCTCCCTTTTCTCCAGTCAACTTTCCTTCCTTTCCTCTTATTTCTTCCCCTTCATACCCTACCTTCCCTTTTCTTCTCTCCTCTTTCTTCCTATAATATTTCCTGTTACCTTCATTCCTTTTCCTTTCCCTTATCCTTCCCTATTCCATCCTCTCTTGTCCTCTCCTTTTATTCTTCTTCCCCCTCCTATCCTCCTTTCCCTTTCTTCCCTTTCCCTTCCCTCTCATCCACTCTACTCCTATCCCCCTTCTCCTGACATTCCTCTCACTCCCTTTTCCTCTCCACTATTCCTTTCCTTCTCTCCTCTATCCACTCACTCTCCTTTTCCTTCCTTCTCTTTTATCCCCTCCCCTTTTCCTCTATCTCCTGTCCCAAACTCGTTGTTTCCTTCCCTTTCTACTGCTTTCTCCCATCTCTTTTCCTAAACTCTCACTAATTTACTTCCCCTCCATATTATATCCTCCCTTTCTTTCTTTTTCCCCTCTTCCTTTCTGTTCTTTTGTTTATGCATTCTATTCCTTCCTCTTCCTCCCCTTCCCTTCCCTCCTCCCCCCTTTTTCCATCCCTTTCTGTTCTCTCCACTATACTGATACCCCTATTCCTAACATTTCTCTTCTCTTCCCCCTTTCTGCTATCCACTCACCCTCCCTCACATCCCCCTTTTCCCTACCTTCTCTCTCCTGTCCCCCTACTCTCCTGTAACTTTCTTCACTTCCAAACATAGACTCCACACTGTAATACCAAATACCTAATACCCCCTCTCTATTGCCTAAGCTCCTCCTTCCAATTACAACATCTCCGCTGTACTGAAGAAACCATAGACAAAGATATGTGGGTTCACTTGTGTACGTTCCTTCCTTACTTCTAGAAAACTGACAAACTACAAATCCTATTAAAACTGCCCTACCTGACACTCCCACTTCTACTGTACTGCTACACCATGGACAGAGATATGTGGATTCACCTGTGCACGTTTCACAGTCTTTTAGAAGTCCTATATTGCTCCAATTTACCCCCATAACCTCTTACCCCCGCCTCTTCTTTACCAAAGCCAGGTGGGTTTGCTTACAAACTTTTCCCAAGCACTAAACTCACTCTTCTCCTACTATAACCAAAGACTTACCCGTCGCAACTACCAAAGAACCGTATCTCACGTGGACCACTAGATGGCGCTTGTGAGTCTCTGCAAAGGACCCTCCCACCCTAAACCCTTTGTTACCGTTTAAACTCATGCCTTGCTCTAGGCTCGCATGTTTATATAAAAAAAAAAAAAAAAAATTTCCTTTCCTTTCCTTTCCTTTCCCTTTTCTTCTCTCCTCTTCCTTTCTATTATTTTGTATCCTGTTACCTCCATTCCTTATCCTTTCCCTTATCCTCCCCTACTCCATCCTCTCTTGTCCTCTCCTTTTACTCTTTTACCTCCTCCTATCCTTCTTTCCCTTTCTTCCCTTTCCCTTCCCTCTCATCCACTCTACTCCTATCCCCCTTCTCCTGACTTTCCTCTCCACTACTCCTTTCCATCTCCCCACTAACCACTCACTCTCCTTCTCCCTCCCTCTTTTTCATCCCCTCCCCGCCTTAACCTTTCTCTCTTCTTCAACCTACTCCTATCCCCCCTCCTTTTGCCTCTCCTTCTCCTCTCCTCCCTTCACCACAAATTCTCTCTTTTCATCTCTTTCCCATTCACCCACTCTCCTGTTCCCTACTCCCTTCCTTCCCACTACTTTCTTCTACCTTCCCTATCCTCTCTTTCCTCCCATCTCCTTTCCTCCCCTCCACCTATTACTTCATATTCTATCTTTCCTTTCCTTTCCTCCTCTTTCTTTCTATTCTTTTCTGTTCATTCCACTCCTTTCTGTTATCCTTCCCTCCTCCTTACCCTTTCATTTTATTTTTCCTGCTCGCCTAAACTTTCTTCCCTATCCCTTCCTTCTTCTTCACTAAACCCTTTCCCCCCTTCTTTTACCTTTCTTTTTCCTCTCCCCTCTTCTCCACTTTCTCTCTTTTCCCAGCCTTACCATCCATCCACTTTTCTCTCTTCCATCCCCTTCCCTTCCTTCTTTCTTCTGTCCCTTACCTCCTTCCTTCCCTTTTTACTGCCTCCTCCCCCTCTATCCTCTCTTTCTCCCACCTCCTTTCCATCAATTCACTTACTACTTCCCCTTCATATCTTATATTTCCTTTCCTTCCCTCTATTCTCTTCTTTCCTGTTCATTCCTTTCCTCTCCTTTCACTATCCCTCCCTTCTCCATCCTCTCTCCTTACTACTTCTTTCCTTTTTCTTCATTCTTCTTCACTATACTCCTTTCCCCCTTCTTTTGTCATCTCTCCTTCTTTCACCACTTCCTCTCCCTCCTATCCATTACTTTCCTCTTCCCTCCTTCTTTATCTTTCCCCTGTCCCTTACTCTCCCTTTCTACTGCTCTCTCCCTTTCCTCCATCACTTTCCTTCCTTTCCACTTATTTCTTCCCCTTCATACCCCACCTTCCCCTTTTCTTCTCTCCTGTTTCTTCCTATAATGTTTCCTGTTACCTCCATTCCTTTTCCTTTCCCTTATCCTTCCCTATTCCATCCTCTCTTGTCCTCTCCTTTTATTCTTCTTCCCCCTCCTATCCTCCTTTCCCTTTCTTCCCTTTCCCTTCCCTCTCATCCACTCTACTCCTATTCCCCTTCTCCTAACATTCCTCTCTCCCTTTTCCTCTCCACTACTCCTTTCCTTCTCTCCACTAACCACTCACTCTCCTTTTCCCTTCTTCTTTTTCATCCCCTCCCCGCCTTAACCTTTCTCTCTTCTTCACCCTACTCCTATCCCCCTCCTTTTGCCTCTCCTTCTCCTCTCCTCCCTTCACCTCAAATTCTCTCTTTTTCATCTCTTTCCCATTCACCCACTCTCCTGTTCCCTACTCCCTTCCTTCCCACTACTTTCTTCTACCTTCCCTATCCCCTCTTTCCTCCCATCTCCTTTCCTCCCCTCCACCTATTACTTCATATTCTATCTTTCCTTTCCTTTCCTCCTCTTTCTTTCTATTCTTTTCTGTTCATTCCACTCCTTTCTGTTATCCTTCCCTCCTCCTTACCCTTTCATTTTATTTTCCCTACTCGCCTAAATCTTTCTTCCCTATCCCTTCCTTCTTCTTCACTAAACCCTTATCCCCCTTCTTTTACCTTTCTTTTTCCTCTCCCTTCTTCTCCACTAGTTCTCTCTTTTCCCAGCCTTACCATCCATCCACTTTTCTCTCTTCCATCCCCTTCCCTTCCTTCCTTCTCCTGTCCTCTATCTCCTTCCTTCCCTTTTTACTACCTCCTCCCTCCTCTATCCTCTCTTTCTCCCACCTCCTTTCCATCAACTCACTTACTACTTCCCCTTCACATCTTATATTTCCTATCCTTCCCTCTATTCTCTTCTATCCTGTTCATTCCTTTCCTCTCCTTTCACTAATCCCTCCCTTCTCCACCCTCTCTCCCTACTACTTCTTTCCTTTTCTTCATTCTTCTTCACTATACTCCCTTCCCCCTTCTTTTGTCATCTCTCCTTCTTTCACCACATTCCTCTCCCTCCTATCCATCACTTTCCTCTTCCCTCCTTCTTTATCTTTCCCCTGTCCCTTACTCTCCCTTTCTACTGCTCTCTCCCTTTTCTCCATCAACTTTCCTTCCTTTCCTCTTATTTCTTCCCCTTCATACCCTACCTTCCCTTTTCTTCTCTCCTCTTTCTTCCTATAATATTTCCTGTTACCTTCATTCCTTTTCCTTTCCCTTATCCTTCCCTATTCCATCCTCTCTTGTCCTCTCCTTTTATTCTTCTTCCCCCTCCTATCCTCCTTTCCCTTTCTTCCCTTTCCCTTCCCTCTCATCCACTCTACTCCTATCCCCCTTCTCCTGACATTCCTCTCACTCCCTTTTCCTCTCCACTATTCCTTTCCTTCTCTCCTCTATCCACTCACTCTCCTTTTCCTTCCTTCTCTTTTATCCCCTCCCCTTTTCCTCTATCTCCTGTCCCAAACTCGTTGTTTCCTTCCCTTTCTACTGCTTTCTCCCATCTCTTTTCCTAAACTCTCACTAATTTACTTCCCCTCCATATTATATCCTCCCTTTCTTTCTTTTTCCCCTCTTCCTTTCTGTTCTTTTGTTTATGCATTCTATTCCTTCCTCTTCCTCCCCTTCCCTTCCCTCCTCCCCCTTTTTCCATCCCTTTCTGTTCTCTCCACTATACTGATACCCCTATTCCTAACATTTCTCTTCTCTTCCCCCTTTCTGCTATCCACTCACCCTCCCTCACATCCCCCTTTTCCCTACCTTCTCTCTCCTGTCCCCCTACTCTCCTGTAACTTTCTTCACTTCCAAACATAGACTCCACACTGTAATACCAAATACCTAATACCCCCTCTCTATTGCCTAAGCTCCTCCTTCCAATTACAACATCTCCGCTGTACTGAAGAAACCATAGACAAAGATATGTGGGTTCACTTGTGTACGTTCCTTCCTTACTTCTAGAAAACTGACAAACTACAAATCCTATTAAAACTGCCCTACCTGACACTCCCACTTCTACTGTACTGCTACACCATGGACAGAGATATGTGGATTCACCTGTGCACGTTTCACAGTCTTTTAGAAGTCCTATATTGCTCCAATTTACCCCCATAACCTCTTACCCCCGCCTCTTCTTTACCAAAGCCAGGTGGGTTTGCTTACAAACTTTTCCCAAGCACTAAACTCACTCTTCTCCTACTATAACCAAAGACTTACCCGTCGCAACTACCAAAGAACCGTATCTCACGTGGACCACTAGATGGCGCTTGTGAGTCTCTGCAAAGGACCCTCCCACCCTAAACCCTTTGTTACCGTTTAAACTCATGCCTTGCTCTAGGCTCGCATGTTTATATAAAAAAAAAAAAAAAAATCTTTCCTTTCCTGTTCATCCCATTTCTTTCTGTTATCTTTTCCTCCTCCATACCCCCCTTTCCTCCCCCTTCATTTATTATTCCCCTCCTACCCGCCCTAGCCTTTCAATCCTTTCCCCTCCTTCTTCTACACTCTACCCCCATCCCCCCTCTTTTGCCTTTTCCTTTTTCCCCTCCTCTCCACTAATTCTCTCTTTTCCCCGCTCTACCATTAACCCACTTTTCCTTTCATTCTCTCTTTTTCATCCCCTTCCCTTCCTTCTTTCTCCTGTCCCCAACTCCCTTCCTTCCCCTTCCTACTCTATCCTCGCTTTCTCCCATCTCCTTTCCTTCATCTCACTTATTACTTCCCCTTCATATCTTATCTTTCCTTTCCTTTCCCTCTCCCCTCTTTCTTTCTATTCTCTTCTTTCCTGTTCATTCCTTTTCTCTCCTTTCACTAACCTCTCCCTTCTCCATCCTCTCCTTTCATTTCCCCTCCTTACTCTCTCTTTCCTTTCCCTTCCCTCTTCTTCACTCAACTCCTATCCCCCTTCTTTTGTCATCTCTCCTTTCTTCATCACAATTCCTCTCCTTCCTCCTCCTCACTTTCCCCTTCCCTCCTTCTTTTCACCTCTCTCCCTTTCATCTTTCCCCTGCCCCTTACTCTCCCTTTCTCTCCCTTTCTACTGCTCTCTCCCTTTCATCCAAACAACATTCCTTCCTTTTCACTTACTTCTTCCCCTCCATACCTTTCCTTTCCTTTCCTTTCCTTTCCCTTTTCTTCTCTCCTCTTCCTTTCTATTATTTTGTATCCTGTTACCTCCATTCCTTATCCTTTCCCTTATCCTCCCCTACTCCATCCTCTCTTGTCCTCTCCTTTTACTCTTTTACCTCCTCCTATCCTTCTTTCCCTTTCTTCCCTTTCCCTTCCCTCTCATCCACTCTACTCCTATCCCCCTTCTCCTGACTTTCCTCTCCACTACTCCTTTCCATCTCCCCACTAACCACTCACTCTCCTTCTCCCTCCCTCTTTTTCATCCCCTCCCCGCCTTAACCTTTCTCTCTTCTTCAACCTACTCCTATCCCCCCTCCTTTTGCCTCTCCTTCTCCTCTCCTCCCTTCACCACAAATTCTCTCTTTTCATCTCTTTCCCATTCACCCACTCTCCTGTTCCCTACTCCCTTCCTTCCCACTACTTTCTTCTACCTTCCCTATCCTCTCTTTCCTCCCATCTCCTTTCCTCCCCTCCACCTATTACTTCATATTCTATCTTTCCTTTCCTTTCCTCCTCTTTCTTTCTATTCTTTTCTGTTCATTCCACTCCTTTCTGTTATCCTTCCCTCCTCCTTACCCTTTCATTTTATTTTTCCTGCTCGCCTAAATCTTTCTTCCCTATCCCTTCCTTCTTCTTCACTAAACCCTTATCCCCCCTTCTTTTACCTTTCTTTTTCCTCTCCCCTCTTCTCCACTAGTTCTCTCTTTTCCCAGCCTTACCATCCATCCACTTTTCTCTCTTCCATCCCCTTCCCTTCCTTCTTTCTTCTGTCCCTTACCTCCTTCCTTCCCTTTTTACTGCCTCCTCCCCCTCTATCCTCTCTTTCTCCCACCTCCTTTCCATCAATTCACTTACTACTTCCCCTTCATATCTTATATTTCCTTTCCTTCCCTCTATTCTCTTCTTTCCTGTTCATTCCTTTCCTCTCCTTTCACTAATCCCTCCCTTCTCCATCCTCTCTCCTTACTACTTCTTTCCTTTTTCTTCATTCTTCTTCACTATACTCCTTTCCCCCTTCTTTTGTCATCTCTCCTTCTTTCACCACAATTCCTCTCCCTCCTATCCATTACTTTCCTCTTCCCTCCTTCTTTATCTTTCCCCTGTCCCTTACTCTCCCTTTCTACTGCTCTCTCCCTTTCCTCCAGTCAACTTTCCTTCCTTTCCACTTATTTCTTCCCCTTCATACCCCACCTTCCCCTTTTCTTCTCTCCTGTTTCTTCCTATAATGTTTCCTGTTACCTCCATTCCTTTTCCTTTCCCTTATCCTTCCCTATTCCATCCTCTCTTGTCCTCTCCTTTTATTCTTCTTCCCCCTCCTATCCTCCTTTCCCTTTCTTCCCTTTCCCTTCCCTCTCATCCACTCTACTCCTATTCCCCTTCTCCTAACATTCCTCTCTCCCTTTTCCTCTCCACTACTCCTTTCCTTCTCTCCACTAACCACTCACTCTCCTTTTCCCTTCTTCTTTTTCATCCCCTCCCCGCCTTAACCTTTCTCTCTTCTTCACCCTACTCCTATCCCCCTCCTTTTGCCTCTCCTTCTCCTCTCCTCCCTTCACCTCAAATTCTCTCTTTTTCATCTCTTTCCCATTCACCCACTCTCCTGTTCCCTACTCCCTTCCTTCCCACTACTTTCTTCTACCTTCCCTATCCCCTCTTTCCTCCCATCTCCTTTCCTCCCCTCCACCTATTACTTCATATTCTATCTTTCCTTTCCTTTCCTCCTCTTTCTTTCTATTCTTTTCTGTTCATTCCACTCCTTTCTGTTATCCTTCCCTCCTCCTTACCCTTTCATTTTATTTTCCCTACTCGCCTAAATCTTTCTTCCCTATCCCTTCCTTCTTCTTCACTAAACCCTTATCCCCCCTTCTTTTACCTTTCTTTTTCCTCTCCCTTCTTCTCCACTAGTTCTCTCTTTTCCCAGCCTTACCATCCATCCACTTTTCTCTCTTCCATCCCCTTCCCTTCCTTCCTTCTCCTGTCCTCTATCTCCTTCCTTCCCTTTTTACTACCTCCTCCCTCCTCTATCCTCTCTTTCTCCCACCTCCTTTCCATCAACTCACTTACTACTTCCCCTTCACATCTTATATTTCCTATCCTTCCCTCTATTCTCTTCTATCCTGTTCATTCCTTTCCTCTCCTTTCACTAATCCCTCCCTTCTCCACCCTCTCTCCCTACTACTTCTTTCCTTTTCTTCATTCTTCTTCACTATACTCCCTTCCCCCTTCTTTTGTCATCTCTCCTTCTTTCACCACAATTCCTCTCCCTCCTATCCATCACTTTCCTCTTCCCTCCTTCTTTATCTTTCCCCTGTCCCTTACTCTCCCTTTCTACTGCTCTCTCCCTTTTCTCCAGTCAACTTTCCTTCCTTTCCTCTTATTTCTTCCCCTTCATACCCTACCTTCCCTTTTCTTCTCTCCTCTTTCTTCCTATAATATTTCCTGTTACCTTCATTCCTTTTCCTTTCCCTTATCCTTCCCTATTCCATCCTCTCTTGTCCTCTCCTTTTATTCTTCTTCCCCCTCCTATCCTCCTTTCCCTTTCTTCCCTTTCCCTTCCCTCTCATCCACTCTACTCCTATCCCCCTTCTCCTGACATTCCTCTCACTCCCTTTTCCTCTCCACTATTCCTTTCCTTCTCTCCTCTATCCACTCACTCTCCTTTTCCTTCCTTCTCTTTTATCCCCTCCCCTTTTCCTCTATCTCCTGTCCCAAACTCGTTGTTTCCTTCCCTTTCTACTGCTTTCTCCCATCTCTTTTCCTAAACTCTCACTAATTTACTTCCCCTCCATATTATATCCTCCCTTTCTTTCTTTTTCCCCTCTTCCTTTCTGTTCTTTTGTTTATGCATTCTATTCCTTCCTCTTCCTCCCCTTCCCTTCCCTCCTCCCCCCTTTTTCCATCCCTTTCTGTTCTCTCCACTATACTGATACCCCTATTCCTAACATTTCTCTTCTCTTCCCCCTTTCTGCTATCCACTCACCCTCCCTCACATCCCCCTTTTCCCTACCTTCTCTCTCCTGTCCCCCTACTCTCCTGTAACTTTCTTCACTTCCAAACATAGACTCCACACTGTAATACCAAATACCTAATACCCCCTCTCTATTGCCTAAGCTCCTCCTTCCAATTACAACATCTCCGCTGTACTGAAGAAACCATAGACAAAGATATGTGGGTTCACTTGTGTACGTTCCTTCCTTACTTCTAGAAAACTGACAAACTACAAATCCTATTAAAACTGCCCTACCTGACACTCCCACTTCTACTGTACTGCTACACCATGGACAGAGATATGTGGATTCACCTGTGCACGTTTCACAGTCTTTTAGAAGTCCTATATTGCTCCAATTTACCCCCATAACCTCTTACCCCCGCCTCTTCTTTACCAAAGCCAGGTGGGTTTGCTTACAAACTTTTCCCAAGCACTAAACTCACTCTTCTCCTACTATAACCAAAGACTTACCCGTCGCAACTACCAAAGAACCGTATCTCACGTGGACCACTAGATGGCGCTTGTGAGTCTCTGCAAAGGACCCTCCCACCCTAAACCCTTTGTTACCGTTTAAACTCATGCCTTGCTCTAGGCTCGCATGTTTATATAAAAAAAAAAAAAAAAAATACCTCCTCCTATCCTTCTTTCCCTTTCTTCCCTTTCCCTTCCCTCTCATCCACTCTACTCCTATCCCCCTTCTCCTGACTTTCCTCTCCACTACTCCTTTCCATCTCCCCACTAACCACTCACTCTCCTTCTCCCTCCCTCTTTTTCATCCCCTCCCCGCCTTAACCTTTCTCTCTTCTTCAACCTACTCCTATCCCCCCTCCTTTTGCCTCTCCTTCTCCTCTCCTCCCTTCACCACAAATTCTCTCTTTTCATCTCTTTCCCATTCACCCACTCTCCTGTTCCCTACTCCCTTCCTTCCCACTACTTTCTTCTACCTTCCCTATCCTCTCTTTCCTCCCATCTCCTTTCCTCCCCTCCACCTATTACTTCATATTCTATCTTTCCTTTCCTTTCCTCCTCTTTCTTTCTATTCTTTTCTGTTCATTCCACTCCTTTCTGTTATCCTTCCCTCCTCCTTACCCTTTCATTTTATTTTTCCTGCTCGCCTAAATCTTTCTTCCCTATCCCTTCCTTCTTCTTCACTAAACCCTTATCCCCCCTTCTTTTACCTTTCTTTTTCCTCTCCCCTCTTCTCCACTAGTTCTCTCTTTTCCCAGCCTTACCATCCATCCACTTTTCTCTCTTCCATCCCCTTCCCTTCCTTCTTTCTTCTGTCCCTTACCTCCTTCCTTCCCTTTTTACTGCCTCCTCCCCCTCTATCCTCTCTTTCTCCCACCTCCTTTCCATCAATTCACTTACTACTTCCCCTTCATATCTTATATTTCCTTTCCTTCCCTCTATTCTCTTCTTTCCTGTTCATTCCTTTCCTCTCCTTTCACTAATCCCTCCCTTCTCCATCCTCTCTCCTTACTACTTCTTTCCTTTTTCTTCATTCTTCTTCACTATACTCCTTTCCCCCTTCTTTTGTCATCTCTCCTTCTTTCACCACAATTCCTCTCCCTCCTATCCATTACTTTCCTCTTCCCTCCTTCTTTATCTTTCCCCTGTCCCTTACTCTCCCTTTCTACTGCTCTCTCCCTTTCCTCCAGTCAACTTTCCTTCCTTTCCACTTATTTCTTCCCCTTCATACCCCACCTTCCCCTTTTCTTCTCTCCTGTTTCTTCCTATAATGTTTCCTGTTACCTCCATTCCTTTTCCTTTCCCTTATCCTTCCCTATTCCATCCTCTCTTGTCCTCTCCTTTTATTCTTCTTCCCCCTCCTATCCTCCTTTCCCTTTCTTCCCTTTCCCTTCCCTCTCATCCACTCTACTCCTATTCCCCTTCTCCTAACATTCCTCTCTCCCTTTTCCTCTCCACTACTCCTTTCCTTCTCTCCACTAACCACTCACTCTCCTTTTCCCTTCTTCTTTTTCATCCCCTCCCCGCCTTAACCTTTCTCTCTTCTTCACCCTACTCCTATCCCCCTCCTTTTGCCTCTCCTTCTCCTCTCCTCCCTTCACCTCAAATTCTCTCTTTTTCATCTCTTTCCCATTCACCCACTCTCCTGTTCCCTACTCCCTTCCTTCCCACTACTTTCTTCTACCTTCCCTATCCCCTCTTTCCTCCCATCTCCTTTCCTCCCCTCCACCTATTACTTCATATTCTATCTTTCCTTTCCTTTCCTCCTCTTTCTTTCTATTCTTTTCTGTTCATTCCACTCCTTTCTGTTATCCTTCCCTCCTCCTTACCCTTTCATTTTATTTTCCCTACTCGCCTAAATCTTTCTTCCCTATCCCTTCCTTCTTCTTCACTAAACCCTTATCCCCCTTCTTTTACCTTTCTTTTTCCTCTCCCTTCTTCTCCACTAGTTCTCTCTTTTCCCAGCCTTACCATCCATCCACTTTTCTCTCTTCCATCCCCTTCCCTTCCTTCCTTCTCCTGTCCTCTATCTCCTTCCTTCCCTTTTTACTACCTCCTCCCTCCTCTATCCTCTCTTTCTCCCACCTCCTTTCCATCAACTCACTTACTACTTCCCCTTCACATCTTATATTTCCTATCCTTCCCTCTATTCTCTTCTATCCTGTTCATTCCTTTCCTCTCCTTTCACTAATCCCTCCCTTCTCCACCCTCTCTCCCTACTACTTCTTTCCTTTTCTTCATTCTTCTTCACTATACTCCCTTCCCCCTTCTTTTGTCATCTCTCCTTCTTTCACCACAATTCCTCTCCCTCCTATCCATCACTTTCCTCTTCCCTCCTTCTTTATCTTTCCCCTGTCCCTTACTCTCCCTTTCTACTGCTCTCTCCCTTTTCTCCAGTCAACTTTCCTTCCTTTCCTCTTATTTCTTCCCCTTCATACCCTACCTTCCCTTTTCTTCTCTCCTCTTTCTTCCTATAATATTTCCTGTTACCTTCATTCCTTTTCCTTTCCCTTATCCTTCCCTATTCCATCCTCTCTTGTCCTCTCCTTTTATTCTTCTTCCCCCTCCTATCCTCCTTTCCCTTTCTTCCCTTTCCCTTCCCTCTCATCCACTCTACTCCTATCCCCCTTCTCCTGACATTCCTCTCACTCCCTTTTCCTCTCCACTATTCCTTTCCTTCTCTCCTCTATCCACTCACTCTCCTTTTCCTTCCTTCTCTTTTATCCCCTCCCCTTTTCCTCTATCTCCTGTCCCAAACTCGTTGTTTCCTTCCCTTTCTACTGCTTTCTCCCATCTCTTTTCCTAAACTCTCACTAATTTACTTCCCCTCCATATTATATCCTCCCTTTCTTTCTTTTTCCCCTCTTCCTTTCTGTTCTTTTGTTTATGCATTCTATTCCTTCCTCTTCCTCCCCTTCCCTTCCCTCCTCCCCCCTTTTTCCATCCCTTTCTGTTCTCTCCACTATACTGATACCCCTATTCCTAACATTTCTCTTCTCTTCCCCCTTTCTGCTATCCACTCACCCTCCCTCACATCCCCCTTTTCCCTACCTTCTCTCTCCTGTCCCCCTACTCTCCTGTAACTTTCTTCACTTCCAAACATAGACTCCACACTGTAATACCAAATACCTAATACCCCCTCTCTATTGCCTAAGCTCCTCCTTCCAATTACAACATCTCCGCTGTACTGAAGAAACCATAGACAAAGATATGTGGGTTCACTTGTGTACGTTCCTTCCTTACTTCTAGAAAACTGACAAACTACAAATCCTATTAAAACTGCCCTACCTGACACTCCCACTTCTACTGTACTGCTACACCATGGACAGAGATATGTGGATTCACCTGTGCACGTTTCACAGTCTTTTAGAAGTCCTATATTGCTCCAATTTACCCCCATAACCTCTTACCCCCGCCTCTTCTTTACCAAAGCCAGGTGGGTTTGCTTACAAACTTTTCCCAAGCACTAAACTCACTCTTCTCCTACTATAACCAAAGACTTACCCGTCGCAACTACCAAAGAACCGTATCTCACGTGGACCACTAGATGGCGCTTGTGAGTCTCTGCAAAGGACCCTCCCACCCTAAACCCTTTGTTACCGTTTAAACTCATGCCTTGCTCTAGGCTCGCATGTTTATATAAAAAAAAAAAAAAATTCCCTTTTTACTACCTCCTCCCTCCTCTATCCTCTCTTTCTCCCACCTCCTTTCCATCAACTCACTTACTACTTCCCCTTCACATCTTATATTTCCTATCCTTCCCTCTATTCTCTTCTATCCTGTTCATTCCTTTCCTCTCCTTTCACTAATCCCTCCCTTCTCCACCCTCTCTCCCTACTACTTCTTTCCTTTTCTTCATTCTTCTTCACTATACTCCCTTCCCCCTTCTTTTGTCATCTCTCCTTCTTTCACCACAATTCCTCTCCCTCCTATCCATCACTTTCCTCTTCCCTCCTTCTTTATCTTTCCCCTGTCCCTTACTCTCCCTTTCTACTGCTCTCTCCCTTTTCTCCAGTCACTTTCCTTCCTTTCCTCTTATTTCTTCCCCTTCATACCCTACCTTCCCTTTTCTTCTCTCCTCTTTCTTCCTATAATATTTCCTGTTACCTTCATTCCTTTTCCTTTCCCTTATCCTTCCCTATTCCATCCTCTCTTGTCCTCTCCTTTTATTCTTCTTCCCCCTCCTATCCTCCTTTCCCTTTCTTCCCTTTCCCTTCCCTCTCATCCACTCTACTCCTATCCCCCTTCTCCTGACATTCCTCTCACTCCCTTTTCCTCTCCACTATTCCTTTCCTTCTCTCCTCTATCCACTCACTCTCCTTTTCCTTCCTTCTCTTTTATCCCCTCCCCTTTTCCTCTATCTCCTGTCCCAAACTCGTTGTTTCCTTCCCTTTCTACTGCTTTCTCCCATCTCTTTTCCTAAACTCTCACTAATTTACTTCCCCTCCATATTATATCCTCCCTTTCTTTCTTTTTCCCTCTTCCTTTCTGTTCTTTTGTTTATGCATTCTATTCCTTCCTCTTCCTCCCCTTCCCTTCCCTCCTCCCCCTTTTTCCATCCCTTTCTGTTCTCTCCACTATACTGATACCCCTATTCCTAACATTTCTCTTCTCTTCCCCCTTTCTGCTATCCACTCACCCTCCCTCACATCCCCCTTTTCCCTACCTTCTCTCTCCTGTCCCCCTACTCTCCTGTAACTTTCTTCACTTCCAAACATAGACTCCACACTGTAATACCAAATACCTAATACCCCCTCTCTATTGCCTAAGCTCCTCCTTCCAATTACAACATCTCCGCTGTACTGAAGAAACCATAGACAAAGATATGTGGGTTCACTTGTGTACGTTCCTTCCTTACTTCTAGAAAACTGACAAACTACAAATCCTATTAAAACTGCCCTACCTGACACTCCCACTTCTACTGTACTGCTACACCATGGACAGAGATATGTGGATTCACCTGTGCACGTTTCACAGTCTTTTAGAAGTCCTATATTGCTCCAATTTACCCCCATAACCTCTTACCCCCGCCTCTTCTTTACCAAAGCCAGGTGGGTTTGCTTACAAACTTTTCCCAAGCACTAAACTCACTCTTCTCCTACTATAACCAAAGACTTACCCGTCGCAACTACCAAAGAACCGTATCTCACGTGGACCACTAGATGGCGCTTGTGAGTCTCTGCAAAGGACCCTCCCACCCTAAACCCTTTGTTACCGTTTAAACTCATGCCTTGCTCTAGGCTCGCATGTTTATATAAAAAAAAAAAAAATCCTCCTTGCTAAAAAAGAAACCTTAATTCAAAAAATTACAAATCTACAAACCAGGCTACCATTTGACCCTGACACCACTGATCATTCCTTTGTCCTGCAATTCCAAATGAGTGCTGCCTCAATAACCTTTCTCACCAGGGAAATTCGCTCCCTCAAGAGCGAACTCGAAACCACTGAGCGCCAAATAAGCTCCTTCGAAATCCTTACCAGAACCGAACTTATACAGCTAATACAAAGCTGCTCCCAATTTCAACCAAGCACAAATTCAATCCACACAAATTACCCTCCAACACTATAACCCCCACCAATTATCTACCACCATCTACTCTCCAAAAAAAAATGAAGGCTCCTTGATTACACCTTTCTGAAATCCCCAGACATGGTGTAATCATCACATGCCCTAGAATAAAAATGTCATAAAACATGACATACATTCCAAACTCACCCAAATACTAACTTACTAACACACTTACCTTCTCTATCCCTTCTCACTCATTTCCTACCTTTCCTTCTTTCTTTCCTTTCCCCTCCTTCTTCTACATTCTACTACTATCCCCCCTTCTTTTGCCTCTCCCTCTCCTCTCCTCTCTTCACCACAAATTCTCTCTTCTCCCCTCTTTCCCATTCACCCACTTTCCTTTTCGTTCTTTCTTTCTCATCCCCTTCCTTTCCTTCTCTCTCCTGTCTCCTATTCCCTTCCTTCCCACTACTGTCCTCTCTCTTCTCTATACTCTCTTTCCTCCTATTTCCTTTCCTTCCCTTCACCTATTACTTCCCCTTCGTATCCTATCTTTCCTTCCCTTTCTCTTCCTTCTTCCCACTCTTTCCTTTCCTGTTCATCCCATTTCTTTCTGTTATCTTTTCCTCCTCCATACCCCCCTTTCCTCCCCCTTCATTTATTATTCCCCTCCTACCCGCCCTAGCCTTTCAATCCTTTCCCCTCCTTCTTCTACACTCTACCCCCATCCCCCCTCTTTTGCCTTTTCCTTTTTCCCCTCCTCTCCACTAATTCTCTCTTTTCCCCGCTCTACCATTAACCCACTTTTCCTTTCATTCTCTCTTTTTCATCCCCTTCCCTTCCTTCTTTCTCCTGTCCCCAACTCCCTTCCTTCCCCTTCCTACTCTATCCTCGCTTTCTCCCATCTCCTTTCCTTCATCTCACTTATTACTTCCCCTTCATATCTTATCTTTCCTTTCCTTTCCCTCTCCCCTCTTTCTTTCTATTCTCTTCTTTCCT
This sequence comes from Drosophila ustulata, assembly GCA_035047365.1. Classification (NCBI taxonomy): domain Eukaryota; kingdom Metazoa; phylum Arthropoda; class Insecta; order Diptera; family Drosophilidae; genus Drosophila; species Drosophila ustulata. The sequence continues at coordinate 10,907,344 of JAWNPT010000118.1, read as the reverse complement.
GTTCATTCCTTTTCTCTCCTTTCACTAACCTCTCCCTTCTCCATCCTCTCCTTTCATTTCCCCTCCTTACTCTCTCTTTCCTTTCCCTTCCCTCTTCTTCACTCAACTCCTATCCCCCTTCTTTTGTCATCTCTCCTTTCTTCATCACAATTCCTCTCCTTCCTCCTCCTCACTTTCCCCTTCCCTCCTTCTTTTCACCTCTCTCCCTTTCATCTTTCCCCTGCCCCTTACTCTCCCTTTCTCTCCCTTTCTACTGCTCTCTCCCTTTCATCCAAACAACATTCCTTCCTTTTCACTTACTTCTTCCCCTCCATACCTTTCCTTTCCTTTCCTTTCCTTTCCCTTTTCTTCTCTCCTCTTCCTTTCTATTATTTTGTATCCTGTTACCTCCATTCCTTATCCTTTCCCTTATCCTCCCCTACTCCATCCTCTCTTGTCCTCTCCTTTTACTCTTTTACCTCCTCCTATCCTTCTTTCCCTTTCTTCCCTTTCCCTTCCCTCTCATCCACTCTACTCCTATCCCCCTTCTCCTGACTTTCCTCTCCACTACTCCTTTCCATCTCCCCACTAACCACTCACTCTCCTTCTCCCTCCCTCTTTTTCATCCCCTCCCCGCCTTAACCTTTCTCTCTTCTTCAACCTACTCCTATCCCCCCTCCTTTTGCCTCTCCTTCTCCTCTCCTCCCTTCACCACAAATTCTCTCTTTTCATCTCTTTCCCATTCACCCACTCTCCTGTTCCCTACTCCCTTCCTTCCCACTACTTTCTTCTACCTTCCCTATCCTCTCTTTCCTCCCATCTCCTTTCCTCCCCTCCACCTATTACTTCATATTCTATCTTTCCTTTCCTTTCCTCCTCTTTCTTTCTATTCTTTTCTGTTCATTCCACTCCTTTCTGTTATCCTTCCCTCCTCCTTACCCTTTCATTTTATTTTTCCTGCTCGCCTAAATCTTTCTTCCCTATCCCTTCCTTCTTCTTCACTAAACCCTTATCCCCCCTTCTTTTACCTTTCTTTTTCCTCTCCCCTCTTCTCCACTAGTTCTCTCTTTTCCCAGCCTTACCATCCATCCACTTTTCTCTCTTCCATCCCCTTCCCTTCCTTCTTTCTTCTGTCCCTTACCTCCTTCCTTCCCTTTTTACTGCCTCCTCCCCCTCTATCCTCTCTTTCTCCCACCTCCTTTCCATCAATTCACTTACTACTTCCCCTTCATATCTTATATTTCCTTTCCTTCCCTCTATTCTCTTCTTTCCTGTTCATTCCTTTCCTCTCCTTTCACTAATCCCTCCCTTCTCCATCCTCTCTCCTTACTACTTCTTTCCTTTTTCTTCATTCTTCTTCACTATACTCCTTTCCCCCTTCTTTTGTCATCTCTCCTTCTTTCACCACAATTCCTCTCCCTCCTATCCATTACTTTCCTCTTCCCTCCTTCTTTATCTTTCCCCTGTCCCTTACTCTCCCTTTCTACTGCTCTCTCCCTTTCCTCCAGTCAACTTTCCTTCCTTTCCACTTATTTCTTCCCCTTCATACCCCACCTTCCCCTTTTCTTCTCTCCTGTTTCTTCCTATAATGTTTCCTGTTACCTCCATTCCTTTTCCTTTCCCTTATCCTTCCCTATTCCATCCTCTCTTGTCCTCTCCTTTTATTCTTCTTCCCCCTCCTATCCTCCTTTCCCTTTCTTCCCTTTCCCTTCCCTCTCATCCACTCTACTCCTATTCCCCTTCTCCTAACATTCCTCTCTCCCTTTTCCTCTCCACTACTCCTTTCCTTCTCTCCACTAACCACTCACTCTCCTTTTCCCTTCTTCTTTTTCATCCCCTCCCCGCCTTAACCTTTCTCTCTTCTTCACCCTACTCCTATCCCCCTCCTTTTGCCTCTCCTTCTCCTCTCCTCCCTTCACCTCAAATTCTCTCTTTTTCATCTCTTTCCCATTCACCCACTCTCCTGTTCCCTACTCCCTTCCTTCCCACTACTTTCTTCTACCTTCCCTATCCCCTCTTTCCTCCCATCTCCTTTCCTCCCCTCCACCTATTACTTCATATTCTATCTTTCCTTTCCTTTCCTCCTCTTTCTTTCTATTCTTTTCTGTTCATTCCACTCCTTTCTGTTATCCTTCCCTCCTCCTTACCCTTTCATTTTATTTTCCCTACTCGCCTAAATCTTTCTTCCCTATCCCTTCCTTCTTCTTCACTAAACCCTTATCCCCCTTCTTTTACCTTTCTTTTTCCTCTCCCTTCTTCTCCACTAGTTCTCTCTTTTCCCAGCCTTACCATCCATCCACTTTTCTCTCTTCCATCCCCTTCCCTTCCTTCCTTCTCCTGTCCTCTATCTCCTTCCTTCCCTTTTTACTACCTCCTCCCTCCTCTATCCTCTCTTTCTCCCACCTCCTTTCCATCAACTCACTTACTACTTCCCCTTCACATCTTATATTTCCTATCCTTCCCTCTATTCTCTTCTATCCTGTTCATTCCTTTCCTCTCCTTTCACTAATCCCTCCCTTCTCCACCCTCTCTCCCTACTACTTCTTTCCTTTTCTTCATTCTTCTTCACTATACTCCCTTCCCCCTTCTTTTGTCATCTCTCCTTCTTTCACCACAATTCCTCTCCCTCCTATCCATCACTTTCCTCTTCCCTCCTTCTTTATCTTTCCCCTGTCCCTTACTCTCCCTTTCTACTGCTCTCTCCCTTTTCTCCAGTCAACTTTCCTTCCTTTCCTCTTATTTCTTCCCCTTCATACCCTACCTTCCCTTTTCTTCTCTCCTCTTTCTTCCTATAATATTTCCTGTTACCTTCATTCCTTTTCCTTTCCCTTATCCTTCCCTATTCCATCCTCTCTTGTCCTCTCCTTTTATTCTTCTTCCCCCTCCTATCCTCCTTTCCCTTTCTTCCCTTTCCCTTCCCTCTCATCCACTCTACTCCTATCCCCCTTCTCCTGACATTCCTCTCACTCCCTTTTCCTCTCCACTATTCCTTTCCTTCTCTCCTCTATCCACTCACTCTCCTTTTCCTTCCTTCTCTTTTATCCCCTCCCCTTTTCCTCTATCTCCTGTCCCAAACTCGTTGTTTCCTTCCCTTTCTACTGCTTTCTCCCATCTCTTTTCCTAAACTCTCACTAATTTACTTCCCCTCCATATTATATCCTCCCTTTCTTTCTTTTTCCCCTCTTCCTTTCTGTTCTTTTGTTTATGCATTCTATTCCTTCCTCTTCCTCCCCTTCCCTTCCCTCCTCCCCCCTTTTTCCATCCCTTTCTGTTCTCTCCACTATACTGATACCCCTATTCCTAACATTTCTCTTCTCTTCCCCCTTTCTGCTATCCACTCACCCTCCCTCACATCCCCCTTTTCCCTACCTTCTCTCTCCTGTCCCCCTACTCTCCTGTAACTTTCTTCACTTCCAAACATAGACTCCACACTGTAATACCAAATACCTAATACCCCCTCTCTATTGCCTAAGCTCCTCCTTCCAATTACAACATCTCCGCTGTACTGAAGAAACCATAGACAAAGATATGTGGGTTCACTTGTGTACGTTCCTTCCTTACTTCTAGAAAACTGACAAACTACAAATCCTATTAAAACTGCCCTACCTGACACTCCCACTTCTACTGTACTGCTACACCATGGACAGAGATATGTGGATTCACCTGTGCACGTTTCACAGTCTTTTAGAAGTCCTATATTGCTCCAATTTACCCCCATAACCTCTTACCCCCGCCTCTTCTTTACCAAAGCCAGGTGGGTTTGCTTACAAACTTTTCCCAAGCACTAAACTCACTCTTCTCCTACTATAACCAAAGACTTACCCGTCGCAACTACCAAAGAACCGTATCTCACGTGGACCACTAGATGGCGCTTGTGAGTCTCTGCAAAGGACCCTCCCACCCTAAACCCTTTGTTACCGTTTAAACTCATGCCTTGCTCTAGGCTCGCATGTTTATATAAAAAAAAAAAAAAAAAAGGGTAGTGGGGGTTGCGCGTCCGGGCCCGCAGTGGGCGGGAGAGCGGCGGCTGCCCTCAACACACCCTCAACAATAACTTCCGAAAACTCCGACACCTCAATAGAAATTGACGTTGAGGACTTTATAGAACCGACAGTGGTCAGAAGAGCGCCTGCCACACTTGGATTGCTCCCAGCGCACATGCCGTTGAACCCGGTGCTAGAATTAAACACTGACGTTGCAGCGGCCACAGGCGATACACTCGATGAAAGCCTGCCAAAAATTATAATCCCAAACTTAACGAATGCTCAGAGCCTCATCGTCAAGGCTGTCGCTGTCGTTGGGGGTAACTTTACTACCAGAGCCAACTCTGGCCTTGGCCTAACTTTTGCAGCCAGCGACTGCAAAACGCACTCTGCGCTGCGGAAGCTCCTTGATGATGAGGAAATAAAATACAGGATCCAGGGAAGCAAAGAAACTACAAGATATCGAGTTATCATAAAAGGCCTTCACTCATCCACGGATGCAGAGTGGATAGCTGAAAAACTCAAACTAGCCGGGCACATGCCATGTAACATAACCAACATTATTGGCGGCATAACAAAAATGCCAACAAACTCATTCAAAATAGACCTTGTGAGCCGGGAAAACAACGCTGAAGCCCTAAAGATAAAAAAAATCGGAACATACAGCGTTAATGTTGAACTCCCATCCAAGGCCAGACGCATATATCAATGCCATAAATGCCAAAAATTTAACCACATTATTGAAGATTGCCCATCCCGAACCCACGTTTGCTTCAAGTGCGCTGGACCCCATCCCTCGCATGTGTGCCCCAAACCTCGAGAAGTAGATGGGCACTGCGCCAATTGTGGGGGAAACCACATTGCTACATTCAGGGGATGCAAAGCTTACAAGGAAGCCAGCCACCTACAGATAGCCCAGGCTCAGAACGAAGCCCTGCAGACGGTGCAGCTTTCCACCAAACGCCCACGCGTTCGCTAGCAGTGGTCGAGATGGGAAATTGAGGATTGTGGAGTGTATTAAGCAAAGAAAAGAAAGAGGAAGCAGAAGTGAATTCCCCCTAAGCTAGACTTTAATTTTACTCTTAATATAAATTAATTTTAATTTAATTTTACTGTTAATTTTAATTTTGATCCTAATTTTTGACTTTTTTTTTTCTCTTTTTAAATTTAACTTTGATTTTGATTTTAACTCTAATTTCAATAATAATTTTGATTCTAATTTGATTTTAATCTTGATTTTGATCTTAATCTTGAATTGGATTTTGATTTTAATTTTGACTTAGAACTTAACCTTAACTCAAATTACTTTCTTATTACTCTTATTTACCTTAATATAATTTTAATGTGGAAACGAATTCCCTAAAAGCTGCTTCTAGATTACAATACTATAATTTTACTTCCAAATTTAATTTTAGCTTATTTTCTTATTTTCTTTCTATCTAATTTTTACCTCACATTATATCGTCTCAATCATAGACTGTGCGCAAGAAGCGCTTGAATTCTTAAAAATTAAATAAAAATTATAAAAAAAAATAAAAAAAGAAGAAATGTTATAAAAAGAAAGAAAACTGCTCACATTCTCTACAGGGAGCGCTTCTATCCCAGGAGGTGCATTCGCCCTACCTCTCTTGGCCCTCGACCTCACTTCCCATACTGCAATTCAAACCACCCTGCCTCATCCCCACTAACTGTACTTGGGACCCTTATTCGTATTCTATTTATCAGCATTGCTATATCTCTACCCTACCCTACTAGTTGGGGACAGGTCCCAAACCTGATAATGACATGAAACTACATAATCCCCTGAGTTCCCCTGATTTTAATCTCCTCTACATCATAGACTCACCCATGCCCGGAACAACTGTACCTAATAATATAAGGATTTTGGTCTGGAATGCAGCCGGGTTGGCTGACAAACTTGCAGAACTTGAAGACCACATACTCACTCACAATATCGATGTGGCACTTATCTCGGAAAGCCACCTCACAACCAATGACGACCCTATCCAAATCCAGGGTTTCTTTAGCTATAATGCTAATCACCCATCAAACAGCAAAAGAGGTGGCTCGCTCGTCCTCATTAATAAAAAAGTTGACCATATTGCTCTACCAACCTTCACTACCCAATCTATACAATGTACACCCATTAACGTATCACTCCCAAACCAACCCAACCTAACCATAGCAGCCATTTACTGCCCCCCCCTTAGAGGCCTTTCAACTGAAGCCTTTAACATAGTACTGAACCTCTTTGGCCTCCGCTTCTTGGTGGCAGGCGACTGGAATGCAAAGCACCAGTGGTGGGGTAATCCACGAGCCTGCCAGAGAGGCAACCAATTACTAAATTGTGTTAGAACTAATAATTTCAACATCCTAGCCACTGGCTCCCCCACTCACTTTCCGCACAACCAACGAAATAGACCCTCTGCTATTGACTTTGCAGTCTACTCAGGCATCGCTCACGGGTGTCTCCAGATACAATCATCGCTTGACCTCGGATCTGACCATTTACCCCTTTTAATAAACCTTCAAGAAACCCCCTCAATCATCCCACACAAATTACCCCTGCTCACCAAAAACGCCTCCATTAAGAAATTCCAACTTTGGCTCAATCAAAACATCTATCTAAACACGGATATCAAATCTGGGGATGATATAGATGACGCAGTCGACATTATCACCCGAAATATCCACCAGGCAGCCACTTTTGCCTCTAGACCCTTTTCTCACCTGCCTCCTGGCAGTCGGTTCCGAAACCGTTATACACCAAACCAAAGGTTGCAAGAACTAATAATTCTCAAACGTCGATATAAATACAACCACCTAATGCTGAGGGATAACACAGCTATAAGACTCCATAAAATAGTTTCCAACCAAATAAAAAAAACACTTGCCGCCACTAAAAAACGAAAACTTGACAACTCCCTTCGTAAAATTGACAGAAAAGACCGCTACAGCCTCCAAAAACTATGGAAATTCACTAGCCTAATTAAACGACAACCCATCCCTAATTACCCAGTCAAAAGACACTCTGACTCTGCCACTGACAAGGGCTGGTGCAGAACCTCCATGGATAAAGCTGAGGCATTTGCGCAGCACCTTGAATCCCGCTTCAAGCCGTTTCTCCTAAACACTACAGAACAAAGACGCCTAACCGAAATTGCCATCTCTGATCCAGAACTCCAACCAAGCACTCACTTTCGACCAGTTACAATAGTTGAACTCAAGATCATACTCAAAAATCTACCAAACGATAAGACTCCAGGCCTGGATAGAGTGGACAATCGTCTTATCAAACTGCTTCCAGACAAAGCCCTTCTCTACCTCATTCTCATCTATAACAGCTCCATACGCTTTGAGCACTTCCCTAAAAAGTGGAAACTTGCAGTGGTTACAATGATTCCAAAACCCGGAAAGCCCACTGAAAATCTAGCCTCCTACAGACCCATTAGCCTACTCTCAGCACTCTCAAAAATTCTTGAAAAACTCATTCTCAAACGCATGTTTGAACACCCACAGTTCAAAATGTTCATCCCAAACCACCAATTTGGCTTTCGTTATAAACACTCTACTGACCAACAACTCTCACGAGTCACACAATTTATACTTAAGGCCTATGAAGATAACAAATACTGCTCTGCCGTCTTTATTGACATCCAAGAAGCCTTCGACAGAGTATGGCACCCAGGATTGCTCTCCAAACTCAAACCAATCTTACCTCACAAACTCTTCAAACTCCTAAAAAGCTATATTTCAGAAAGAACATTCATTGTTGAATGCAACCCCAATGCAAGATCCTCCCCTAAAAACATCCTCGCAGGTGTCCCACAAGGCAGTGTCCTTGGACCCATCCTTTACACAATCTTCTCCTCTGACCTTCCTGACCCCAATATATTACACCCTAGCGTCCGCGGCTGCGCCCTAAGCTCAAGATCACTAATAGCAACCTATGCGGACGACACAGTTGTCATGTCAACCTCAGACTCAATCACTTCTGCAGTACACCAAGTTGAAATACTACTCAATGATCTTCAGACCTGGTCAAACAAATGGTGCATTAAAATAAATGCGAGCAAGACTGCCCATGTCCTCTTCACTCTCAGAAACGATGATGAAATGGCCTTAACGAATGCCAGCCCCCAACTAATGGGCCTATCCATTGAAACCAAAACCTCTCATCCCTACCTTGGAGTCCATCTCGATAAAAAACTCACGTTCTGCAAGCACATGGCTGCACTAGTCACCAAACTGAAAACCCGTAGATCACAACTAAACTGGCTCATTAACAAGGACAGTAAACTCCCAACTGACTGTAAAACTCTCCTCTATAAACAACTGATCTCCCCTATCTGGCAATATGCTATCCCCATCTGGGGTTCACTCTCCAGCCAATCTCAATTTCAAAAGATTACTGTTTTTCAAAACACCACCCTCCGTCAAATTGCCAACGCACCCCCCCTCACCCAAAATAGAGAGATCCACAAAAACCTCAAAATAAACCCGGTAGAGCAAACATACGACGCCTACTCAGCCAAATTTGCAGAAAAACTCCTCAATCATTATAACCCTGAAGCAAGAAAAATAATTGCCTCCCCATACATACCTACCAGGCTGGCCCATAGCCGTCAAAGATACGTCGCTCAGGTCACCAAACATATAAGACCCCTTCGTAGCCAAGTCGGACCCATCGAGCCCCCTGCTATTAGCACTGAGGCCCGCTCGGAGCTTCTAAGCATCCTCCTTGCTAAAAAAGAAACCTTAATTCAAAAAATTACAAATCTACAAACCAGGCTACCATTTGACCCTGACACCACTGATCATTCCTTTGTCCTGCAATTCCAAATGAGTGCTGCCTCAATAACCTTTCTCACCAGGGAAATTCGCTCCCTCAAGAGCGAACTCGAAACCACTGAGCGCCAAATAAGCTCCTTCGAAATCCTTACCAGAACCGAACTTATACAGCTAATACAAAGCTGCTCCCAATTTCAACCAAGCACAAATTCAATCCACACAAATTACCCTCCAACACTATAACCCCCACCAATTATCTACCACCATCTACTCTCCAAAAAAAAAAATGAAGGCTCCTTGATTACACCTTTCTGAAATCCCCAGACATGGTGTAATCATCACATGCCCTAGAATAAAAATGTCATAAAACATGACATACATTCCAAACTCACCCAAATACTAACTTACTAACACACTTACCTTCTCTATCCCTTCTCACTCATTTCCTACCTTTCCTTCTTTCTTTCCTTTCCCCTCCTTCTTCTACATTCTACTACTATCCCCCCTTCTTTTGCCTCTCCCTCTCCTCTCCTCTCTTCACCACAAATTCTCTCTTCTCCCCTCTTTCCCATTCACCCACTTTCCTTTTCGTTCTTTCTTTCTCATCCCCTTCCTTTCCTTCTCTCTCCTGTCTCCTATTCCCTTCCTTCCCACTACTGTCCTCTCTCTTCTCTATACTCTCTTTCCTCCTATTTCCTTTCCTTCCCTTCACCTATTACTTCCCCTTCGTATCCTATCTTTCCTTCCCTTTCTCTTCCTTCTTCCCACTCTTTCCTTTCCTGTTCATCCCATTTCTTTCTGTTATCTTTTCCTCCTCCATACCCCCCTTTCCTCCCCCTTCATTTATTATTCCCCTCCTACCCGCCCTAGCCTTTCAATCCTTTCCCCTCCTTCTTCTACACTCTACCCCCATCCCCCCTCTTTTGCCTTTTCCTTTTTCCCCTCCTCTCCACTAATTCTCTCTTTTCCCCGCTCTACCATTAACCCACTTTTCCTTTCATTCTCTCTTTTTCATCCCCTTCCCTTCCTTCTTTCTCCTGTCCCCAACTCCCTTCCTTCCCCTTCCTACTCTATCCTCGCTTTCTCCCATCTCCTTTCCTTCATCTCACTTATTACTTCCCCTTCATATCTTATCTTTCCTTTCCTTTCCCTCTCCCCTCTTTCTTTCTATTCTCTTCTTTCCTGTTCATTCCTTTTCTCTCCTTTCACTAACCTCTCCCTTCTCCATCCTCTCCTTTCATTTCCCCTCCTTACTCTCTCTTTCCTTTCCCTTCCCTCTTCTTCACTCAACTCCTATCCCCCTTCTTTTGTCATCTCTCCTTTCTTCATCACAATTCCTCTCCTTCCTCCTCCTCACTTTCCCCTTCCCTCCTTCTTTTCACCTCTCTCCCTTTCATCTTTCCCCTGCCCCTTACTCTCCCTTTCTCTCCCTTTCTACTGCTCTCTCCCTTTCATCCAAACAACATTCCTTCCTTTTCACTTACTTCTTCCCCTCCATACCTTTCCTTTCCTTTCCTTTCCTTTCCCTTTTCTTCTCTCCTCTTCCTTTCTATTATTTTGTATCCTGTTACCTCCATTCCTTATCCTTTCCCTTATCCTCCCCTACTCCATCCTCTCTTGTCCTCTCCTTTTACTCTTTTACCTCCTCCTATCCTTCTTTCCCTTTCTTCCCTTTCCCTTCCCTCTCATCCACTCTACTCCTATCCCCCTTCTCCTGACTTTCCTCTCCACTACTCCTTTCCATCTCCCCACTAACCACTCACTCTCCTTCTCCCTCCCTCTTTTTCATCCCCTCCCCGCCTTAACCTTTCTCTCTTCTTCAACCTACTCCTATCCCCCCTCCTTTTGCCTCTCCTTCTCCTCTCCTCCCTTCACCACAAATTCTCTCTTTTCATCTCTTTCCCATTCACCCACTCTCCTGTTCCCTACTCCCTTCCTTCCCACTACTTTCTTCTACCTTCCCTATCCTCTCTTTCCTCCCATCTCCTTTCCTCCCCTCCACCTATTACTTCATATTCTATCTTTCCTTTCCTTTCCTCCTCTTTCTTTCTATTCTTTTCTGTTCATTCCACTCCTTTCTGTTATCCTTCCCTCCTCCTTACCCTTTCATTTTATTTTTCCTGCTCGCCTAAATCTTTCTTCCCTATCCCTTCCTTCTTCTTCACTAAACCCTTATCCCCCCTTCTTTTACCTTTCTTTTTCCTCTCCCCTCTTCTCCACTAGTTCTCTCTTTTCCCAGCCTTACCATCCATCCACTTTTCTCTCTTCCATCCCCTTCCCTTCCTTCTTTCTTCTGTCCCTTACCTCCTTCCTTCCCTTTTTACTGCCTCCTCCCCCCTCTATCCTCTCTTTCTCCCACCTCCTTTCCATCAATTCACTTACTACTTCCCCTTCATATCTTATATTTCCTTTCCTTCCCTCTATTCTCTTCTTTCCTGTTCATTCCTTTCCTCTCCTTTCACTAATCCCTCCCTTCTCCATCCTCTCTCCTTACTACTTCTTTCCTTTTTCTTCATTCTTCTTCACTATACTCCTTTCCCCCTTCTTTTGTCATCTCTCCTTCTTTCACCACAATTCCTCTCCCTCCTATCCATTACTTTCCTCTTCCCTCCTTCTTTATCTTTCCCCTGTCCCTTACTCTCCCTTTCTACTGCTCTCTCCCTTTCCTCCAGTCAACTTTCCTTCCTTTCCACTTATTTCTTCCCCTTCATACCCCACCTTCCCCTTTTCTTCTCTCCTGTTTCTTCCTATAATGTTTCCTGTTACCTCCATTCCTTTTCCTTTCCCTTATCCTTCCCTATTCCATCCTCTCTTGTCCTCTCCTTTTATTCTTCTTCCCCCTCCTATCCTCCTTTCCCTTTCTTCCCTTTCCCTTCCCTCTCATCCACTCTACTCCTATTCCCCTTCTCCTAACATTCCTCTCTCCCTTTTCCTCTCCACTACTCCTTTCCTTCTCTCCACTAACCACTCACTCTCCTTTTCCCTTCTTCTTTTTCATCCCCTCCCCGCCTTAACCTTTCTCTCTTCTTCACCCTACTCCTATCCCCCTCCTTTTGCCTCTCCTTCTCCTCTCCTCCCTTCACCTCAAATTCTCTCTTTTTCATCTCTTTCCCATTCACCCACTCTCCTGTTCCCTACTCCCTTCCTTCCCACTACTTTCTTCTACCTTCCCTATCCCCTCTTTCCTCCCATCTCCTTTCCTCCCCTCCACCTATTACTTCATATTCTATCTTTCCTTTCCTTTCCTCCTCTTTCTTTCTATTCTTTTCTGTTCATTCCACTCCTTTCTGTTATCCTTCCCTCCTCCTTACCCTTTCATTTTATTTTCCCTACTCGCCTAAATCTTTCTTCCCTATCCCTTCCTTCTTCTTCACTAAACCCTTATCCCCCTTCTTTTACCTTTCTTTTTCCTCTCCCTTCTTCTCCACTAGTTCTCTCTTTTCCCAGCCTTACCATCCATCCACTTTTCTCTCTTCCATCCCCTTCCCTTCCTTCCTTCTCCTGTCCTCTATCTCCTTCCTTCCCTTTTTACTACCTCCTCCCTCCTCTATCCTCTCTTTCTCCCACCTCCTTTCCATCAACTCACTTACTACTTCCCCTTCACATCTTATATTTCCTATCCTTCCCTCTATTCTCTTCTATCCTGTTCATTCCTTTCCTCTCCTTTCACTAATCCCTCCCTTCTCCACCCTCTCTCCCTACTACTTCTTTCCTTTTCTTCATTCTTCTTCACTATACTCCCTTCCCCCTTCTTTTGTCATCTCTCCTTCTTTCACCACAATTCCTCTCCCTCCTATCCATCACTTTCCTCTTCCCTCCTTCTTTATCTTTCCCCTGTCCCTTACTCTCCCTTTCTACTGCTCTCTCCCTTTTCTCCAGTCAACTTTCCTTCCTTTCCTCTTATTTCTTCCCCTTCATACCCTACCTTCCCTTTTCTTCTCTCCTCTTTCTTCCTATAATATTTCCTGTTACCTTCATTCCTTTTCCTTTCCCTTATCCTTCCCTATTCCATCCTCTCTTGTCCTCTCCTTTTATTCTTCTTCCCCCTCCTATCCTCCTTTCCCTTTCTTCCCTTTCCCTTCCCTCTCATCCACTCTACTCCTATCCCCCTTCTCCTGACATTCCTCTCACTCCCTTTTCCTCTCCACTATTCCTTTCCTTCTCTCCTCTATCCACTCACTCTCCTTTTCCTTCCTTCTCTTTTATCCCCTCCCCTTTTCCTCTATCTCCTGTCCCAAACTCGTTGTTTCCTTCCCTTTCTACTGCTTTCTCCCATCTCTTTTCCTAAACTCTCACTAATTTACTTCCCCTCCATATTATATCCTCCCTTTCTTTCTTTTTCCCCTCTTCCTTTCTGTTCTTTTGTTTATGCATTCTATTCCTTCCTCTTCCTCCCCTTCCCTTCCCTCCTCCCCCTTTTTCCATCCCTTTCTGTTCTCTCCACTATACTGATACCCCTATTCCTAACATTTCTCTTCTCTTCCCCCTTTCTGCTATCCACTCACCCTCCCTCACATCCCCCTTTTCCCTACCTTCTCTCTCCTGTCCCCCTACTCTCCTGTAACTTTCTTCACTTCCAAACATAGACTCCACACTGTAATACCAAATACCTAATACCCCCTCTCTATTGCCTAAGCTCCTCCTTCCAATTACAACATCTCCGCTGTACTGAAGAAACCATAGACAAAGATATGTGGGTTCACTTGTGTACGTTCCTTCCTTACTTCTAGAAAACTGACAAACTACAAATCCTATTAAAACTGCCCTACCTGACACTCCCACTTCTACTGTACTGCTACACCATGGACAGAGATATGTGGATTCACCTGTGCACGTTTCACAGTCTTTTAGAAGTCCTATATTGCTCCAATTTACCCCCATAACCTCTTACCCCCGCCTCTTCTTTACCAAAGCCAGGTGGGTTTGCTTACAAACTTTTCCCAAGCACTAAACTCACTCTTCTCCTACTATAACCAAAGACTTACCCGTCGCAACTACCAAAGAACCGTATCTCACGTGGACCACTAGATGGCGCTTGTGAGTCTCTGCAAAGGACCCTCCCACCCTAAACCCTTTGTTACCGTTTAAACTCATGCCTTGCTCTAGGCTCGCATGTTTATATAAAAAAAAAAAAAAAAAATCGGGATGTCCTTTGCCACAAGCATAGCTGTAAACAATACAAACCGATTGGCATCCCAAAAAGGACGAATATCCTGCCAACAAAAAAGTTACAAGGACATTTTTTCAAACAGAAAATACCGTATATCTCGGCCACATCCTGTCGGACTCTTACGAGTCGCATGTCAAACTAAGCGGATTTGCAAGGACTATTATCCTGCCAAAGGACATTCAAATCGTCCTTGTAGTTCTCGAGATATCCTTGAATTTGTGATTTTGGCATGTTTCACTTGGATTTCCGGACCGAAAAACTACAAGTGTTGAATCCTTAGATGACCCTATATTATTTTGATGCAGATCGATAGATTTGGTCCTTGGAATCCTAACAAGACATGTCCTTTGAAAATGCGACAAGATATAGCCGCGATATAGATAATTTTATCTGAAAAATTGGCCTTAAAATTTTCAAAGAGGGTTGCATAGGAAAAATTGCAAAAAGTCGGAAAATCCGCCGTATCTCGTCCATTTGAAGGACGATCGGGATGTCCTTTGCCACAAGCATAGCTGTAAACAATACAAACCGATTGGAATCCCAAAAAGGACGAATATCCTGCCAACAAAAAAGTTACAAGGACATTTTTTCAAACAGAAAATATCGTATATCTCGGCCACATCCTGTCGGACTCTTACGAGTCGCATGTCAAACTAAGCGGATTTGCAAGGACTATTATCCTGCCAAAGGACATTCCAATCGTCCTTGTAGTTCTTGAGATATCCTTAAATTTGTGATTTTCGCATGTTTCACTTGGATTTCCGGACCGAAAAACTACAAGTGTTGAATCCTTAGATGACCCTATATTATTTTGATGCAGATCGATAGATTTGGTCCTTGGAATCCTAACAAGACATGTCCTTTGAAAATGCGACAAGATATGGCCGAGATATAAATAATTTTATCTGAAAAATTGGCCTTAAAATTTTCAAAGGGGGTTGCATAGGAAAAATTGCAAAAAGTCTGAAAATCCGCCGTATCTCGGCCATTTGAAGGACGATCGGGATGTCCTTTGCCACAAGCATAGCTGTAAACAATACAAACCGATTGGCATCCCAAAAAGGACGAATATCCTGCCAACAAAAAAGTTACAAGGACATTTTTTCAAACAGAAAATACCGTATATCTCGGCCACATCCTGTCGGACTCTTACGAGTCGCATGTCAAACCATGCGGATTTGCAAGGACTATTATCCTGCCAAAGGACATTCAAAGCGTCCTTGTAGTTCTCCAGATATCCTTAAATTTGTGATTTCGGCATGTTTCACTTAGATTTCCGGACAAAAAAACTACAAGTGTTGAATCCTTAGATGACCCTATATTATTTTGATGCAAATCGATAGATTTGGTCCTTGAAATCCTAGCAAGACATGTCCTTTGAAAATCTCGGCCATTTGAAGGACGATCGGGATGTCCTTTGCCACAAGCATAGCTGTAAACAATATAAAACGATTGGCATCCCAAAAAGGACGAATATCCCACCAACAAAAAAGTTACAAGGACATTTTTTCAAACAGAAAATACCGTATATCTCGGCCATATCCTGTCGGATCCTTACGAGTCGCATGTCAAACCATGCGGATTTGCAAGGACTACGATCCTGGCAAAGGACATTCAAAGCATCCTTGCAGTTCTCGAGATATCCTTAAATTTGTGATTTCGGCATGTTTCACTTAGATTTCCGGACCGAAAAACTACAAGTGTTGAATCCTTTGATGACCCTATATTATTTTGATGCAGATCGATAGATTTGGTCCTTGCAATCCTGCCAAAGAACATTCAAAGCGTCCTTGTAGTTCTCGAGATATCCCTAAATTTGTGATTTCGGCATGTTTCACTTAGATTTCCGGACCGAAAAACTACAAGTGTTGAATCCTTAGATGACCCTATATTATTTTGATGCAGATCGATAGATTTGGTCCTTGCAATCCTAGCAAGACATGTCCTTTGAAAATGCGACAAGATATGGCCGAGATATAGATAATTTTATCTGAAAAATTGGCCTTCAAATTTTCAAAGGGGGTTGGTTGCATAGGAAAAATTGCAAAAAGTTGGAAAATCCGCCGTATCTCGGCCATTTGAAGGACGATCGGGATGTCCTTTGCCACAAGCATAGCTGTAAACAATACAAACCGATTGGCATCCCAAAAAGGACGAATATCCTGCCAACAAAAAAGTTACAAGGACATTTTTTCAAACAGAAAATACCGTATATCTCGGCCATATCCTGTCGGATCCTTACGAGTCGCATGTCAAACCATGCGGATTTGCAAGGACTACGATCCTGGCAAAGGACATTCAAAGCGTCCTTGTAGTTCTCCAGATATCCTTAAATTTGTGATTTTCGCATGTTTCACTTGGATTTCCGGACCGAAAAACTACAAGTGTTGAATCCTTAGATGACCCTATATTATTTTGATGCAGATCGATAGATTTGGTCCTTGGAATCCTAACAAGACATGTCCTTTGAAAATGCGACAAGATATGGCCGAGATATAAATAATTTTATCTGAAAAATTGGCCTTAAAATTTTCAAAGGGGGTTGCATAGGAAAAATTGCAAAAAGTTGGAAAATCCGCCGTATCTCGGCCATTTGAAGGACGATCGGGATGTCCTTTGCCACAAGCATAGCTGTAAACAATACAAACCGATTGGCATCCCAAAAAGGACGAATATCCTGCCAACAAAAAAGTTACAAGGACATTTTTTCAAACAGAAAATACCGTATATCTCGGCCACATCCTGTCGGACTCTTACGAGTCGCATGTCAAACTAAGCGGATTTGCAAGGACTATTATCCTGGCAAAAGACATTCAAAGCGTCCTTGTAGTTCTCCAGATATCCTTAAATTTGTGATTTCGGCATGTTTCACTTAGATTTCCGGACCGAAAAACTACAAGTGTTGAATCCTTAGATGACCCTATATTATTTTGATGCAGATCGATAGATTTGGTCCTTGCAATCCTAGCAAGACATGTCCTTTGAAAATGCGACAAGATATGGCCGAGATATAGATAATTTTATCTGAAAAATTGGCCTTAAAATTTTCAAAGGGGGTTGCATAGGAAAAATTGCAAAAAGTCGGAAAATCCGCCGTATCTCGGCCATTTGAAGGACTATCGGGATGTCCTTTGCCACAAGCATAGCTGTAAACAATACAAACCGATTGGCATCCCAAAAAGGACGAATATCCTGCCAACAAAAAAGTTACAAGGACATTTTTTCAAACAGAAAATACCGTATATCTCGGCCACATCCTGTCGGACTCTTACGAGTCGCATGTCAAACTAAGCGGATTTGCAAGGACTATTATCCTGCCAAAGGACATTCCAATCGTCCTTGTAGTTCTTGAGATATCCTTAAATTTGTGATTTTCGCATGTTTCACTTGGATTTCCGGACCGAAAAACTACAAGTGTTGAATCCTTAGATGACCCTATATTATTTTGATGCAGATCGATAGATTTGGTCCTTGGAATCCTAACAAGACATGTCCTTTGAAAATGCGACAAGATATAGCCGAGATATAGATGATTTTATCTGAAAAATTGGCCTTAAAATTTTCAAAGAGGGTTGCATAGGAAAAACTGCAAAAAGTCGGAAAATCCGCCGTATCTCGTCCATTTGAAGGACGATCGGGATATCCTTTGCCACAAGCATAGCTGTAAACAATACAAACCGATTGGAATCCCAAAAAGGACGAATATCCTGCCAACAAAAAAGTTACAAGGACATTTTTTCAAACAGAAAATATCGTATATCTCGGCCACATCCTGTCGGACTCTTACGAGTCGCATGTCAAACTAAGCGGATTTGCAAGGACTATTATCCTGCCAAAGGACATTCCAATCGTCCTTGTAGTTCTTGAGATATCCTTAAATTTGTGATTTTCGCATGTTTCACTTGGATTTCCGGACCGAAAAACTACAAGTGTTGAATCCTTAGATGACCCTATATTATTTTGATGCAGATCGATAGATTTGGTCCTTGGAATCCTAACAAGACATGTCCTTTGAAAATGCGACAAGATATGGCCGAGATATAAATAATTTTATCTGAAAAATTGGCCTTAAAATTTTCAAAGAGGGTTGCATAGGAAAAACTGCAAAAAGTCGGAAAATCCGCCGTATCTCGGCCATTTGAAGGACTATCGGGATGTCCTTTGCCACAAGCATAGCTGTAAACAATACAAACCGATTGGCATCCCAAAAAGGACGAATATCCTGCCAACAAAAAAGTAACAAGGACATTTTTTCAAACAGAAAATACCGTATATCTCGGCCACATCCTGTCGGACTCTTACGAGTCGCATGTCAAACCATGCGGATTTGCAAGGACTATTATCCTGCCAAAGGACATTCAAAGCGTCCTTGTAGTTCTCCAGATATCCTTAAATTTGTGATTTCGGCATGTTTCACTTAGATTTCCGGACAAAAAAACTACAAGTGTTGAATCCTTAGATGACCCTATATTATTTTGATGCAAATCGATAGATTTGGTCCTTGAAATCCTAGCATGACATGTCCTTTGAAAAGCTCGGCCATTTGAAGGACGATCGGGATGTCCTTTGCCACAAGCATAGCTGTAAACAATATAAAACGATTGGCATCCCAAAAAGGACGAATATCCCGCCAACAAAAAAGTTACAAGGACATTTTTTCAAACAGAAAATACCGTATATCTCGGCCATATCCTGTCGGATCCTTACGAGTCGCATGTCAAACCATGCGGATTTGCAAGGACTACGATCCTGGCAAAGGACATTCAAAGCATCCTTGTAGTTCTCGAGATATCCTTGAATTTGTGATTTTGGCATGTTTCACTTAGATTTCCGGACAAAAAAACTACAAGTGTTGAATCCTTAGATGACCCTATATTATTTTGATGCAAATCGATAGATTTGGTCCTTGAAATCCTAGCATGACATGTCCTTTGAAAAGCTCGGCCATTTGAAGGACGATCGGGATGTCCTTTGCCACAAGCATAGCTGTAAACAATACAAACCGATTGGCATCCCAAAAAGGACGAATATCCTGCCAACAAAAAAGTTACAAGCACATTTTTTCAAACAGAAAATACCGTATATCTCGGCCACATCCTGTCGGACTCTTACGAGTCGCATGTCAAACTAAGCGGATTTGCAAGGACTATTATCCTGCCAAAGGACATTTAAAGCGTCCTTGTAGTTCTCGAGATATCCTTGAATTTGTGATTTTGGCATGTTTCACTTGGATTTCCGGACCGAAAAACTACAAGTGTTGAATCCTTAGATGACCCTATATTATTTTGATGCAAATCGATAGATTTGGTCCTTGCAATCCTAGCAAGACATGTCCTTTGAAAATGCGACAAGATATGGCCGAGATATAGATAATTTTATCTGAAAAATTGGCCTTAAAATTTTCAAAGGGGGTTGCATAGGAAAAATTGCAAAAAGTCAGAAAATCCGCAGTATCTCGGTCATTTGAAGGACGATCGGGATGTCCTTTGCCACAAGCATAGCTGTAAACAATACAAACCGATTGGCATCCCAAAAAGGACGAATATCCTGCCAACAAAAAAGTTACAAGCACATTTTTTCAAACAGAAAATACCGTATATCTCGGCCACATCCTGTCGGACTCTTACGAGTCGCATGTCAAACTAAGCGGATTTGCAAGGACTATTATCCTGCCAAAGGACATTTAAAGCGTCCTTGTAGTTCTCGAGATATCCTTGAATTTGTGATTTTGGCATGTTTCACTTGGATTTCCGGACCGAAAAACTACAAGTGTTGAATCCTTAGATGACCCTATATTATTTTGATGCAAATCGATAGATTTGGTCCTTGCAATCCTAGCAAGACATGTCCTTTGAAAATGCGACAAGATATGGCCGAGATATAGATAATTTTATCTGAAAAATTGGCCTTAAAATTTTCAAAGGGGGTTGCATAGGAAAAATTGCAAAAAGTCGGAAACTCCGCCGTATCTCGGCCATTTGAAGGACGATCGGGATGTCCTTTGCCACAAGCATAGCTGTAAACAATACAAACCGATTGGCATCCCAAAAAGGACGAATATCCTGCCAACAAAAAAGTTACAAGCACATTTTTTCAAACAGAAAATACCGTATATCTCGGCCACATCCTGTCGGACTCTTACGAGTCGCATGTCAAACTAAGCGGATTTGCAAGGACTATTATCCTGCCAAAGGACATTTAAAGCGTCCTTGTAGTTCTCGAGATATCCTTGAATTTGTGATTTTGGCATGTTTCACTTAGATTTCCGGACCGAAAAACTACAAGTGTTGAATCCTTTGATGACCCTATATTATTTTGATGCAGATCGATAGATTTGGTCCTTGCAATCCTGCCAAAGAACATTCAAAGCGTCCTTGTAGTTCTCGAGATATCCCTAAATTTGTGATTTCGGCATGTTTCACTTAGATTTCCGGACCGAAAAACTACAAGTGTTGAATCCTTAGATGACCCTATATTATTTTGATGCAGATCGATAGATTTGGTCCTTGCAATCCTAGCAAGACATGTCCTTTGAAAATGCGACAAGATATGGCCGAGATATAGATAATTTTATCTGAAAAATTGGCCTTCAAATTTTCAAAGGGGGTTGGTTGCATAGGAAAAATTGCAAAAAGTTGGAAAATCCGCCGTATCTCGGCCATTTGAAGGACGATCGGGATGTCCTTTGCCACAAGCATAGCTGTAAACAATACAAACCGATTGGCATCCCAAAAAGGACGAATATCCTGCCAACAAAAAAGTTACAAGGACATTTTTTCAAAACAGAAAATACCGTATATCTCGGCCATATCCTGTCGGATCCTTACGAGTCGCATGTCAAACCATGCGGATTTGCAAGGACTACGATCCTGGCAAAGGACATTCAAAGCATCCTTGTAGTTCTCGAGATATCCTTAAATTTGTGATTTCGGCATGTTTCACTTAGATTTCCGGACCGAAAAACTACAAGTGTTGAATCCTTAGATGACCCTATATTATTTTGATGCAAATCGATAGATTTGGTCCTTGCAATCCTAGCAAGACATGTCCTTTGAAAATGCGACAAGATATGGCCGAGATATAGATAATTTTATCTGAAAAATTGGCCTTCAAATTTTCAAAGGGGGTTGCATAGGAAAAATTGCAAAAAGTTGGAAAATCCGCCGTATCTCGGCCATTTGAAGGACGATCGGGATGTCCTTTGCCACAAGCAAAGCTGTAAGCAATATAAACCGATTGGCATCCTAAAAAGGACGAATATCCTGCCAACAAAAAAGTTACAAGGACATTTTTTCAAACAGAAAATACCGTATATCTCGGCCACATCCTGTCGGACTCTTACGAGTCGCATGTCAAACTAAGCGGATTTGCAAGGACTATTATCCTGGCAAAAGACATTCAAAGCGTCCTTGTAGTTCTCCAGATATCCTTAAATTTGTGATTTCGGCATGTTTCACTTAGATTTCCGGACCGAAAAACTACAAGTGTTGAATCCTTAGATGACCCTATATTATTTTGATGCAAATCGATAGATTTGGTCCTTGCAATCCTAGCAAGACATGTCCTTTGAAAATGCGACAAGATATGGCCGAGATATAGATAATTTTATCTGAAAAATTGGCCTTAAAATTTTCAAAGGGGGTTGCATAGGAAAAATTGCAAAAAGTTGGAAAATCCGCCGTATCTCGGCCATTTGAAGGACGATCGGGATGTCCTTTGCCACAAGCAAAGCTGTAAGCAATATAAACCGATTGGCATCCTAAAAAGGACGAATATCCTGCCAACAAAAAAGTTACAAGGACATTTTTTCAAACAGAAAATACCGTATATCTCGGCCACATCCTGTCGGACTCTTACGAGTCGCATGTCACACTAAGCGGATTTGCAAGGACTATTATCCTGGCAAAAGACATTCAAAGCGTCCTTGTAGTTCTCCAGATATCCTTAAATTTGTGATTTCGGCATGTTTCACTTAGATTTCCGGACCGAAAAACTACAAGTGTTGAATCCTTAGATGACCCTATATTATTTTGATGCAGATCGATAGATTTGGTCCTTGCAATCCTAGCAAGACATGTCCTTTGAAAATGCGACAAGATATGGCCGAGATATAGATAATTTTATCTGAAAAATTGGCCTTAAAATTTTCAAAGGGGGTTGCATAGGAAAAATTGCAAAAAGTCGGAAAATCCGCCGTATCTCGGCCATTTGAAGGACGATCGGGATGTCCTTTCCCACAAGCATAGCTGTAAACAATACAAACCGATTGGCATCCCAAAAAGGACGAATATCCTGCCAACAAAAAAGTTACAAGGACACTTTTTCAAACAGAAAATACCGTATATCTCGGCCACATCCTGTCGGACTCTTACGAGTCGCATGTCAAACTAAGCGGATTTGCAAGGACTATTATCCTGCCAAAGGACATTCAAATCGTCCTTGTAGTTCTCGAGATATCCTTGAATTTGTGATTTTGGCATGTTTCACTTGGATTTCCGGACCGAAAAACTACAAGTGTTGAATCCTTAGATGACCCTATATTATTTTGATGCAGATCGATAGATTTGGTCCTTGGAATCCTAACAAGACATGTCCTTTGAAAATGCGACAAGATATGGCCGAGATATAGATAATTTTATCTGAAAAATTGGCCTTAAAATTTTCAAAGGGGGTTGCATAGGAAAAATTGAAAAAAAGTCCGAAAATCCGCCGTATCTCGGCCATTTGAAGGACGATCGGGATGTCCTTTGCCACAAGCAAAGCTGTAAGCAATATAAACCGATTGGCATCCTAAAAAGAACGAATATCCTGCCAACAAAAAAGTTACAAGGACATTTTTTCAAACAGAAAATACCGTATATCTCGGCCACATCCTGTCGGACTCTTACGAGTCGCATGTCAAACTAAGCGGATTTGCAAGGACTATTATCCTGGCAAAAGACATTCAAAGCGTCCTTGTAGTTCTCCAGATATCCTTAAATTTGTGATTTCGGCATGTTTCACTTAGATTTCCGGACCGAAAAACTACAAGTGTTGAATCCTTAGATGACCCTATATTATTTTGATGCAGATCGATAGATTTGGTCCTTGCAATCCTAACAAGACATGTCCTTTGAAAATGCGACAAGATATAGCCGAGATATAGATAATTTTTACTGAAAAATTGGCCTTAAAAATTTCAAAGGGGGTTGCATAGGAAAAATTGCAAAAAGTCGGAAAATCCGCCGTATCTCGGCCATTTGAAGGACGATCGGGATGTCCTTTGCCACAAGCATAGCTGTAAACAATACAAACCGATTGGAATCCCAAAAAGGACGAATATCCTGCCAACAAAAAAGTTACAAGGACATTTTTTCAAACAGAAAATATCGTATATCTCGGCCACATCCTGTCGGACTCTTACGAGTCGCATGTCAAACTAAGCGGATTCGCAAGGACTATTATCCTGCCAAAGGACATTCAAATCGTCCTTGTAGTTCTTGAGATATCCTTAAATTTGTGATTTTCGCATGTTTCACTTGGATTTCCGGACCGAAAAACTACAAGTGTTGAATCCTTAGATGACCCTATATTATTTTGATGCAGATCGATAGATTTGGTCCTTGGAATCCTAACAAGACATGTCCTTTGAAAATGCGACAAGATATGGCCGAGATATAGATAATTTTATCTGAAAAATTGGCCTTCAAATTTTCAAAGGGGGTTGCATAGGAAAAATTGCAAAAAGTCAGAAAATCCGCAGTATCTCGGTCATTTGAAGGACGATCGGGATGTCCTTTGCCACAAGCATGGCTGTAAACAATACAAACCGATTGGCATCCCAAAAAGGACGAATATCCTGCCAACAAAAAAGTTACAAAGACATTTTTTCAAACAGAAAATACCGTATATCTCGGCCATATCCTGTCGGATCCTTACGAGTCGCATGTCAAACCATGCGGATTTGCAAGGACTATTATCCTGCCAAAGGACATTCAAATCGTCCTTGTAGTTCTTGAGATATCCTTAAATTTGTGATTTTCGCATGTTTCACTTGGATTTCCGGACCGAAAAACTACAAGTGTTGAATCCTTAGATGACCCTATATTATTTTGATGCAGATCGATAGATTTGGTCCTTGGAATCCTAACAAGACATGTCCTTTGAAAATGCGACAAGATATGGCCGAGATATAGATAATTTTATCTGAAAAATTGGCCTTCAAATTTTCAAAGGGGGTTGCATAGGAAAAATTGCAAAAAGTCAGAAAATCCGCCGTATCTCGGCCATTTGAAGGACGATCGGGATGTCCTTTGCCACAAGCATAGCTGTAAACAATACAAACCGATTGGAATCCCAAAAAGGACGAATATCCTGCCAACAAAAAAGTTACAAGGACATTTTTTCAAACAGAAAATACCGTATATCTCGGCCACATCCTGTCGGACTCTTACGAGTCGCATGTCAAACTAAGCGGATTTGCAAGGACTATTATCCTGCCAAAGGACATTTAAAGCGTCCTTGTAGTTCTCGAGATATCCTTGAATTTGTGATTTTGGCATGCTTCACTTGGATTTCCGGACCGAAAAACTACAAGTGTTCAATCCTTAGATGACCCTATATTATTTTGATGCAAATCGATAGATTTGGTCCTTGCAATCCTAGCAAGACATGTCCTTTGAAAATGCGACAAGATATGGCCGAGATATAGATAATTTTATCTGAAAAATTGGCCTTAAAATTTTCAAAGGGGGTTGCATAGGAAAAATTGCAAAAAGTCAGAAAATCCGCAGTATCTCGGTCATTTGAAGGACGATCGGGATGTCCTTTGCCACAAGCATAGCTGTAAACAATACAAACCGATTGGAATCCCAAAAAGGACGAATATCCTGCCAACAAAAAAGTTACAAGGACATTTTTTCAAACAGAAAATACCGTATATCTCGGCCATATCCTGTCGGATCCTTACGAGTCGCATGTCAAACCATGCGGATTTGCAAGGACTACGATCCTGGCAAAGGACATTCAAAGCATCCTTGCAGTTCTCGAGATATCCTTAAATTTGTGATTTCGGCATGTTTCACTTAGATTTCCGGACCGAAAAACTACAAGTGTTGAATCCTTTGATGACCCTATATTATTTTGATGCAGATCGATAGATTTGGTCCTTGCAATCCTGCCAAAGAACATTCAAAGCGTCCTTGTTGTTCTCGAGATATCCCTAAATTTGTGATTTCGGCATGTTTCACTTAGATTTCCGGACCGAAAAACTACAAGTGTTGAATCCTTAGATGACCCTATATTATTTTGATGCAGATCGATAGATTTGGTCCTTGCAATCCTAGCAAGACATG
Organism: Drosophila ustulata; assembly: GCA_035047365.1. Lineage (NCBI taxonomy): Eukaryota > Metazoa > Arthropoda > Insecta > Diptera > Drosophilidae > Drosophila > Drosophila ustulata. The sequence goes on along the minus strand of JAWNPT010000118.1, from coordinate 10,882,088 downwards.
TCCTTTAAAAATGCGACAAGATATGGCCGAGATATAGATAATTTTATCTGAAAAATTGGCCTTCAAATTTTCAAAGGGGGTTGGTTGCATAGGAAAAATTGCAAAAAGTTGGAAAATCCGCCGTATCTCGGCCATTTGAAGGACGATCGGGATGTCCTTTGCCACAAGCATAGCTGTAAACAATACAAACCGATTGGCATCCCAAAAAGGACGAATATCCTGCCAACAAAAAAGTTACAAGGACATTTTTTCAAACAGAAAATACCGTATATCTCGGCCATGTCCTGTCGGATCCTTACGAGTCGCATGTCAAACCATGCGGATTTGCAAGGACTACGATCCTGGCAAAGGACATTCAAAGCATCCTTGTAGTTCTCGATATATCCTTAAATTTGTGATTTCGGCATGTTTCACTTAGATTTCCGGACCGAAAAACTACAAGTGTTGAATCCTTAGATGACCCTATATTATTTTGATGCAAATCGATAGATTTGGTCCTTGCAATCCTAGCAAGACATGTCCTTTGAAAATGCGACAAGATATGGCCGAGATATAGATAATTTTATCTGAAAAATTGGCCTTCAAATTTTCAAAGGGGGTTGCATAGGAAAAATTGCAAAAAGTTGGAAAATCCGCCGTATCTCGGCCATTTGAAGGACGATCGGGATGTCCTTTGCCACAAGCAAAGCTGTAAGCAATATAAACCGATTGGCATCCTAAAAAGGACGAATATCCTGCCAACAAAAAAGTTACAAGGACATTTTTTCAAACAGAAAATACCGTATATCTCGGCCACATCCTGTCGGACTCTTACGAGTCGCATGTCAAACTAAGCGGATTTGCAAGGACTATTATCCTGGCAAAAGACATTCAAAGCGTCCTTGTAGTTCTCCAGATATCCTTAAATTTGTGATTTCGGCATGTTTCACTTAGATTTCCGGACCGAAAAACTACAAGTGTTGAATCCTTAGATGACCCTATATTATTTTGATGCAAATCGATAGATTTGGTCCTTGCAATCCTAGCAAGACATGTCCTTTGAAAATGCGACAAGATATGGCCGAGATATAGATAATTTTATCTGAAAAATTGGCCTTAAAATTTTCAAAGGGGGTTGCATAGGAAAAATTGCAAAAAGTCGGAAAATCCGCCGTATCTCGGCCATTTGAAGGACGATCGGGATGTCCTTTCCCACAAGCATAGCTGTAAACAATACAAACCGATTGGCATCCCAAAAAGGACGAATATCCTGCCAACAAAAAAGTTACAAGGACACTTTTTCAAACAGAAAATACCGTATATCTCGGCCACATCCTGTCGGACTCTTACGAGTCGCATGTCAAACTAAGCGGATTTGCAAGGACTATTATCCTGCCAAAGGACATTCAAATCGTCCTTGTAGTTCTCGAGATATCCTTGAATTTGTGATTTTGGCATGTTTCACTTGGATTTCCGGACCGAAAAACTACAAGTGTTGAATCCTTAGATGACCCTATATTATTTTGATGCAGATCGATAGATTTGGTCCTTGGAATCCTAACAAGACATGTCCTTTGAAAATGCGACAAGATATGGCCGAGATATAGATAATTTTATCTGAAAAATTGGCCTTAAAATTTTCAAAGGGGGTTGCATAGGAAAAATTGAAAAAAAGTCCGAAAATCCGCCGTATCTCGGCCATTTGAAGGACGATCGGGATGTCCTTTGCCACAAGCAAAGCTGTAAGCAATATAAACCGATTGGCATCCTAAAAAGAACGAATATCCTGCCAACAAAAAAGTTACAAGGACATTTTTTCAAACAGAAAATACCGTATATCTCGGCCACATCCTGTCGGACTCTTACGAGTCGCATGTCAAACTAAGCGGATTTGCAAGGACTATTATCCTGGCAAAAGACATTCAAAGCGTCCTTGTAGTTCTCCAGATATCCTTAAATTTGTGATTTCGGCATGTTTCACTTAGATTTCCGGACCGAAAAACTACAAGTGTTGAATCCTTAGATGACCCTATATTATTTTGATGCAGATCGATAGATTTGGTCCTTGCAATCCTAACAAGACATGTCCTTTGAAAATGCGACAAGATATAGCCGAGATATAGATAATTTTATCTGAAAAATTGGCCTTAAAATTTTCAAAGGGGGTTGCATAGGAAAAATTGAAAAAAAGTCAGAAAATCCGCCGTATCTCGGCCATTTGAAGGACGATCGGGATGTCCTTTGCCACAAGCAAAGCTGTAAGCAATATAAACCGATTGGCATCCTAAAAAGAACGAATATCCTGCCAACAAAAAAGTTACAAGGACATTTTTTCAAACAGAAAATACCGTATATCTCGGCCACATCCTGTCGGACTCTTACGAGTCGCATGTCAAACTAAGCGGATTCGCAAGGACTATTATCCTGCCAAAGGACATTCAAATCGTCCTTGTAGTTCTTGAGATATCCTTAAATTTGTGATTTTCGCATGTTTCACTTGGATTTCCGGACCGAAAAACTACAAGTGTTGAATCCTTAGATGACCCTATATTATTTTGATGCAGATCGATAGATTTGGTCCTTGGAATCCTAACAAGACATGTCCTTTGAAAATGCGACAAGATATGGCCGAGATATAGATAATTTTATCTGAAAAATTGGCCTTCAAATTTTCAAAGGGGGTTGCATAGGAAAAATTGCAAAAAGTCAGAAAATCCGCAGTATCTCGGTCATTTGAAGGACGATCGGGATGTCCTTTGCCACAAGCATGGCTGTAAACAATACAAACCGATTGGCATCCCAAAAAGGACGAATATCCTGCCAACAAAAAAGTTACAAAGACATTTTTTCAAACAGAAAATACCGTATATCTCGGCCATATCCTGTCGGATCCTTACGAGTCGCATGTCAAACCATGCGGATTTGCAAGGACTATTATCCTGCCAAAGGACATTCAAATCGTCCTTGTAGTTCTTGAGATATCCTTAAATTTGTGATTTTCGCATGTTTCACTTGGATTTCCGGACCGAAAAACTACAAGTGTTGAATCCTTAGATGACCCTATATTATTTTGATGCAGATCGATAGATTTGGTCCTTGGAATCCTAACAAGACATGTCCTTTGAAAATGCGACAAGATATGGCCGAGATATAGATAATTTTATCTGAAAAATTGGCCTTCAAATTTTCAAAGGGGGTTGCATAGGAAAAATTGCAAAAAGTCAGAAAATCCGCCGTATCTCGGCCATTTGAAGGACGATCGGGATGTCCTTTGCCACAAGCATAGCTGTAAACAATACAAACCGATTGGAATCCCAAAAAGGACGAATATCCTGCCAACAAAAAAGTTACAAGGACATTTTTTCAAACAGAAAATACCGTATATCTCGGCCACATCCTGTCGGACTCTTACGAGTCGCATGTCAAACTAAGCGGATTTGCAAGGACTATTATCCTGCCAAAGGACATTTAAAGCGTCCTTGTAGTTCTCGAGATATCCTTGAATTTGTGATTTTGGCATGCTTCACTTGGATTTCCGGACCGAAAAACTACAAGTGTTCAATCCTTAGATGACCCTATATTATTTTGATGCAAATCGATAGATTTGGTCCTTGCAATCCTAGCAAGACATGTCCTTTGAAAATGCGACAAGATATGGCCGAGATATAGATAATTTTATCTGAAAAATTGGCCTTAAAATTTTCAAAGGGGGTTGCATAGGAAAAATTGCAAAAAGTCAGAAAATCCGCAGTATCTCGGTCATTTGAAGGACGATCGGGATGTCCTTTGCCACAAGCATAGCTGTAAACAATACAAACCGATTGGAATCCCAAAAAGGACGAATATCCTGCCAACAAAAAAGTTACAAGGACATTTTTTCAAACAGAAAATACCGTATATCTCGGCCATATCCTGTCGGATCCTTACGAGTCGCATGTCAAACCATGCGGATTTGCAAGGACTACGATCCTGGCAAAGGACATTCAAAGCATCCTTGCAGTTCTCGAGATATCCTTAAATTTGTGATTTCGGCATGTTTCACTTAGATTTCCGGACCGAAAAACTACAAGTGTTGAATCCTTTGATGACCCTATATTATTTTGATGCAGATCGATAGATTTGGTCCTTGCAATCCTGCCAAAGAACATTCAAAGCGTCCTTGTTGTTCTCGAGATATCCCTAAATTTGTGATTTCGGCATGTTTCACTTAGATTTCCGGACCGAAAAACTACAAGTGTTGAATCCTTAGATGACCCTATATTATTTTGATGCAGATCGATAGATTTGGTCCTTGCAATCCTAGCAAGACATGTCCTTTAAAAATGCGACAAGATATGGCCGAGATATAGATAATTTTATCTGAAAAATTGGCCTTCAAATTTTCAAAGGGGGTTGGTTGCATAGGAAAAATTGCAAAAAGTTGGAAAATCCGCCGTATCTCGGCCATTTGAAGGACGATCGGGATGTCCTTTGCCACAAGCATAGCTGTAAACAATACAAACCGATTGGCATCCCAAAAAGGACGAATATCCTGCCAACAAAAAAGTTACAAGGACATTTTTTCAAACAGAAAATACCGTATATCTCGGCCATGTCCTGTCGGATCCTTACGAGTCGCATGTCAAACCATGCGGATTTGCAAGGACTACGATCCTGGCAAAGGACATTCAAAGCATCCTTGTAGTTCTCGATATATCCTTAAATTTGTGATTTCGGCATGTTTCACTTAGATTTCCGGACCGAAAAACTACAAGTGTTGAATCCTTAGATGACCCTATATTATTTTGATGCAAATCGATAGATTTGGTCCTTGCAATCCTAGCAAGACATGTCCTTTGAAAATGCGACAAGATATGGCCGAGATATAGATAATTTTATCTGAAAAATTGGCCTTCAAATTTTCAAAGGGGGTTGCATAGGAAAAATTGCAAAAAGTTGGAAAATCCGCCGTATCTCGGCCATTTGAAGGACGATCGGGATGTCCTTTGCCACAAGCAAAGCTGTAAGCAATATAAACCGATTGGCATCCTAAAAAGGACGAATATCCTGCCAACAAAAAAGTTACAAGGACATTTTTTCAAACAGAAAATACCGTATATCTCGGCCACATCCTGTCGGACTCTTACGAGTCGCATGTCAAACTAAGCGGATTTGCAAGGACTATTATCCTGGCAAAAGACATTCAAAGCGTCCTTGTAGTTCTCCAGATATCCTTAAATTTGTGATTTCGGCATGTTTCACTTAGATTTCCGGACCGAAAAACTACAAGTGTTGAATCCTTAGATGACCCTATATTATTTTGATGCAAATCGATAGATTTGGTCCTTGCAATCCTAGCAAGACATGTCCTTTGAAAATGCGACAAGATATGGCCGAGATATAGATAATTTTATCTGAAAAATTGGCCTTAAAATTTTCAAAGGGGGTTGCATAGGAAAAATTGCAAAAAGTCGGAAAATCCGCCGTATCTCGGCCATTTGAAGGACGATCGGGATGTCCTTTCCCACAAGCATAGCTGTAAACAATACAAACCGATTGGCATCCCAAAAAGGACGAATATCCTGCCAACAAAAAAGTTACAAGGACACTTTTTCAAACAGAAAATACCGTATATCTCGGCCACATCCTGTCGGACTCTTACGAGTCGCATGTCAAACTAAGCGGATTTGCAAGGACTATTATCCTGCCAAAGGACATTCAAATCGTCCTTGTAGTTCTCGAGATATCCTTGAATTTGTGATTTTGGCATGTTTCACTTGGATTTCCGGACCGAAAAACTACAAGTGTTGAATCCTTAGATGACCCTATATTATTTTGATGCAGATCGATAGATTTGGTCCTTGGAATCCTAACAAGACATGTCCTTTGAAAATGCGACAAGATATGGCCGAGATATAGATAATTTTATCTGAAAAATTGGCCTTAAAATTTTCAAAGGGGGTTGCATAGGAAAAATTGAAAAAAAGTCCGAAAATCCGCCGTATCTCGGCCATTTGAAGGACGATCGGGATGTCCTTTGCCACAAGCAAAGCTGTAAGCAATATAAACCGATTGGCATCCTAAAAAGAACGAATATCCTGCCAACAAAAAAGTTACAAGGACATTTTTTCAAACAGAAAATACCGTATATCTCGGCCACATCCTGTCGGACTCTTACGAGTCGCATGTCAAACTAAGCGGATTTGCAAGGACTATTATCCTGGCAAAAGACATTCAAAGCGTCCTTGTAGTTCTCCAGATATCCTTAAATTTGTGATTTCGGCATGTTTCACTTAGATTTCCGGACCGAAAAACTACAAGTGTTGAATCCTTAGATGACCCTATATTATTTTGATGCAGATCGATAGATTTGGTCCTTGCAATCCTAACAAGACATGTCCTTTGAAAATGCGACAAGATATAGCCGAGATATAGATAATTTTTACTGAAAAATTGGCCTTAAAAATTTCAAAGGGGGTTGCATAGGAAAAATTGCAAAAAGTCGGAAAATCCGCCGTATCTCGGCCATTTGAAGGACGATCGGGATGTCCTTTGCCACAAGCATAGCTGTAAACAATACAAACCGATTGGAATCCCAAAAAGGACGAATATCCTGCCAACAAAAAAGTTACAAGGACATTTTTTCAAACAGAAAATATCGTATATCTCGGCCACATCCTGTCGGACTCTTACGAGTCGCATGTCAAACTAAGCGGATTCGCAAGGACTATTATCCTGCCAAAGGACATTCAAATCGTCCTTGTAGTTCTTGAGATATCCTTAAATTTGTGATTTTCGCATGTTTCACTTGGATTTCCGGACCGAAAAACTACAAGTGTTGAATCCTTAGATGACCCTATATTATTTTGATGCAGATCGATAGATTTGGTCCTTGGAATCCTAACAAGACATGTCCTTTGAAAATGCGACAAGATATGGCCGAGATATAGATAATTTTATCTGAAAAATTGGCCTTCAAATTTTCAAAGGGGGTTGCATAGGAAAAATTGCAAAAAGTCAGAAAATCCGCAGTATCTCGGTCATTTGAAGGACGATCGGGATGTCCTTTGCCACAAGCATGGCTGTAAACAATACAAACCGATTGGCATCCCAAAAAGGACGAATATCCTGCCAACAAAAAAGTTACAAAGACATTTTTTCAAACAGAAAATACCGTATATCTCGGCCATATCCTGTCGGATCCTTACGAGTCGCATGTCAAACCATGCGGATTTGCAAGGACTATTATCCTGCCAAAGGACATTCAAATCGTCCTTGTAGTTCTTGAGATATCCTTAAATTTGTGATTTTCGGCATGTTTCACTTGGATTTCCGGACCGAAAAACTACAAGTGTTGAATCCTTAGATGACCCTATATTATTTTGATGCAGATCGATAGATTTGGTCCTTGGAATCCTAACAAGACATGTCCTTTGAAAATGCGACAAGATATGGCCGAGATATAGATAATTTTATCTGAAAAATTGGCCTTCAAATTTTCAAAGGGGGTTGCATAGGAAAAATTGCAAAAAGTCAGAAAATCCGCCGTATCTCGGCCATTTGAAGGACGATCGGGATGTCCTTTGCCACAAGCATAGCTGTAAACAATACAAACCGATTGGAATCCCAAAAAGGACGAATATCCTGCCAACAAAAAAGTTACAAGGACATTTTTTCAAACAGAAAATACCGTATATCTCGGCCACATCCTGTCGGACTCTTACGAGTCGCATGTCAAACTAAGCGGATTTGCAAGGACTATTATCCTGCCAAAGGACATTTAAAGCGTCCTTGTAGTTCTCGAGATATCCTTGAATTTGTGATTTTGGCATGCTTCACTTGGATTTCCGGACCGAAAAACTACAAGTGTTCAATCCTTAGATGACCCTATATTATTTTGATGCAAATCGATAGATTTGGTCCTTGCAATCCTAGCAAGACATGTCCTTTGAAAATGCGACAAGATATGGCCGAGATATAGATAATTTTATCTGAAAAATTGGCCTTAAAATTTTCAAAGGGGGTTGCATAGGAAAAATTGCAAAAAGTCAGAAAATCCGCAGTATCTCGGTCATTTGAAGGACGATCGGGATGTCCTTTGCCACAAGCATAGCTGTAAACAATACAAACCGATTGGAATCCCAAAAAGGACGAATATCCTGCCAACAAAAAAGTTACAAGGACATTTTTTCAAACAGAAAATACCGTATATCTCGGCCATATCCTGTCGGATCCTTACGAGTCGCATGTCAAACCATGCGGATTTGCAAGGACTACGATCCTGGCAAAACCATTTTCATAACACAAACCCTTTTTTTCTTTCCTTCAATCCTCCAAGGAACATTCAAAGCGTCCTTGTAGTTCTCGAGATATCCTTAAATTTGTGATTTCGGCATGTTTCACTTAGATTTCCGGACCGAAAAACTACAAGTGTTGAATCCTTTGATGACCCTATATTATTTTGATGCAGATCGATAGATTTGGTCCTTGCAATCCTAGCAAGACATGTCCTTTAAAAATGCGACAAGATATGGCCGAGATATAGATAATTTTATCTGAAAAATTGGCCTTCAAATTTTCAAAGGGGGTTGGTTGCATAGGAAAAATTGCAAAAAGTTGGAAAATCCGCCGTATCTCGGCCATTTGAAGGACGATCGGGATGTCCTTTGCCACAAGCATAGCTGTAAACAATACAAACCGATTGGCATCCCAAAAAGGACGAATATCCTGCCAACAAAAAAGTTACAAGGACATTTTTTCAAACAGAAAATACCGTATATCTCGGCCATGTCCTGTCGGATCCTTACGAGTCGCATGTCAAACCATGCGGATTTGCAAGGACTACGATCCTGGCAAAGGACATTCAAAGCATCCTTGTAGTTCTCGATATATCCTTAAATTTGTGATTTCGGCATGTTTCACTTAGATTTCCGGACCGAAAAACTACAAGTGTTGAATCCTTAGATGACCCTATATTATTTTGATGCAAATCGATAGATTTGGTCCTTGCAATCCTAGCAAGACATGTCCTTTGAAAATGCGACAAGATATGGCCGAGATATAGATAATTTTATCTGAAAAATTGGCCTTCAAATTTTCAAAGGGGGTTGCATAGGAAAAATTGCAAAAAGTTGGAAAATCCGCCGTATCTCGGCCATTTGAAGGACGATCGGGATGTCCTTTGCCACAAGCAAAGCTGTAAGCAATATAAACCGATTGGCATCCTAAAAAGGACGAATATCCTGCCAACAAAAAAGTTACAAGGACATTTTTTCAAACAGAAAATACCGTATATCTCGGCCACATCCTGTCGGACTCTTACGAGTCGCATGTCAAACTAAGCGGATTTGCAAGGACTATTATCCTGGCAAAAGACATTCAAAGCGTCCTTGTAGTTCTCCAGATATCCTTAAATTTGTGATTTCGGCATGTTTCACTTAGATTTCCGGACCGAAAAACTACAAGTGTTGAATCCTTAGATGACCCTATATTATTTTGATGCAAATCGATAGATTTGGTCCTTGCAATCCTAGCAAGACATGTCCTTTGAAAATGCGACAAGATATGGCCGAGATATAGATAATTTTATCTGAAAAATTGGCCTTAAAATTTTCAAAGGGGGTTGCATAGGAAAAATTGCAAAAAGTCGGAAAATCCGCCGTATCTCGGCCATTTGAAGGACGATCGGGATGTCCTTTCCCACAAGCATAGCTGTAAACAATACAAACCGATTGGCATCCCAAAAAGGACGAATATCCTGCCAACAAAAAAGTTACAAGGACACTTTTTCAAACAGAAAATACCGTATATCTCGGCCACATCCTGTCGGACTCTTACGAGTCGCATGTCAAACTAAGCGGATTTGCAAGGACTATTATCCTGCCAAAGGACATTCAAATCGTCCTTGTAGTTCTCGAGATATCCTTGAATTTGTGATTTTGGCATGTTTCACTTGGATTTCCGGACCGAAAAACTACAAGTGTTGAATCCTTAGATGACCCTATATTATTTTGATGCAGATCGATAGATTTGGTCCTTGGAATCCTAACAAGACATGTCCTTTGAAAATGCGACAAGATATGGCCGAGATATAGATAATTTTATCTGAAAAATTGGCCTTAAAATTTTCAAAGGGGGTTGCATAGGAAAAATTGAAAAAAAGTCCGAAAATCCGCCGTATCTCGGCCATTTGAAGGACGATCGGGATGTCCTTTGCCACAAGCAAAGCTGTAAGCAATATAAACCGATTGGCATCCTAAAAAGAACGAATATCCTGCCAACAAAAAAGTTACAAGGACATTTTTTCAAACAGAAAATACCGTATATCTCGGCCACATCCTGTCGGACTCTTACGAGTCGCATGTCAAACTAAGCGGATTTGCAAGGACTATTATCCTGGCAAAAGACATTCAAAGCGTCCTTGTAGTTCTCCAGATATCCTTAAATTTGTGATTTCGGCATGTTTCACTTAGATTTCCGGACCGAAAAACTACAAGTGTTGAATCCTTAGATGACCCTATATTATTTTGATGCAGATCGATAGATTTGGTCCTTGCAATCCTAACAAGACATGTCCTTTGAAAATGCGACAAGATATAGCCGAGATATAGATAATTTTTACTGAAAAATTGGCCTTAAAAATTTCAAAGGGGGTTGCATAGGAAAAATTGCAAAAAGTCGGAAAATCCGCCGTATCTCGGCCATTTGAAGGACGATCGGGATGTCCTTTGCCACAAGCATAGCTGTAAACAATACAAACCGATTGGAATCCCAAAAAGGACGAATATCCTGCCAACAAAAAAGTTACAAGGACATTTTTTCAAACAGAAAATATCGTATATCTCGGCCACATCCTGTCGGACTCTTACGAGTCGCATGTCAAACTAAGCGGATTCGCAAGGACTATTATCCTGCCAAAGGACATTCAAATCGTCCTTGTAGTTCTTGAGATATCCTTAAATTTGTGATTTTCGCATGTTTCACTTGGATTTCCGGACCGAAAAACTACAAGTGTTGAATCCTTAGATGACCCTATATTATTTTGATGCAGATCGATAGATTTGGTCCTTGGAATCCTAACAAGACATGTCCTTTGAAAATGCGACAAGATATGGCCGAGATATAGATAATTTTATCTGAAAAATTGGCCTTCAAATTTTCAAAGGGGGTTGCATAGGAAAAATTGCAAAAAGTCAGAAAATCCGCAGTATCTCGGTCATTTGAAGGACGATCGGGATGTCCTTTGCCACAAGCATGGCTGTAAACAATACAAACCGATTGGCATCCCAAAAAGGACGAATATCCTGCCAACAAAAAAGTTACAAAGACATTTTTTCAAACAGAAAATACCGTATATCTCGGCCATATCCTGTCGGATCCTTACGAGTCGCATGTCAAACCATGCGGATTTGCAAGGACTATTATCCTGCCAAAGGACATTCAAATCGTCCTTGTAGTTCTTGAGATATCCTTAAATTTGTGATTTTCGCATGTTTCACTTGGATTTCCGGACCGAAAAACTACAAGTGTTGAATCCTTAGATGACCCTATATTATTTTGATGCAGATCGATAGATTTGGTCCTTGGAATCCTAACAAGACATGTCCTTTGAAAATGCGACAAGATATGGCCGAGATATAGATAATTTTATCTGAAAAATTGGCCTTCAAATTTTCAAAGGGGGTTGCATAGGAAAAATTGCAAAAAGTCAGAAAATCCGCCGTATCTCGGCCATTTGAAGGACGATCGGGATGTCCTTTGCCACAAGCATAGCTGTAAACAATACAAACCGATTGGAATCCCAAAAAGGACGAATATCCTGCCAACAAAAAAGTTACAAGGACATTTTTTCAAACAGAAAATACCGTATATCTCGGCCACATCCTGTCGGACTCTTACGAGTCGCATGTCAAACTAAGCGGATTTGCAAGGACTATTATCCTGCCAAAGGACATTTAAAGCGTCCTTGTAGTTCTCGAGATATCCTTGAATTTGTGATTTTGGCATGCTTCACTTGGATTTCCGGACCGAAAAACTACAAGTGTTCAATCCTTAGATGACCCTATATTATTTTGATGCAAATCGATAGATTTGGTCCTTGCAATCCTAGCAAGACATGTCCTTTGAAAATGCGACAAGATATGGCCGAGATATAGATAATTTTATCTGAAAAATTGGCCTTAAAATTTTCAAAGGGGGTTGCATAGGAAAAATTGCAAAAAGTCAGAAAATCCGCAGTATCTCGGTCATTTGAAGGACGATCGGGATGTCCTTTGCCACAAGCATAGCTGTAAACAATACAAACCGATTGGAATCCCAAAAAGGACGAATATCCTGCCAACAAAAAAGTTACAAGGACATTTTTTCAAACAGAAAATACCGTATATCTCGGCCATATCCTGTCGGATCCTTACGAGTCGCATGTCAAACCATGCGGATTTGCAAGGACTACGATCCTGGCAAAGGACATTCAAAGCATCCTTGCAGTTCTCGAGATATCCTTAAATTTGTGATTTCGGCATGTTTCACTTAGATTTCCGGACCGAAAAACTACAAGTGTTGAATCCTTTGATGACCCTATATTATTTTGATGCAGATCGATAGATTTGGTCCTTGCAATCCTGCCAAAGAACATTCAAAGCGTCCTTGTTGTTCTCGAGATATCCCTAAATTTGTGATTTCGGCATGTTTCACTTAGATTTCCGGACCGAAAAACTACAAGTGTTGAATCCTTAGATGACCCTATATTATTTTGATGCAGATCGATAGATTTGGTCCTTGCAATCCTAGCAAGACATGTCCTTTAAAAATGCGACAAGATATGGCCGAGATATAGATAATTTTATCTGAAAAATTGGCCTTCAAATTTTCAAAGGGGGTTGGTTGCATAGGAAAAATTGCAAAAAGTTGGAAAATCCGCCGTATCTCGGCCATTTGAAGGACGATCGGGATGTCCTTTGCCACAAGCATAGCTGTAAACAATACAAACCGATTGGCATCCCAAAAAGGACGAATATCCTGCCAACAAAAAAGTTACAAGGACATTTTTTCAAACAGAAAATACCGTATATCTCGGCCATGTCCTGTCGGATCCTTACGAGTCGCATGTCAAACCATGCGGATTTGCAAGGACTACGATCCTGGCAAAGGACATTCAAAGCATCCTTGTAGTTCTCGATATATCCTTAAATTTGTGATTTCGGCATGTTTCACTTAGATTTCCGGACCGAAAAACTACAAGTGTTGAATCCTTAGATGACCCTATATTATTTTGATGCAAATCGATAGATTTGGTCCTTGCAATCCTAGCAAGACATGTCCTTTGAAAATGCGACAAGATATGGCCGAGATATAGATAATTTTATCTGAAAAATTGGCCTTCAAATTTTCAAAGGGGGTTGCATAGGAAAAATTGCAAAAAGTTGGAAAATCCGCCGTATCTCGGCCATTTGAAGGACGATCGGGATGTCCTTTGCCACAAGCAAAGCTGTAAGCAATATAAACCGATTGGCATCCTAAAAAGGACGAATATCCTGCCAACAAAAAAGTTACAAGGACATTTTTTCAAACAGAAAATACCGTATATCTCGGCCACATCCTGTCGGACTCTTACGAGTCGCATGTCAAACTAAGCGGATTTGCAAGGACTATTATCCTGGCAAAAGACATTCAAAGCGTCCTTGTAGTTCTCCAGATATCCTTAAATTTGTGATTTCGGCATGTTTCACTTAGATTTCCGGACCGAAAAACTACAAGTGTTGAATCCTTAGATGACCCTATATTATTTTGATGCAAATCGATAGATTTGGTCCTTGCAATCCTAGCAAGACATGTCCTTTGAAAATGCGACAAGATATGGCCGAGATATAGATAATTTTATCTGAAAAATTGGCCTTAAAATTTTCAAAGGGGGTTGCATAGGAAAAATTGCAAAAAGTCGGAAAATCCGCCGTATCTCGGCCATTTGAAGGACGATCGGGATGTCCTTTCCCACAAGCATAGCTGTAAACAATACAAACCGATTGGCATCCCAAAAAGGACGAATATCCTGCCAACAAAAAAGTTACAAGGACACTTTTTCAAACAGAAAATACCGTATATCTCGGCCACATCCTGTCGGACTCTTACGAGTCGCATGTCAAACTAAGCGGATTTGCAAGGACTATTATCCTGCCAAAGGACATTCAAATCGTCCTTGTAGTTCTCGAGATATCCTTGAATTTGTGATTTTGGCATGTTTCACTTGGATTTCCGGACCGAAAAACTACAAGTGTTGAATCCTTAGATGACCCTATATTATTTTGATGCAGATCGATAGATTTGGTCCTTGGAATCCTAACAAGACATGTCCTTTGAAAATGCGACAAGATATGGCCGAGATATAGATAATTTTATCTGAAAAATTGGCCTTAAAATTTTCAAAGGGGGTTGCATAGGAAAAATTGAAAAAAAGTCCGAAAATCCGCCGTATCTCGGCCATTTGAAGGACGATCGGGATGTCCTTTGCCACAAGCAAAGCTGTAAGCAATATAAACCGATTGGCATCCTAAAAAGAACGAATATCCTGCCAACAAAAAAGTTACAAGGACATTTTTTCAAACAGAAAATACCGTATATCTCGGCCACATCCTGTCGGACTCTTACGAGTCGCATGTCAAACTAAGCGGATTTGCAAGGACTATTATCCTGGCAAAAGACATTCAAAGCGTCCTTGTAGTTCTCCAGATATCCTTAAATTTGTGATTTCGGCATGTTTCACTTAGATTTCCGGACCGAAAAACTACAAGTGTTGAATCCTTAGATGACCCTATATTATTTTGATGCAGATCGATAGATTTGGTCCTTGCAATCCTAACAAGACATGTCCTTTGAAAATGCGACAAGATATAGCCGAGATATAGATAATTTTTACTGAAAAATTGGCCTTAAAAATTTCAAAGGGGGTTGCATAGGAAAAATTGCAAAAAGTCGGAAAATCCGCCGTATCTCGGCCATTTGAAGGACGATCGGGATGTCCTTTGCCACAAGCATAGCTGTAAACAATACAAACCGATTGGAATCCCAAAAAGGACGAATATCCTGCCAACAAAAAAGTTACAAGGACATTTTTTCAAACAGAAAATATCGTATATCTCGGCCACATCCTGTCGGACTCTTACGAGTCGCATGTCAAACTAAGCGGATTCGCAAGGACTATTATCCTGCCAAAGGACATTCAAATCGTCCTTGTAGTTCTTGAGATATCCTTAAATTTGTGATTTTCGCATGTTTCACTTGGATTTCCGGACCGAAAAACTACAAGTGTTGAATCCTTAGATGACCCTATATTATTTTGATGCAGATCGATAGATTTGGTCCTTGGAATCCTAACAAGACATGTCCTTTGAAAATGCGACAAGATATGGCCGAGATATAGATAATTTTATCTGAAAAATTGGCCTTCAAATTTTCAAAGGGGGTTGCATAGGAAAAATTGCAAAAAGTCAGAAAATCCGCAGTATCTCGGTCATTTGAAGGACGATCGGGATGTCCTTTGCCACAAGCATGGCTGTAAACAATACAAACCGATTGGCATCCCAAAAAGGACGAATATCCTGCCAACAAAAAAGTTACAAAGACATTTTTTCAAACAGAAAATACCGTATATCTCGGCCATATCCTGTCGGATCCTTACGAGTCGCATGTCAAACCATGCGGATTTGCAAGGACTATTATCCTGCCAAAGGACATTCAAATCGTCCTTGTAGTTCTTGAGATATCCTTAAATTTGTGATTTTCGCATGTTTCACTTGGATTTCCGGACCGAAAAACTACAAGTGTTGAATCCTTAGATGACCCTATATTATTTTGATGCAGATCGATAGATTTGGTCCTTGGAATCCTAACAAGACATGTCCTTTGAAAATGCGACAAGATATGGCCGAGATATAGATAATTTTATCTGAAAAATTGGCCTTCAAATTTTCAAAGGGGGTTGCATAGGAAAAATTGCAAAAAGTCAGAAAATCCGCCGTATCTCGGCCATTTGAAGGACGATCGGGATGTCCTTTGCCACAAGCATAGCTGTAAACAATACAAACCGATTGGAATCCCAAAAAGGACGAATATCCTGCCAACAAAAAAGTTACAAGGACATTTTTTCAAACAGAAAATACCGTATATCTCGGCCACATCCTGTCGGACTCTTACGAGTCGCATGTCAAACTAAGCGGATTTGCAAGGACTATTATCCTGCCAAAGGACATTTAAAGCGTCCTTGTAGTTCTCGAGATATCCTTGAATTTGTGATTTTGGCATGCTTCACTTGGATTTCCGGACCGAAAAACTACAAGTGTTCAATCCTTAGATGACCCTATATTATTTTGATGCAAATCGATAGATTTGGTCCTTGCAATCCTAGCAAGACATGTCCTTTGAAAATGCGACAAGATATGGCCGAGATATAGATAATTTTATCTGAAAAATTGGCCTTAAAATTTTCAAAGGGGGTTGCATAGGAAAAATTGCAAAAAGTCAGAAAATCCGCAGTATCTCGGTCATTTGAAGGACGATCGGGATGTCCTTTGCCACAAGCATAGCTGTAAACAATACAAACCGATTGGAATCCCAAAAAGGACGAATATCCTGCCAACAAAAAAGTTACAAGGACATTTTTTCAAACAGAAAATACCGTATATCTCGGCCATATCCTGTCGGATCCTTACGAGTCGCATGTCAAACCATGCGGATTTGCAAGGACTACGATCCTGGCAAAGGACATTCAAAGCATCCTTGCAGTTCTCGAGATATCCTTAAATTTGTGATTTCGGCATGTTTCACTTAGATTTCCGGACCGAAAAACTACAAGTGTTGAATCCTTTGATGACCCTATATTATTTTGATGCAGATCGATAGATTTGGTCCTTGCAATCCTGCCAAAGAACATTCAAAGCGTCCTTGTTGTTCTCGAGATATCCCTAAATTTGTGATTTCGGCATGTTTCACTTAGATTTCCGGACCGAAAAACTACAAGTGTTGAATCCTTAGATGACCCTATATTATTTTGATGCAGATCGATAGATTTGGTCCTTGCAATCCTAGCAAGACATGTCCTTTAAAAATGCGACAAGATATGGCCGAGATATAGATAATTTTATCTGAAAAATTGGCCTTCAAATTTTCAAAGGGGGTTGGTTGCATAGGAAAAATTGCAAAAAGTTGGAAAATCCGCCGTATCTCGGCCATTTGAAGGACGATCGGGATGTCCTTTGCCACAAGCATAGCTGTAAACAATACAAACCGATTGGCATCCCAAAAAGGACGAATATCCTGCCAACAAAAAAGTTACAAGGACATTTTTTCAAACAGAAAATACCGTATATCTCGGCCATGTCCTGTCGGATCCTTACGAGTCGCATGTCAAACCATGCGGATTTGCAAGGACTACGATCCTGGCAAAGGACATTCAAAGCATCCTTGTAGTTCTCGATATATCCTTAAATTTGTGATTTCGGCATGTTTCACTTAGATTTCCGGACCGAAAAACTACAAGTGTTGAATCCTTAGATGACCCTATATTATTTTGATGCAAATCGATAGATTTGGTCCTTGCAATCCTAGCAAGACATGTCCTTTGAAAATGCGACAAGATATGGCCGAGATATAGATAATTTTATCTGAAAAATTGGCCTTCAAATTTTCAAAGGGGGTTGCATAGGAAAAATTGCAAAAAGTTGGAAAATCCGCCGTATCTCGGCCATTTGAAGGACGATCGGGATGTCCTTTGCCACAAGCAAAGCTGTAAGCAATATAAACCGATTGGCATCCTAAAAAGGACGAATATCCTGCCAACAAAAAAGTTACAAGGACATTTTTTCAAACAGAAAATACCGTATATCTCGGCCACATCCTGTCGGACTCTTACGAGTCGCATGTCAAACTAAGCGGATTTGCAAGGACTATTATCCTGGCAAAAGACATTCAAAGCGTCCTTGTAGTTCTCCAGATATCCTTAAATTTGTGATTTCGGCATGTTTCACTTAGATTTCCGGACCGAAAAACTACAAGTGTTGAATCCTTAGATGACCCTATATTATTTTGATGCAAATCGATAGATTTGGTCCTTGCAATCCTAGCAAGACATGTCCTTTGAAAATGCGACAAGATATGGCCGAGATATAGATAATTTTATCTGAAAAATTGGCCTTAAAATTTTCAAAGGGGGTTGCATAGGAAAAATTGCAAAAAGTCGGAAAATCCGCCGTATCTCGGCCATTTGAAGGACGATCGGGATGTCCTTTCCCACAAGCATAGCTGTAAACAATACAAACCGATTGGCATCCCAAAAAGGACGAATATCCTGCCAACAAAAAAGTTACAAGGACACTTTTTCAAACAGAAAATACCGTATATCTCGGCCACATCCTGTCGGACTCTTACGAGTCGCATGTCAAACTAAGCGGATTTGCAAGGACTATTATCCTGCCAAAGGACATTCAAATCGTCCTTGTAGTTCTCGAGATATCCTTGAATTTGTGATTTTGGCATGTTTCACTTGGATTTCCGGACCGAAAAACTACAAGTGTTGAATCCTTAGATGACCCTATATTATTTTGATGCAGATCGATAGATTTGGTCCTTGGAATCCTAACAAGACATGTCCTTTGAAAATGCGACAAGATATGGCCGAGATATAGATAATTTTATCTGAAAAATTGGCCTTAAAATTTTCAAAGGGGGTTGCATAGGAAAAATTGAAAAAAAGTCCGAAAATCCGCCGTATCTCGGCCATTTGAAGGACGATCGGGATGTCCTTTGCCACAAGCAAAGCTGTAAGCAATATAAACCGATTGGCATCCTAAAAAGAACGAATATCCTGCCAACAAAAAAGTTACAAGGACATTTTTTCAAACAGAAAATACCGTATATCTCGGCCACATCCTGTCGGACTCTTACGAGTCGCATGTCAAACTAAGCGGATTTGCAAGGACTATTATCCTGGCAAAAGACATTCAAAGCGTCCTTGTAGTTCTCCAGATATCCTTAAATTTGTGATTTCGGCATGTTTCACTTAGATTTCCGGACCGAAAAACTACAAGTGTTGAATCCTTAGATGACCCTATATTATTTTGATGCAGATCGATAGATTTGGTCCTTGCAATCCTAACAAGACATGTCCTTTGAAAATGCGACAAGATATAGCCGAGATATAGATAATTTTTACTGAAAAATTGGCCTTAAAAATTTCAAAGGGGGTTGCATAGGAAAAATTGCAAAAAGTCGGAAAATCCGCCGTATCTCGGCCATTTGAAGGACGATCGGGATGTCCTTTGCCACAAGCATAGCTGTAAACAATACAAACCGATTGGAATCCCAAAAAGGACGAATATCCTGCCAACAAAAAAGTTACAAGGACATTTTTTCAAACAGAAAATATCGTATATCTCGGCCACATCCTGTCGGACTCTTACGAGTCGCATGTCAAACTAAGCGGATTCGCAAGGACTATTATCCTGCCAAAGGACATTCAAATCGTCCTTGTAGTTCTTGAGATATCCTTAAATTTGTGATTTTCGCATGTTTCACTTGGATTTCCGGACCGAAAAACTACAAGTGTTGAATCCTTAGATGACCCTATATTATTTTGATGCAGATCGATAGATTTGGTCCTTGGAATCCTAACAAGACATGTCCTTTGAAAATGCGACAAGATATGGCCGAGATATAGATAATTTTATCTGAAAAATTGGCCTTCAAATTTTCAAAGGGGGTTGCATAGGAAAAATTGCAAAAAGTCAGAAAATCCGCAGTATCTCGGTCATTTGAAGGACGATCGGGATGTCCTTTGCCACAAGCATGGCTGTAAACAATACAAACCGATTGGCATCCCAAAAAGGACGAATATCCTGCCAACAAAAAAGTTACAAAGACATTTTTTCAAACAGAAAATACCGTATATCTCGGCCATATCCTGTCGGATCCTTACGAGTCGCATGTCAAACCATGCGGATTTGCAAGGACTATTATCCTGCCAAAGGACATTCAAATCGTCCTTGTAGTTCTTGAGATATCCTTAAATTTGTGATTTTCGCATGTTTCACTTGGATTTCCGGACCGAAAAACTACAAGTGTTGAATCCTTAGATGACCCTATATTATTTTGATGCAGATCGATAGATTTGGTCCTTGGAATCCTAACAAGACATGTCCTTTGAAAATGCGACAAGATATGGCCGAGATATAGATAATTTTATCTGAAAAATTGGCCTTCAAATTTTCAAAGGGGGTTGCATAGGAAAAATTGCAAAAAGTCAGAAAATCCGCCGTATCTCGGCCATTTGAAGGACGATCGGGATGTCCTTTGCCACAAGCATAGCTGTAAACAATACAAACCGATTGGAATCCCAAAAAGGACGAATATCCTGCCAACAAAAAAGTTACAAGGACATTTTTTCAAACAGAAAATACCGTATATCTCGGCCACATCCTGTCGGACTCTTACGAGTCGCATGTCAAACTAAGCGGATTTGCAAGGACTATTATCCTGCCAAAGGACATTTAAAGCGTCCTTGTAGTTCTCGAGATATCCTTGAATTTGTGATTTTGGCATGCTTCACTTGGATTTCCGGACCGAAAAACTACAAGTGTTCAATCCTTAGATGACCCTATATTATTTTGATGCAAATCGATAGATTTGGTCCTTGCAATCCTAGCAAGACATGTCCTTTGAAAATGCGACAAGATATGGCCGAGATATAGATAATTTTATCTGAAAAATTGGCCTTAAAATTTTCAAAGGGGGTTGCATAGGAAAAATTGCAAAAAGTCAGAAAATCCGCAGTATCTCGGTCATTTGAAGGACGATCGGGATGTCCTTTGCCACAAGCATAGCTGTAAACAATACAAACCGATTGGAATCCCAAAAAGGACGAATATCCTGCCAACAAAAAAGTTACAAGGACATTTTTTCAAACAGAAAATACCGTATATCTCGGCCATATCCTGTCGGATCCTTACGAGTCGCATGTCAAACCATGCGGATTTGCAAGGACTACGATCCTGGCAAAGGACATTCAAAGCATCCTTGCAGTTCTCGAGATATCCTTAAATTTGTGATTTCGGCATGTTTCACTTAGATTTCCGGACCGAAAAACTACAAGTGTTGAATCCTTTGATGACCCTATATTATTTTGATGCAGATCGATAGATTTGGTCCTTGCAATCCTGCCAAAGAACATTCAAAGCGTCCTTGTTGTTCTCGAGATATCCCTAAATTTGTGATTTCGGCATGTTTCACTTAGATTTCCGGACCGAAAAACTACAAGTGTTGAATCCTTAGATGACCCTATATTATTTTGATGCAGATCGATAGATTTGGTCCTTGCAATCCTAGCAAGACATGTCCTTTAAAAATGCGACAAGATATGGCCGAGATATAGATAATTTTATCTGAAAAATTGGCCTTCAAATTTTCAAAGGGGGTTGGTTGCATAGGAAAAATTGCAAAAAGTTGGAAAATCCGCCGTATCTCGGCCATTTGAAGGACGATCGGGATGTCCTTTGCCACAAGCATAGCTGTAAACAATACAAACCGATTGGCATCCCAAAAAGGACGAATATCCTGCCAACAAAAAAGTTACAAGGACATTTTTTCAAACAGAAAATACCGTATATCTCGGCCATGTCCTGTCGGATCCTTACGAGTCGCATGTCAAACCATGCGGATTTGCAAGGACTACGATCCTGGCAAAGGACATTCAAAGCATCCTTGTAGTTCTCGATATATCCTTAAATTTGTGATTTCGGCATGTTTCACTTAGATTTCCGGACCGAAAAACTACAAGTGTTGAATCCTTAGATGACCCTATATTATTTTGATGCAAATCGATAGATTTGGTCCTTGCAATCCTAGCAAGACATGTCCTTTGAAAATGCGACAAGATATGGCCGAGATATAGATAATTTTATCTGAAAAATTGGCCTTCAAATTTTCAAAGGGGGTTGCATAGGAAAAATTGCAAAAAGTTGGAAAATCCGCCGTATCTCGGCCATTTGAAGGACGATCGGGATGTCCTTTGCCACAAGCAAAGCTGTAAGCAATATAAACCGATTGGCATCCTAAAAAGGACGAATATCCTGCCAACAAAAAAGTTACAAGGACATTTTTTCAAACAGAAAATACCGTATATCTCGGCCACATCCTGTCGGACTCTTACGAGTCGCATGTCAAACTAAGCGGATTTGCAAGGACTATTATCCTGGCAAAAGACATTCAAAGCGTCCTTGTAGTTCTCCAGATATCCTTAAATTTGTGATTTCGGCATGTTTCACTTAGATTTCCGGACCGAAAAACTACAAGTGTTGAATCCTTAGATGACCCTATATTATTTTGATGCAAATCGATAGATTTGGTCCTTGCAATCCTAGCAAGACATGTCCTTTGAAAATGCGACAAGATATGGCCGAGATATAGATAATTTTATCTGAAAAATTGGCCTTAAAATTTTCAAAGGGGGTTGCATAGGAAAAATTGCAAAAAGTCGGAAAATCCGCCGTATCTCGGCCATTTGAAGGACGATCGGGATGTCCTTTCCCACAAGCATAGCTGTAAACAATACAAACCGATTGGCATCCCAAAAAGGACGAATATCCTGCCAACAAAAAAGTTACAAGGACACTTTTTCAAACAGAAAATACCGTATATCTCGGCCACATCCTGTCGGACTCTTACGAGTCGCATGTCAAACTAAGCGGATTTGCAAGGACTATTATCCTGCCAAAGGACATTCAAATCGTCCTTGTAGTTCTCGAGATATCCTTGAATTTGTGATTTTGGCATGTTTCACTTGGATTTCCGGACCGAAAAACTACAAGTGTTGAATCCTTAGATGACCCTATATTATTTTGATGCAGATCGATAGATTTGGTCCTTGGAATCCTAACAAGACATGTCCTTTGAAAATGCGACAAGATATGGCCGAGATATAGATAATTTTATCTGAAAAATTGGCCTTAAAATTTTCAAAGGGGGTTGCATAGGAAAAATTGAAAAAAAGTCCGAAAATCCGCCGTATCTCGGCCATTTGAAGGACGATCGGGATGTCCTTTGCCACAAGCAAAGCTGTAAGCAATATAAACCGATTGGCATCCTAAAAAGAACGAATATCCTGCCAACAAAAAAGTTACAAGGACATTTTTTCAAACAGAAAATACCGTATATCTCGGCCACATCCTGTCGGACTCTTACGAGTCGCATGTCAAACTAAGCGGATTTGCAAGGACTATTATCCTGGCAAAAGACATTCAAAGCGTCCTTGTAGTTCTCCAGATATCCTTAAATTTGTGATTTCGGCATGTTTCACTTAGATTTCCGGACCGAAAAACTACAAGTGTTGAATCCTTAGATGACCCTATATTATTTTGATGCAGATCGATAGATTTGGTCCTTGCAATCCTAACAAGACATGTCCTTTGAAAATGCGACAAGATATAGCCGAGATATAGATAATTTTTACTGAAAAATTGGCCTTAAAAATTTCAAAGGGGGTTGCATAGGAAAAATTGCAAAAAGTCGGAAAATCCGCCGTATCTCGGCCATTTGAAGGACGATCGGGATGTCCTTTGCCACAAGCATAGCTGTAAACAATACAAACCGATTGGAATCCCAAAAAGGACGAATATCCTGCCAACAAAAAAGTTACAAGGACATTTTTTCAAACAGAAAATATCGTATATCTCGGCCACATCCTGTCGGACTCTTACGAGTCGCATGTCAAACTAAGCGGATTCGCAAGGACTATTATCCTGCCAAAGGACATTCAAATCGTCCTTGTAGTTCTTGAGATATCCTTAAATTTGTGATTTTCGCATGTTTCACTTGGATTTCCGGACCGAAAAACTACAAGTGTTGAATCCTTAGATGACCCTATATTATTTTGATGCAGATCGATAGATTTGGTCCTTGGAATCCTAACAAGACATGTCCTTTGAAAATGCGACAAGATATGGCCGAGATATAGATAATTTTATCTGAAAAATTGGCCTTCAAATTTTCAAAGGGGGTTGCATAGGAAAAATTGCAAAAAGTCAGAAAATCCGCCGTATCTCGGCCATTTGAAGGACGATCGGGATGTCCTTTGCCACAAGCATGGCTGTAAACAATACAAACCGATTGGCATCCCAAAAAGGACGAATATCCTGCCAACAAAAAAGTTACAAAGACATTTTTTCAAACAGAAAATACCGTATATCTCGGCCATATCCTGTCGGATCCTTACGAGTCGCATGTCAAACTATGCGGATTTGCAAGGACTACGATCCTGGCAAAGGACATTCAAAGCATCCTTGCAGTTCTCGAGATATCCTTAAATTTGTGATTTCGGCATGTTTCACTTAGATTTCCGGACCGAAAAACTACAAGTGTTGAATCCTTTGATGACCCTATATTATTTTGATGCAGATCGATAGATTTGGTCCTTGCAATCCTGCCAAAGAACATTCAAAGCGTCCTTGTTGTTCTCGAGATATCCCTAAATTTGTGATTTCGGCATGTTTCACTTAGATTTCCGGACCGAAAAACTACAAGTGTTGAATCCTTAGATGACCCTATATTATTTTGATGCAGATCGATAGATTTGGTCCTTGCAATCCTAGCAAGACATGTCCTTTAAAAATGCGACAAGATATGGCCGAGATATAGATAATTTTATCTGAAAAATTGGCCTTCAAATTTTCAAAGGGGGTTGGTTGCATAGGAAAAATTGCAAAAAGTTGGAAAATCCGCCGTATCTCGGCCATTTGAAGGACGATCGGGATGTCCTTTGCCACAAGCATAGCTGTAAACAATACAAACCGATTGGCATCCCAAAAAGGACGAATATCCTGCCAACAAAAAAGTTACAAGGACATTTTTTCAAACAGAAAATACCGTATATCTCGGCCATATCCTGTCGGATCCTTACGAGTCGCATGTCAAACCATGCGGATTTGCAAGGACTACGATCCTGGCAAAGGACATTCAAAGCATCCTTGTAGTTCTCGAGATATCCTTAAATTTGTGATTTCGGCATGTTTCACTTAGATTTCCGGACCGAAAAACTACAAGTGTTGAATCCTTAGATGACCCTATATTATTTTGATGCAAATCGATAGATTTGGTCCTTGCAATCCTAGCAAGACATGTCCT
The DNA here is from genome assembly GCA_035047365.1 of Drosophila ustulata. NCBI lineage: Eukaryota > Metazoa > Arthropoda > Insecta > Diptera > Drosophilidae > Drosophila > Drosophila ustulata. The sequence goes on along the minus strand of JAWNPT010000118.1, from coordinate 10,856,969 downwards.
TTGAAAATGCGACAAGATATGGCCGAGATATAGATAATTTTATCTGAAAAATTGGCCTTCAAATTTTCAAAGGGGGTTGCATAGGAAAAATTGCAAAAATTTGGAAAATCCGCCGTATCTCGGCCATTTGAAGGACGATCGGGATGTCCTTTGCCACAAGCAAAGCTGTAAGCAATATAAACCGATTGGCATCCTAAAAAGGACGAATATCCTGCCAACAAAAAAGTTACAAGGACATTTTTTCAAACAGAAAATACCGTATATCTCGGCCACATCCTGTCGGACTCTTACGAGTCGCATGTCAAACTAAGCGGATTTGCAAGGACTATTATCCTGGCAAAAGACATTCAAAGCGTCCTTGTAGTTCTCCAGATATCCTTAAATTTGTGATTTCGGCATGTTTCACTTAGATTTCCGGACCGAAAAACTACAAGTGTTGAATCCTTAGATGACCCTATATTATTTTGATGCAAATCGATAGATTTGGTCCTTGCAATCCTAGCAAGACATGTCCTTTGAAAATGCGACAAGATATGGCCGAGATATAGATAATTTTATCTGAAAAATTGGCCTTAAAATTTTCAAAGGGGGTTGCATAGGAAAAATTGCAAAAAGTTGGAAAATCCGCCGTATCTCGGCCATTTGAAGGACGATCGGGATGTCCTTTGCCACAAGCAAAGCTGTAAGCAATATAAACCGATTGGCATCCTAAAAAGGACGAATATCCTGCCAACAAAAAAGTTACAAGGACATTTTTTCAAACAGAAAATACCGTATATCTCGGCCACATCCTGTCGGACTCTTACGAGTCGCATGTCAAACTAAGCGGATTTGCAAGGACTATTATCCTGGCAAAAGACATTCAAAGCGTCCTTGTAGTTCTTGAGATATCCTTAAATTTGTGATTTTCGCATGTTTCACTTGGATTTCCGGACCGAAAAACTACAAGTGTTGAATCCTTAGATGACCCTATATTATTTTGATGCAGATCGATAGATTTGGTCCTTGGAATCCTAACAAGACATGTCCTTTGAAAATGCGACAAGATATGGCCGAGATATAAATAATTTTATCTGAAAAATTGGCCTTCAAATTTTCAAAGGGGGTTGCATAGGAAAAATTGCAAAAAGTTGGAAAATCCGCCGTATCTCGGCCATTTGAAGGACGATCGGGATGTCCTTTGCCACAAGCATAGCTGTAAACAATACAAACCGATTGGCATCCCAAAAAGGACGAATATCCTGCCAACAAAAAAGTTACAAGGACATTTTTTCAAACAGAAAATACCGTATATCTCGGCCACATCCTGTCGGACTCTTACGAGTCGCATGTCAAACCATGCGGATTTGCAAGGACTATTATCCTGCCAAAGGACATTCAAAGCGTCCTTGTAGTTCTCCAGATATCCTTAAATTTGTGATTTCGGCATGTTTCACTTAGATTTCCGGACCGAAAAACTACAAGTGTTGAATCCTTAGATGACCCTATATTATTTTGATGCAAATCGATAGATTTGGTCCTTGTAATCCTAGCAAGACATGTCCTTTGAAAATCTCGGCCATTTGAAGGACGATCGGGATGTCCTTTGCCACAAGCATAGCTGTAAACAATACAAACCGATTGGCATCCCAAAAAGGACGAATATCCTGCCAACAAAAAAGTTACAAGGACATTTTTTCAAACAGAAAATACCGTATATCTCGGCCATATCCTGTCGGATCCTTACGAGTCGCATGTCAAACCATGCGGATTTGCAAGGACTACGATCCTGGCAAAGGACATTCAAAGCATCCTTGCAGTTCTCGAGATATCCTTAAATTTGTGATTTCGGCATGTTTCACTTAGATTTCCGGACCGAAAAACTATAATTGTTGAATCCTTAGATGACCCTATATTATTTTGATGAAAATCGATAGATTTGGTCCTTGCAATCCTAGCAAGACATGTCCTTTGAAAATGCGACAAGATATGGCCGAGATATAGATAATTATTTCTGAAAAATTGGCCTTAAAATTTGCATAGGAAAAATTGCAAAAAGTCCGAAAATCCGCCGTATCTCGGCCATTTGAAGGACGATCGGGATGTCCTTTGCCACAAGCAAAGCTGTAAGCAATATAAACCGATTGGCATCCTAAAAAGAACGAATATCCTGCCAACAAAAAAGTTACAAGGACATTTTTTCAAACAGAAAATACCGTATATCTCGGCCACATCCTGTCGGACTCTTACGAGTCGCATGTCAAACTAAGCGGATTTGCAAGGACTATTATCCTGGCAAAAGACATTCAAAGCGTCCTTGTAGTTCTCCAGATATCCTTAAATTTGTGATTTCGGCATGTTTCACTTAGATTTCCGGACCGAAAAACTACAAGTGTTGAATCCTTAGATGACCCTATATTATTTTGATGCAGATCGATAGATTTGGTCCTTGCAATCCTAGCAAGACATGTCCTTTGAAAATGCGACAAGATATGGCCGAGATATAAATAATTTTATCTGAAAAATTGGCCTTAAAATTTTCAAAGGGGGTTGCATAGGAAAAATTGCAAAAAGTCGGAAAATCCGCCGTATCTCGGCCATTTGAAGGACGATCGGGATGTCCTTTGCCACAAGCATAGCTGTAAACAATACAAACCGATTGGCATCCCAAAAAGGACGAATATCCTGCCAACAAAAAAGTTACAAGGACATTTTTTCAAACAGAAAATACCGTATATCTCGGCCACATCCTGTCGGACTCTTACGAGTCGCATGTCAAACCATGCGGATTTGCAAGGACTATTATCCTGCCAAAGGACATTCAAATCGTCCCTGTAGTTCTTGAGATATCCTTAAATTTGTGATTTTGGCATGTTTCACTTGGATTTCCGGACCGAAAAACTACAAGTGTTGAATCCTTAGATGACCCTATATTATTTTGATGCAGATCGATAGATTTGGTCCTTGCAATCCTAACAAGACATGTCCTTTGAAAATGCGACAAGATATAGCCGAGATATAGATAATTTTTACTGAAAAATTGGCCTTAAAAATTTCAAAGGGGGTTGCATAGGAAAAATTGCAAAAAGTCGGAAAATCCGCCGTATCTCGGCCATTTGAAGGACGATCGGGATGTCCTTTGCCACAAGCATAGCTGTAAACAATACAAACCGATTGGAATCCCAAAAAGGACGAATATCCTGCCAACAAAAAAGTTACAAGGACATTTTTTCAAACAGAAAATATCGTATATCTCGGCCACATCCTGTCGGACTCTTACGAGTTGCATGTCAAACTAAGCGGATTTGCAAGGACTATTATCCTGCCAAAGGACATTCAAATCGTCCTTGTAGTTCTTGAGATATCCTTAAATTTGTGATTTTCGCATGTTTCACTTGGATTTCCGGACCGAAAAACTACAAGTGTTGAATCCTTAGATGACCCTATATTATTTTGATGCAGATCGATAGATTTGGTCCTTGGAATCCTAAGAAGACATGTCCTTTGAAAATGCGACAAGATATGGCCGAGATATAGATAATTTTATCTGAAAAATTGGCCTTCAAATTTTCAAAGGGGGTTGCATAGGAAAAATTGCAAAAAGTTGGAAAATCCGCCGTATCTCGGCCATTTGAAGGACGATCGGGATGTCCTTTGCCACAAGCATAGCTGTAAACAATACAAACCGATTGGAATCCCAAAAAGGACGAATATCCTGCCAACAAAAAAGTTACAAGGACATTTTTTCAAACAGAAAATACCGTATATCTCGGCCACATCCTGTCGGACTCTTACGAGTCGCATGTCAAACCATGCGGATTTGCAAGGACTATTATCCTGCCAAAGGACATTCAAAGCGTCCTTGTAGTTCTCCAGATATCCTTAAATTTGTGATTTCGGCATGTTTCACTTAGATTTCCGGACCGAAAAACTACAAGTGTTGAATCCTTAGATGACCCTATATTATTTTGATGCAAATCGATAGATTTGGTCCTTGTAATCCTAGCAAGACATGTCCTTTGAAAATCTCGGCCATTTGAAGGACGATCGGGATGTCCTTTGCCACAAGCATAGCTGTAAACAATATAAACCGATTGGCATCCCAAAAAGGACGAATATCCTGCCAACAAAAAAGTTACAAGGACATTTTTTCAAACAGAAAATACCGTATATCTCGACCATATCCTGTCGAATCCTTACGAGTCGCATGTCAAACGATGCGGATTTGCAAGGACTACGATCCTGGCAAAGGACATTCAAAGCATCCTTGCAGTTCTCGAGATATCCTTAAATTTGTGATTTCGGCATGTTTCACTTAGATTTCCGGACCGAAAAACTACAAGTGTTGAATCCTTAGATGACCCTATATTATTTTGATGCAAATCGATAGATTTGGTCCTTGTAATCCTAGCAAGACATGTCCTTTGAAAATCTCGGCCATTTGAAGGACGATCGGGATGTCCTTTGCCACAAGCATAGCTGTAAACAATACAAACCGATTGGCATCCCAAAAAGGACGAATATCCTGCCAACAAAAAAGTTACAAGGACATTTTTTCAAACAGAAAATACTGTATATCTCGGCCATATCCTGTCGAATCCTTACGAGTTGCATGTCAACTAAGCGTATTTGCAAGGACTATTATCCTGCCAAAGGACATTCAAATCGTCCTTGTAGTTCTCGAGATATCCTTGTGATTTGTGATTTTGGCATGTTGTAAGAAAGCTACAGTCGAGAGTGCTCGACCCTATGATACCCGCAACCCATTTCGAAGAAAACAAAAAACTAAAATTATATATTAACAAAAAATATACCAAAGAATATACTGAAACTTTGTTTTTTTTTTGTGTATTTATTTGAAAATAGCGGGTAAAATCCATAACACCGACATGGTCACAGTGTCAACTAAACAAACAAAACGCGAGCAGCTACAAGTGAATTATGCATATAAAATTGATTCTTTAATAACTTTTTTGTTTTTCATTTGATCACAACCAAATTTACAGAAATCATTGAGACTATAATTATTATTATGCATACCAAAATCTAGGTCTATTATTACGGCTTTTCCAGTTTTTGGGGGCGGAAAGGGGCGGGGCCAAAATAATTCAGACACTTAAAACGTCCATATACATTGGGTACATTTATTTTGATAAATAATTTAACGAATAAATTTTGTTCTACTTATCCAATTTGTACCAAAATTACAGGGTATACTAAGAGTAAGCACAGATGGCCTACCAAATGACACAACATTACACAAAGAACTTTTAGAGTTATCCGCGATTTACATAAATAAACTTGACTTGTTATAGATTTATGCATATTGTTGGCGAAGGGGGCGTGGCATCCAACTTTTGAAATAATCTTGATCTGCGTAAGGAATGCAGGAACCTATGTACCAAATTTAGCATGTCTTATAGTCTCTGAGATCTAGGTGTTCATACAGACAGACAGACGGACATACAGACAGACATGGCTATATCGTCTCGGCTGTTGACACTGATAAAGAATATATATACTTTATGGGGTCGGAGATGCCTCCTTCTGCCTGTTACATACATTTTCTGTTGGCACTAAGTTATAATACCCTTCTACTCTATGGGTAGCGGGTATAATTTACCTGTTAACACTTATCGGGACTTAATGTGGCTGCAATACCAAATGAAAGTGATCCGTCAAGCCTTCAAATTGTTTTTGATTTACATTTGTTTAAAATACATATGTACTAATGTAAACAACTTTTGCTTTCAATGTTTTCTTCTAGTGGCTTAGAGCGTTGCATGAAGGGACAAGTATCCATAAAAAAAACTGCCAAGCCTTCAAATTTTATTGTCAAACTAATATAAATTAATATATTTCAAGCTGTAAAGTACAGATTTTGGATTCTGTGCATGGTGCCTTATAATATAAATTTTATAATATTTAATTACAAAAATGGAAATTGAAAAATGCTAAAGAATATGAAAAACTAATGTTTATATGATTAAAATTGATTCATATGTAGTTGTTTAAAATACATATGTAAAAACGAAATTATTATAGATTAATATGTGGGCTTTTGCATGCCATCATCTAATTTTATCTAAAATTGGCTTTCCTCATGCGTTGTAATGTTAGTCTTCAAGTTTTCGCTTTCGCCGTTCGTCTTCTCGTGTGATATGCTCGTAATGACAGATTTGATGACGACTGAGCTGGTGCTTGTTTCTGTTGTATTGCTGAAAGGAATTAATACGGAATTATAGTAATTGATAATATGTGAAAGAAAAATGGATATAGAATACCTTTTCGATGTCAAATCCATTAAATTGGGTATATTCAAGCTAGGCAAATCCTTCACGTTGACGCTAGTAGTGCTTTGATTTGTTTGCGTACTGAGTACAGATAGACGACCTGCCAAGAAATATTAATAATATATTATTAAAATAATTATTAAGTAATTTGAAAATATGTTAAAAATCATATTACATTGGAAACATGTATAATTCAGGCCAAATGTGGGACAGCCTTAAATATAATGGAATAAAAATAAAGGTTCGCTACGGTTGTGAATTTTATTGCCGTAATCCTAAAAACAAAAGGTAAAAGAGAATGTGAAACTTGAGCAAAATTTTCCGTACAATATAGGACACAAAATTGGATATTCCCGTGCATATTGACTGATACATTGAGATGATACACTTTATAAAAATGATGCATATATATATTTTTAGGATGTTGAATGAAAATCACAAAAGCTTTTTAGGTGATATGTATAAAGTCTGCTTACTTACCAATTGTTTCCTCCGTAGTCGTAGAGCATAGCGTTGTTGTTGTAGTATTCAAGTGATCGCGTACAGAGTCAACAGTAATGTCACCTATTGAACTGGTAATAGTTTCGTTGGCACGATTGGGTGAGCTGCCACTGCCAAGCCCATTTGCTATTAAGCCACTGTTGCTTTCAATGTTTAATTCTAGTGGCTTAGACCGTTGCTGGGCCACAGGTGGTTCATGCATGGCGCCACTATTGGTATTGTCAGCTTCATCACCATTTGCTTCAATTTCTTTATCGCTGTCATCTTCTTCATTAATTGGCACTGTTGACTCGGCATCCTCGTTCTCAAGAGGCTCAATTTCAACAACCCCCGTTGGTTGCACTACTTTGGAAGTAGCTAAAGCAATTCTTTGTAATTCAGAAGATGACATCATATACAAAGCCTCGCCGCTATTTGTAAAACATAGCGATGAAATTCCACTATGACAATCAAAAGAAGACATAATTTAAACAAGTTGTAAAATATTCATGTAAAGAAACTATTCACTTACTTAATATCTTCTCGCCTTACTGCTGCTGCATTCAATTGACGTTTTAACTCAGGCACTGATAACACCATGATGTCGCCCATATTCGTCAAACATATCAATGCCATTTCATGGTACAGCTCACTACCATTTGATAATGGTGAAATGCTTGTATTGTGTCCGCTGTCGCCACCTTCATTTGAACGCGTTGACTTTGTGGGGCTGTTGCCATTAATAGTTTGCAGTAGCTCATAAGGTACGCGACAGGAGAATGATCCAAAGTGAACACGACGTATTCGGGCACCTTCATTAGCGGTAAGCTTATATTTGTTGATAGGTTTTAATTGCGGAAGAGAGAAAACCTTAAATTGCTCCTCAGAGGCAATAAGAACACGATGGGGCGGCGACCCATTTTCACCGACATTTAACTGATTAACAGGACAGCCAGTTTGGTCGAATATAGAAATTCCAACAACAGGTGCACGATGCTTAAGCTGAATTTCTTTGGCTAATTGCGCAGATATACGACGGGGTGATTGAGGAGTTGCATTCCCGCTTGCAGGTGGAACGGTGGTGGCAGCAGTCTGTGCTGGCGGTAAATGTAAAAGAAATACCGAAACTGTGCTGGAATTTGTAGCTGACCACAAAGTAGGCGATGTAATGTTTACTACAAAAATAAAATTAAGAAACTTTAAAAAAAAACCAATCAAATACAGAAAAGTTGAATTTTAATTTACCATTGGTTATATAAGTTTTAGCAAAAAGTAAACAGCGTACCATGGACCCTATCCCATCGTCAGTGCAGCGAGCTTCAATTTGCCTCTCAACTGGTCGTGCTTCTAACTGTTTGATAATTTGTAAATAGATTAATAATAATAAATATAAATAACATTGCAACATACCGCAGTTGGCACCGTATTGCTAGGATTATTTCGAGTTGACCTTCCTTTGCGAAGTTTTCGGAATGATTCTCTTAGCGATTTCTTAAACGATTTTCGACGTGAAAGCTGCTCCCCCGCACCAGTCAAATCGTTTGGGTTAAGAGTGCAACGGTGGAATACCGGAACAAAGTTTTTAAAATCAAACAATACTAATCCATGGGCAGTGCCGCCGGAGACAACACCCCAATTAGCTTCAAGCGCCAAACAAGTAATGCTTGCTGGTGGCAAAACTTGGAGTACACCAGTAATATTCACACCACTCTCACTAATTGCTGAAGAGTGTTTCTCTAATAAATTGGCACGCACATTAAGTTGATCATGGCCCTTCCATACAAAGCCATCTCGATCGCTGACCAAGTTCATAGATATAATCTTAAGCAACCCATGGTCATTTTGATCTCCTTGAAAATCTGCTATGACAATCTGGCCAGCAGTGCCACCCACAATAAGCTGACCTGTTTTCGGACATAGTGCAATTTTTTTAACAGCTAAACGTGGATCATCAGAATAAGGGTCAAACAATCCAGCTTTACGGAATGGTGGTTCCCCTTCATCAAGTTGTTCATTACCAGTGTCTACTGGTATATCATCCTCATTCTCATGTCCAAATATTATAGCTGTTTTAAAATTATAAATGGGTTTTAGGATTATTCCAGAACAATCCCAAAATTTTACTGAGCCATCCTCGTGGCCAGTTAACAACATCTCTATGTCACTCTTATCGGTCTCAGTAATGTCGTCTTCAGGAAGCACGCCGCCGGTAATAGGCCAGTCAATACTGCTGTAGTCTAAATCTTGTTCATCGCCAGCACGCAAAATTCGCTCGTATACCTCTTGCGAAACCATTGATGCCAGATAATTACAGGTCACTGCCGAAGCATGAACCGAATGTAAATATGGAGCTTTCACTGAAGAAACCCTAGCATCAGTAAGATCAAAAGCACATAGCTCTTCCTCAAGTAAGACAATGAGTACCTGCACAGATTCACTATTCTCTTTGTATGTAACAAAGAAATCAATTACTTTAGAAGTAAAATCAAGGCAAACTTTTTGTCCGTCACTTGCATGCACCGAAACACAGTTATGATCACCATAGGCTGACCGAGGCATACCACCGGAAAAAACGATTATATCATTCATTCTGAAAGAACAAAATATTATAGAAATAATAATAAAGGAAAATAAAAAACATATTACCCCCGTTTGCCTTTATATAGACGATTTATGCTTTTGCATGGATCTGGACCATAGGGCACATAGTTTACATTTTGTGGTGGGTCTCCGCTTTCTATACTCCAGGTGGCATAAGAGCCGTCCGCATGGTACCAATTGAACTCCGTGCCTGTTGTGTTTACACTGAGTCCCACGCTTTGTCCATGTCCTGGCGCAAGGTAGGCACGTTCAACAGCTGACTCATTTAAGTCCCATAATACACAGAGACCACGGTTGTACGCGATAAGTAGCTTATTTAGTGCATTTGGGAGCTGACGTATAGATTCAATAGCTCCCGGATTAAGCTTATAGGTCGATGGCACCTGCTCCAAGACTACATCATGGTAAATGACAGGCTCCCGAATAGAAAATGAAGTCAAATCGAATTGGTATATATTTCCGCCTTCGGTCCCAATCCATACCAGATCTTTATTGATCGAACAGCATAATGAAGATACTTTCTTTAATTTACCATCAAAAGGTAAACTTTTTATAGGCACAAGAGTTGTACCCGCTGGTTCCCACAATGTAAGTTGATTGGCAGCAGTCAACGAGAGAATACGACCACTACCATAAACCCATTCAAGTAGTTGTACATTTAATTCCGATGCCAAGTTATTAATTAACGTATGCTGGGCATATAGTTCTACGCCAGGCTGCCCAAAAACTTTTATAGCTCCTGTTTGCGTACCAATAGCCATCAATTTGGATATTGGGTCATACGCCAGAGCCGATGGTTTATGTGGAAAGCCATGCTGAGCTGTCTGAAAATTAAAAAAATTACTCTTGTCATTAGAATATCACTATTTATAAATGTAAGCTGTTGAATAACACAATATACTTTGTATTTTTACAATTGAATTGCCATTATAATACATAAATATAATAGTTCACCACTAGCCAAATGATTTAGACACAAAAAAAAAAAAAACTATTTCGTTTAACGTAAATAATTTTTTTTTTGTATTTCGGAGGCTCTAGTACCTGCTTTCAGCGTGACCCTGTTTTACTTATTTCATTTATTGTCATAGACATACAGTCACTGTGATATCGACCCCAATACAGGTGCCACAGTTTACACAATCCCTGACTCTATGAAATCTTATCAGTTCGAAATTCTACGCTTATCAATAACCACAGGTACTCTATATACACACATTCTGACTGATATGCACTACAACCATCCCATTCGTTCAGTTCGTACATAAAACAAACTTGGTTAATCTTATCGACTATACTGTTTTGTACTGGTTTGTCACTGACGCTTCTATCTATCTTCGGACTACCCTATATATTTTTTTGGGTTGATGACTATAAATGTTTTACAATCGTTTGGGTGATACCAGTGTGATATGATCGAATTTATTTGGTTTTACTTGGAAAAATGAATACGTTTAGGCCCACATGAGGTCAACATGTTAATAGGATCAGATCTCTGGCATATTACTTTGTTTGAACTATTTCAAACCTATATTGCATCCGAAATTAGCTTGAGATATACGTTTATGGATTAATAAGCATTCAAAATATCAGTACATATGTATGTAAATAACAATTTTTATCCCATCAAGGAATTCATTATGGGGTATTTTTGTTAGTGCGAAAGCTATTTATATACATTTTTTTGAGATGTTGACAACAGTTTTATATAAAAATTGTTTTGATATTTTTCATAAAAAATAACAACCGAACTCGCTTACAGTGACTTAGATTATCACATGTATTATAGATATAAGTGCTGGGGAGCTTTCTTAAACGCTACACATTCGCGATACATTTATTTGATGTCTTTGATATTACATAATTTTGTATACCTTTCTGTTGTTTAAGTACAGTTAAGAAGAGTAATTTTTGAAGGTGACGCATCGTGGGTGATGTCATTGAATTAAACGACGTCGCTTAATACAACTGGGTAATGGCGTTGGCATTGAACAACACGTGCATTCTTTAGCATTTTTCTTATAATTTTTAAGTGAAATAAGACCAAAAAAAATAAATAACAATTTTAAATAAGCTTTGAAATTTCTACGCATTTATTTAAAATTTAAAATAAACTAAACTGAGCATGTATTGTTCAATAATTAAAAAAATGATCTTAAATGAACAATTTATTAAACAAACAGATAAATTGGTCTTATGTAAATTCAAACTAAAAGGCATTCATAATCTGTAATAGGGTCCAACATATTATATTTTGATTGGTTACTTCTGCACGTACTTACATACATACACATGTAACTAATAACGAACCTTTCGATATGCGAAGAGCTCTTTCTGTAATCGTTGACGTTCAGCAGTTGGTTGTTGGCCTTTTCCACGAATGAATTTCAACATGATTATTGTTGCAATTTCAAAGCTACAGCTTTTTAATTTGTTAAATCTGCAAAGAAATAATTTAAAAAAAAATAATTTTTATTTGTTTCCTTTTTTTATAGTAATAAAATATTTTGAACAGCTTAAAAATGTATTTGAATGCTATTATGCTTATGAACTTACGTACACATACATATTTATATGATGTGGTGTACCAGTCAATGTTGTCTATAAACACAAGAATATGGAATAAAGAAAACGGCACCACCATCGCAAAAAGACCTAAACTTACCAAACTTGTTAGACAAGTTGTGCTCGGATTCAAAACAAACACCGGCCATTTGTATGTAGGCGTGAAAAGCCACTCTTAGCTATTTTACGCAAACATAAAACATTGAAAACAAAAAAATTCAACAGATATCATTTGCATCACATCAATTCTAAATCAAAGCAAAAATGTAACTACACTTGATAAGTCTGGTTTATTTAGTAAAATTTCGTAATTATACTACGTCTACGTCATAAACGTGTAGTTGCTCAGTTGTATATTACAACATGCTTCTACTGTGAATAATTTATTCATGCATCGATAAAAAATGTTAATGAATTCGTCATGGAGCTCAACTCGGTACACACAGACACATATACAACCGCTCCTATATGGATCGTGTGTATATGGGTTAGTTTATTGCAGGCTGGTTGTATAGTATGCGTGTTAGGAAGACATCATGCATTTACACACACATACTCCGAAACACTATTTGTTTGTTGTTGTTGTTGCTTGATAGCCGACGCCCGAATTTGTATTCGTATTTAAACATTATACATACACATATATGGTTTCGATGTAGAACTAATTTAAGACCAAGCCTCACACAATTTAAGAAAACGTTGAACTGATCTCAGCTGCAAAAAGATCAATCAAAACACAATTTAATAGAAAACAATGCACAATACTAAACAAAATTTGTTGAATGTGCGTGAGAGTATTCACACATATACACGCACACACGTTCATTTTTTTATGTATGCAAATGCTACCTAGTTCATTCGTGACCTGTGTGAGTCATACGTACATTTATTAATTTAGATAATGTGCTAGAAACACTATATTTTTGTCATAAAAATGTGTCTAAATAAATAATTGCCTATTCTTTAATTATATTAAGCTGATTTGGTGGTAACCAGCACTAATACATTTGCAGTTGCGCGGTAAGTCCCGCTGTTATTCTCTCATTTTTTCATACTTGTTGATGTTAAGTGCACTTGGAAAATTGCGAATTCTCGTTCAACAATAAATAAACAATTTTTTACCTTCAAATATGTAGAGTGCAGACAGTTTCGTAAATAAATTGATTGTTTTCACTTATTTCTCGCGATAGGGAAAATTTTTTATTCCGACGCTTGCAAAACCTAGCGACGCGTTCATGCCGAATTATTTTTTCAACTGTATCGATATCGCTTAATAAACAGAAGGTATTAATTTTCCAGGGCTGAAAATTATACGAGTAATCGATAGATATAGTCGATTGTAGGCGCAATGGACTATTGAATAATTCAACTCGATGATTGACATTAATAAAATTCTACTTTGATTTAATGAAAATTACTTTTCTTTATGCAGTTTGTTTAAGTACTATTCTAATAATATTCACAGAAATCATCGACTGTTTTGAAATTAATTAATAGCCTATTTCCATATGCACTCCTTATTATCACATATAACCGTGCCAACTTTTTCTGTTTCCATATGAATATATAGGCAATGGTGAATTGAATATACCACAAGCAAAATAAATAATTAAAGTCGATAACATAACAAATGTGACAGTAAAGTTTGAATATTTTGATGAACTATTGAACGAATTAGATAACAAAATTTGCCCACATAAGGCATTTCCGACAAACTTAATTTAGTTGTTTAAACCTTGGCGCGCTTTTTATGGTGTGGCGAGCTCAGTTTCACCTCGATACACTGTCGCTTGAGTAAAAAAATATACCGACTAATGTGGGCCGATATTTTCACATATTTACACAAAAAAAGCGCGCGAATGTTTGAACATCGAAATTAAGTTTATCGGAAATGCCCTATGTGGACAAATTTTGTTATCTATTTAAAAAAGGTTGCACACATTTAGAAATATACCAAAGGGTTAAGGGTAGAGTGATCAAATGACAGTTATCGGATTATTTTGGTATATTGGCGCAGCGTTAAGTGTTTATTTTGGAAATTTAGTTTGTGGTCTCACCCAAAACAGCAGTTTGATTTCTTAAAATCTTTTTCGCTTTAAGAGAAAAATGATGAAATATTAATTAAATGCCAACAAACACAAGTCTGCTGGAGAAAATCGATGTAACAAATCATAGCTAAAATGGCAAGACGATTTGTGCCGGAACAAAGTAGGCCTAGTAAAAGGCAAAAATTGGATTTATGCGCAAATTCCTTGTTTAAGTCAACTATTGCTGAATTCTGGGAAAACGACGATGACGATGTCATTTTGTTAGCCACTCAGCAAGCAGAGGCAAAGCAACGCCAGCCTTACAGCATCCGGGAAACAGAGAATCAATTCAAATTACGTCCACTTACATCCAGCACGCAACAGCCGCATAGTGAGCATCTGTCGACATCATGCCAGTCTCCTAAGCGTACTTCACCCCAGCTGGGTAATGTGGTTATGACAACAAATAAAGACGAACCGACTACCACGCCCTTAAATTTGGATATACATGAAATCTATGGGTTCAACAAAGATCTGCTTTTAGAAGATGAACTTGTACAAATGAGCACGTGGGCAAAAAGACGTCAACAAGCACAGGAACGCCAATTAAAATGTTTAATGGAACGCGTCGATGTGCTCAAAAAGCAAAATTTCAAATTGCAAAAGGATTTATTTGATCATAACAATCGAACAGCGGCCAAGGATGGAGAGGTGAGTGTGTATACTGTAAAATGGATGTCTGTCGAGTTCTAATAAATATGATCAACAGGTTAGCTTACTTCGCAATGAATTACGGCAAGCCCGAAAATTGCTCCAAGTGAGCAAGATTAAAAAAATTATGCAGGCAGAAGAAGCTGAAAAAGACTGCAACAGAAAAGCCGCGATCGAACAAATAACTTTCACTAATATTGAATTTTCAGAATGTGAAATTCGAAAATCAATCAACTCATTGAAAGACAATCAGCTGACAGTCTACGATGGCGATGAGTGTCGTAATATGCTTCGAATAGAAAAGTTGTGCATAACAAAGTTTAACAATCAAATTTCTGCCAAGTCTGAAAAAAGTTTCCATGACTTCTCAAAAGAAAACCGCTCACAAAAAAAACAACGTAGCTTTTTTGAATTAGAGCTTGAACATTTAATTTTCCATTATACACAATTGCAGCTTGAAACCAACATTGATACGTTGGTTATGAACCGCCTAATTATTTCGGTATGTGGAGTATTTAGAGAATTTTGGTCATATGCTCAAAATTTAGAGTTACCGAAACACCATTTGCTATATCCGTATCATCATTATGATTTACAGTTTGATCACAACACTTCTAAACGGCATTCATTAACTCAGACCGAGAATTTGTACAAACTTGAGAGAGGCATTTTGTTGCGTCGTTATATTGCGACTTTGGCGCTTATATGCCAAAGACATAGCAACTTATCTCATACATTGCTTGAAAGCAAACATGGTAATTATTCAATATTACAAATAGCCATCGAGGCGATAACCAAATTAAGTTACTCATCTGAAGTAATTGAACATTTCGGGGTTATTGAAGCCACTGGAGCTTTTCTACACAGTTTACTTACCCATATAAAAGCGTCATTGATTCCTACATGCGAACTTCAACTGGATTCACTCTTCAACTTATTCAAACAGTTGGTGTTTACTCGACCAAATATATGGGTTTTTCAAAAGATAAGTTCTTGCATGTTATTATGCGTTGACCACGATCAGTTAATGGCGAGAATGTGTATTGGCAGTAATAATAATTGTTTGGTTTCAGATCGTGTTCGATCGTTATACCGTTTTGGGTCTGAGTCTTGTTTAATACAAGTTTACGCTGGCTTACTCGAACTTTGTTTTTGTAGTGATATTCCTCTCGAATCGACGCATTTCAAGCTGCTACTATCGCTATGTGGAAATCACGTGCGCTTTGTATACCAATGCTTTAAGTCGATGCCTGAATTTATAATAAAAATGCTTCCTTTTCCATCTATTGCTGATGTCGAAAATCCTGATTCACGCACAATGTTCGATACCGAGTCTAGTACAATTCCTCGTGATAGTAATAGCACGACAATTAAAAGCAGTGCGCCGGCCTCAGCAATGAAATCAAATTTTTTTACAAAACCCACTTTGGAAGAATCGCAAGAATGCAGCTGTGAATGCTACGTTAAATTGTGTCTAAGCGTAGTAACACTTGTATTTCAAATGATGTATCAGTGGCAACTGCAGGATGAAAAAACCGGTATGTTGCTAAGTAGAATATTTAAATTAAATAGTACGATTAAACAAATTAAATATCTTTAGATGTTTCACACGTTGGCGAAGTATCAAAAACCGCATTACATTTGCTAATACTTATTTTTCGGGAATATTACCTCTCATGTATATTTCGTGACTCTGAAGAAACTACAAAACATTATTTATTCCTACTATGTGGTTGGTGGAAGGAACATATGCACATTTTGAACTTTCAAGACACACACGGTAAATATATTATAAATGGCAATCGAATTTCGCTTATTTAATGATAAAGACTTGCAATAGTATATATGAACGGTGAATCTTTCTCCAGAATATCATTTTAAATATGAAAAAATTATGCAATTGTTCTGTATTAATTCTAAAATTTCAAATCTATTTTGTAGTTCATTTTTTGACACAGCTGCAGGAATTGCAATTCATGTTTAAGCCAATGCATCAAGAAGGAAATCAAAGTAATCCCGATAATGACTTGGCCGACTGGAAGCGTATTGTTAATAAAGATATTAATGTTGGCATCGAGATGTTTGATCCACTAAATTTAAAAACTCTATATGCAGATAAAATAAATGCATTTTTTAATAATTTGAAAACATCTGATTGAAATTATAATTAAATAAATTACTATTCCTGTTATTAATATAGACATTTATTTTATGTATATTTTTATTCGTATAATATGAATATAAAAAGTATAAAAATCTGTTATTTTTATAAGTTCATTTAAGATGAATAGTGTATGGATAAAATACACTGAATAATACAAGAAAATATCGGTTTTTGTTTTTTTATGAATGAATGTAAATTTGGAAATTATCATTATAAATTAATGAATTATAGAATCAATGAGTTACTGTAATATCAAATTTGGTACCTGATGGTTTCAAATAGTTTTTCTGTTTAAAACTCATTTAAGTCCAATTATTTATATATAATGGATATCATAAGTATGAAAGAAATGAATAAAAAACTTACTTAAAATAATCCGACACGCTAGGCATGTAAAGAAATCATATCAGACAAATGACGAAGTGTTAATTATGTTACTGGCTTAGTTGTTTGATCGTATAAATCATTTTAATTACCATTTTAAAGGTGTGGTTTTATTTTGATAACCGTTGGCTCTGCAAATAAGAATATATTAACATTTTATACCATTAGTAATCATAATTTTAAGAAAACTTACTTCACAACACCCTGCGTTTGAATTTGCGTAAGAGTGATTAGCGGAGACAACCGTTCCACAAAACGCTCATAGTTGCGTTCTAACTCACGCTGATAATCTTTTTGATCCGACAATATCAAATTTCGATTCTTTTTAAGGGCATCTGCACATCGCTTTGAAAACTCCCGGAAACACAATCGTAATTTATTTTGATGCTTAGTAGGTACGGTAGTTCCATCCGATAAAATTGAAAGAAATACGCTAGCCATTTCCATAGGACCCTGATTTACAGTAGTACCAATGCAACCTTGCAAAACCATTTGCAATATTTTTGGATCAGCCGGCTCCTGATTTGTAGCCGCAGCTAATTCCAACGTCTTCTTTTGTATGTCTTCTATTTGTGAGAACGATTGAAGAATATCCATCAGTTATTATTATAGAATAAGAAATGGTAGAATAGCATTTCCCTTTTTTCATAATGTGGACATAATAGAATTTTCCGCACACATCATTTCTACTATGCTTACCAATAGCCACTTCAATGGGCTCCAATTGAAATTGAGTTCTACTGATAACTTGAATACGAGTTTTAACGTAAGGAAAATGGTTTGCTGTCGTTAGTATTGTTTTTCGTTTGCATTGCTCATGCAATTCCCCATGAGCTTTTCCGTTTTTTGTGAAAGGCGTTGAAAATATAAATCGTTCTAGAAAATTAAATAAAAAAGATTATCTTGATAACAAAAAAATTAATCATGTAAATGTACTTACTAATATTAAAATTTCTTTCGAAGTAAGTTTCACGATGGCGCATTTCATAGGTTTCAAAAAATGGTTCTACATAAGTGATTTGTATATAAGCCTTATCAGGATCTAATGTATTTGCGTCGAAATTATTAGAGTCTTTTATTATATGTACTGAATCTGGACCAAACCTGTCCGCATAAAAATTCTAAATTAAATTTGTTATTAAACATTTTTAGATTGAATGATAAAATAAAAGGATAGTACCTGAAGTCGACTGAATATTTCTGGTAATTTTGTTAGTGTGGGCTCTTTGTAAATGAATTCTTGTTGATCCAGGTCACCGAACTTAGCGCCATAGAAGCCAACCCTAAAGTATGTTCCAAATACTCGTTTACCCTGTACAATAGCCGATACAAAATTGTACAAAAAATAATATCAAAACATTATTGTACATTTATTAAATTCTCATGACTTTCTAATTACCTGAAGTTGTGCAATGCGATTAAATGCTTCTTGCAGTTTGCCATGAACTTTGCTGAGCTTGAGAAATTCGCGATTCGCTTCACAGATTGGAATTAGAATTTTATATACTTCGTTCATAGCTTCATACATGCCAGCCACTTGAAATGAATTTGATGCTTCTTCAAGTAAAGCTTTTAATCCTGTCTCAGTAAAGTGATTGCCCAAGCAAATACCATCTTCTCCAGGACTCAGAACATCATCTGACACCGCCGATTCCATAAATGTATTTGGTGAAATACGTTGAAAACTTACCGCACCGACAGGTAAATGAGTTTGAGATTCGAGCATGCTCAAGTATTCAGAAACTAAAGCTGCAGCGTGGACATAGCACATAGCCGCCTCAGTGTGGTTAGCACGTTCGCGATGCTTTTTAGCCATGTTTTCCAGCCAAGTCAATCTCAAATCTGGATTATTTTGGTATCCTTTTGCTATGCGATTCATCAAATCAAGCAACATTTCTGGATCCTCTTGGTATTCCTTCATTTTTACAGTATCTGACAGAATCATGTGCAAGTTAAACAGCAAATCTTGTACTTGTTCTGGAAAAGACGTTTCCTGTAGATCTGTGTCAGACTCAGCGTAAACTAAAATGGTTTTTAACGCACGACGTAGTGATTGCTCGCTAAATGAAGCACTTGTCCCCACTAGAGAGCTTAACGACATAGTTACTTGCATTTTAACACGCGCAAAGTTCTGAAAAATATTAATATGTTAGAACATTAATGGAAGCAAATATCTGCACAGATAGTTACATACATTTCCAATTTCAAAGTTTTGTCTCATTAATAAGTATAATGAAGCAGCAGCCTGTGAGCGGATGCCTGGTAATTGTGACGAACAGTGTTTCAGTAGCAATAAACACAGGTCTGCGCATATGTCTGTTTCTTCATCAAACAATAGATTTGGGAACTTAAAAATCAGCGCTCGCTGAGAGGCAAACAAATTTTGCAGTGCGAGTGTCGACTGATTTCGTGATAAACTATGCAACAGTACTTTAAGTACAGTTCCAAGAAGATTGTGATGAAGATTAGTTGCGACATGCACAATTATTTCCAAAGAATCAAGTATGATCAGTCCAATTTCTGTAGCAAGTGACCCTTCGATGAAATGACTTCGCTCAAGCTCAGGCTCATTTCTGTTAGCTGTGTCATTATACTGAGACCGGTATGGCATTTGATCTTTACGCCAACGAAGTTTCTCCGTCGAATTCCGATCCTTGCGACGGTTAATCAGATCGTATCGCGCAGAGTTGGTTCCTCTTATACATTCTTCCAATTTCTCCTTAACATCTGTGGGCGCACTTTTGCGAAAACTGTGCGTGTTAGTTCGCTTAAGAGTTGGTAACCGTTTTTGTCCTGAATACTCAAAGGCTTTTAAAGATGTATTGAGCACTTGCAGCATTTGGTGCACGCGATGTGGAGTTAGGCCTAGCAACCAACGGTAAAGAACGGTCCGTTCCAAATTTTTGAGTACCCAAAGAAAACAGGCCAGCAAATGACGCGTGTTTTCTGCATTTAATGATATCTTGTTTTTTGATTGTTCCGTCATGTATGAGTATACACGACTGCCAGAGATGGCATACGCAACTTCTGGGCTAATAGTGGATGTAGATATAGTTTGGTGAGGTCCTTGATAATCTTCAAGTTGGCCCATCTGGTGGAAGCGATCATGATCTTGAACATCGGATATGTATTGATGTAATTGAGAGAACGTATCCATGACTATCGAGAGCAAGGGAATGTACAGTGAAGCTACTCGCGATCGCGCTTCTTCATCGTACCGGGAATCATGGGAAGTTAAAAGATTGCGAATGCAGCTTATAGCTTTTCCATGCAATTGAGGATTCGGTACTTCCATTACGGTCGCCAAATCACTCAAAATAAGACCAACAAGAAAGTGTTGTTGACGAAATTCTGTGCTGAGGTCAGCGTGTAATGAGCGTTCAACAGATCCCTGTGAAGACAAAATAAATGTTAATAGAAATATATTACATAAATATAAGATAAGATAAATCGCTAAATATACTCACATATGAAGTTTGGCTATTATTTGATGTAGTGCTGGGAGTGGGACTGCAAGGTGCAGAGATAGTCGTGTAAGGAGTACCGAAAGGTAAATTTAATGCTACAAAGTGCTCGTGACTGCAAACGATCCGAAGGAAATCGATTTTGTAGTTCATCAGATCAGGTGAGGATGCGTTTCGCGACATTATTAGTTTGGAATAAATTTTAATTAGGCCAAATACAAAGCCCCGGTCCATTATGCTAAGTAGGTCAAATATAAAAAAACTTAAGCTGGCGTTTAATGATTGGGCACTTCTTGTGTCAATATTATGGTATTCAGCAACTTTATTTGTGACGAGTGGGACTAGTGTTGATACGTCATCGAGAAATTGGTGTGAAAATCTATGCTTCCGTGGGCCAGAAATGGAATCAGTATAGTCAAGGTGTTCTGTCATAGATTTTATAATTAGTTCAAAAAGGAACCATGAGTTGCTCATGGCGAGATCTGCCACCTTTCCGCTGGCAAGCGTATATTGCAAGGCTAGCTCTTCATGCAGCAAACACACAAGAGGAGCCTGAACATCCAGCGTGGTGGCACTACTTGATGGATTGTTGTCAAGATCTAAAAGTAAAAAAAAAAAAAAAGGAATTACGGTCAATTAGTTTTATATTTACATTTGTAAATAACTTACTAGTCCGGCCGCTATTTAAAATGTCATCATACAAGATACGTGACTCATTAGGTTTAAATTCGTTGTTCAAGTTCCGTTTTGCTGCCAAAGGGTGTGGTATTTTACACTGGAACTGAACATATGTGGAAAATAGACTTTGGCGTCCATATTGATCAACATCAGCAAGTAAAGACAAGTGAGCCGAAACTAAGCAAAGCACCTCAAACACTGTGGCACTCAAGGACATAGTCTGGGAGCCTACTTTATAGCTAGTTACCAATAGCTCTATCAGCTTGTCTAACACACGAGGTAAATGTCTAACCAATGATTCACGATTTGATTGATTTATATCCAGCAGACATTTTTTCAACTCGACTTCCATATTGCCTTCGCCAATATGAGACGGTATATTGCGGGTATCCAAATATTCGCAGGTCAAAAAAAAACGGTCGAGATATTTATCCAAGGTGTGAATTGAAGTGACTGCAGCTACACTTATAGTGAAAACGGCGCGATGATTGTCTAGCCATTTAATCCCTGGTAGATGCACATTTGGTGGTATAAAAGAGTAGTTCTCTGGTGGAATTTCAACCATTACTGGCAGATTGAATTCCCCAACTTTTAATTTACCGTCCTCGAGAAGAGGCAGCCACGTATAACCAATGGGAGTTTCAACCGAAAGTTGCAACTCATGTGGCTTCTTTTGGCATGATACATGGTAGATAGTAAAAAGTAAGTGGTGATGCTGCTTAATCGCAGGCGGCAAGGCTATCTTAATCTCATCATAAAAGGTTGGGCACTTGTTATGGTAATTAACTGATGTATATGCCTCGGTTCCATATTCTGGGCACGATGATTTGCCGAATATTGCGTTGACCGCATCGATTGGTGTCTCACCTGAAAAACATACTTCGTTACCGAGCTGCATTCATTTAAATGTTTATTTAATTACCTGCCATTAACTGCACACGTATGGCAATATTACGTGCAGATCCAGCACGTGACGAAAAATTTAACTCTTTGGGAGATACAAAAAGTAAATTACGATAACTATAATGCGGATTATATATAGGTAATGGTGAAAATTCCAATATTTCTTTAATAGGACGGGCTTTTTCGCCACCCTGGGGCTCTATCTTGGCCAATTCTGGTGTCAAAGCGTTAATAACATCGTCAACACATGGTGATATCTCGAGTTTAATAGACCCAGGAATACATTTATACTTTTTTGTCACTGAATTAGGTCTTTTAAGCTCGGGTAAAAATTTGTATAAATCGTCATCTTTCATTTTATCAGTTTCTTGTTTAAAAAAGCTCGGCACCGTGATTGTAATTGGACGAAAAGTTTCAATAGCATTGGAAAAGTCATCCGGTGACCAAGAGCGTCGTTTCTCCTTTCGTTCTAGAGACCCACGTCGTGTCAGTGTACCGCTCATATCATTTGCTTTTCGTCGAAGTTGATCGAAGCTGCTAGTTGAAGACTTGCGATCTAAGCTATTTGAACTCGCCGCAGATGCCAATGTAGTACAACCACCGACTCCAGACAAATCCCTCTCCACCATGCAAGAGTCCTTGCTTTCAAAGCTATCTCCATTGAACACATTTGTTAAATATATCGCCGTCCACGCGAAGGGCATGCGATATTTTCCCAAACGCTCACAATAATCTACAGCATTGCATTTGACTTTTTCCCTATATTTATCTTTATCTTCTTTAAGATATGGCTCAACAGAATTATTAATGTCACCCTGTAAAACTTTTTCAAGGCGTATGACAAGAAACAAGTCATTGCTTGGATAGGAAATTTCAAATATAGCGGATCGACTTTCGGTGCTTATGTCAGCACAACGAACGTGGCTTGATAGCATAAGTTTTAGATTATCAGAATTCATATCAAAGTAAAAATTTTCCGAAATTTTTTGACGCTCTTTCGCATCATAGATAGCCATTGATGCAAATATTGGTTCAACCTCGAGTTCCAACTTTAATTGCAAACATTTAACGTGTATGCGATGGCCCATATGTTCCACGGGTAACACGGCAGGTAGCCTACGCTCAATAATTTCATCTGTTTCCTTTTCGGGATAGAGAGAAAAGAACGCTTCCTGTCGTTTATCTTGTCGCCGTGCCTCGTTCAATTGATCAATTTGTTCCGGCAATACATTGTTCAATAGGTTGGGAATTAGTGGATCATTCACAGATCGCCGCAAATCAAAACTAGCCCAGGAGCCGCGAGGCGTTAGGGTATCTGTACAAGAGCTAACAGAAGCTAGGCTAGCGATTGATTGTCTAGAACTAGGTGTACAACTATCGCTCTTATCAGTGAATGTGTCGTCAAACGATGAAAAATCCTTATCAATCTCGAATTCTTGTTGGTAAGCTGATGGGCTGATGGTTCCCCGATCAATACGCTCGCGAGCACAACATGAGCTCGAATAATGGCGATGCAAATATTCAACAGCTTTCCAAGGGCGAGTATAACAATTGATGCATTCTTCAACATGCCTTGGCAGATCGGAGCTACATATAAGTTAAACGTTATAAATAAATAAAGGTAATAAATTATTAAAAATAAAAATACATGGTTTTTGAATTCCAAATTCTTACATATTTTCATTCGGTAAAATGTGTTCGATGGTGCGAATCTTTCGCGGTATGATTTTCATTGTGATATCTCCTTGTGGGAAATCCAATATATGTTTTAAGGGATCTCGGCTTATAATATTAATATGTTGAGTAAGAAATTCTTCATAGTCAAGTGGTTCAGTGAGAGACAGCTTTGTAAATACAATAAATAAATTATGCATAAATTCAATACAAATTTTCATTAGACTTACCGTTGAAGACAATATTGAGATTGCGTTAATGGTCTTTGCCTGCATATGGACAGCCATATTTTTACGGACATCGGTCGCCGGTTGCCTGTTAGAAAAAAATGAAATTACTAGTAGTAACTTTTAACACAAAACCAGCGTTCGATTTGTGGCGTCACTTCTACAAAGGAAGGGCGCGGTTGTTATAAAATTAGAATTATTTTATTTACGCACTTCGAGACTCTTTGCACAAACGATCTTTGGGAGTTAGACATTTTGCAAACTAATGTTAAGAGAATATATGCAGTTTACTTTATTCAATAACTCATAAGTTAATATTAACCTACCCGATTACTACAGATAACCGATAAATCGTGGTGGTTAGTCGATAATACTGTGTGATAGAGTATATAAACAAATTATATACCGTAAAACAAAACAATCAAACAAATAATTCCTGGCGATTAGTAATTTTTTTTATTTACGTTTTCTTTTAATAGTTTTGTATTTAGTCACTGTAATAGTGCGATAACTAGTGGTGGTTGGTCGATATTTTTATTTAGCGATATTGCACTGTTTTCAAACAACAAAAATTAGATCAATAGATGGGTGACATTTGGAGTAGCTCGAAAAGGATTTAAATAAAAACAACAAAAACAAAAACAGTAGCCACATCAAACACATTAAATCGTACAATGAACGCGAGTCGTGTTTTGTCTGTGGCCCCTGTTGTGATAATTTATTTAAAATATATGCTATTGGACAATGGACACAACGGATATCGAGATCTTGAGCAATCCACAATTGAGAAATTATTGTGGCTTATTATATACATATATATATATATATATATATGTATTTTTGATCATTTTTATATTTAGTCAATCAAAATAATTTAATGAACGTCGTTGTTTTTCAATTGAATAGTGCATAAAAAAATATATAAATCATTTGGTAAATGAATAAAAAAAAAAATAGATTTTCAGTATACGAAATAACCAAAACAAAAAAGAAGTATTGACTTTTAGCGCGGAGAAGTCAAATGCATACCAATGACATAATGCAACACTGACATTTACAGTAACGGCATTAAAATATTTAATAAAAACGAGGTCAGCTTGCAGAGATCAAATAGGCTGTCAACACCTTTTGAACACCTTCCGTCCACATACACAATAACTTTACTAGTCTCGGATACTAGCTCGGAATGTTCTAGTGAAATATCAGAATATCAGTCTTCAAGTTCTGCAAGCTCCAACATAACCGCAGTGGAAGTATTAACCTTCACGCCCAATGTTTTGGATACGAGTACGCAATGTTCCAGTGACTCTTCAGACAGCAGCATTATCACTGTAATTAAGCAACCGACTTCTACAACGTTTAAAGCCAAGCGAAGGCGCTGTGAATCGAAAACAGAGGAAAATGAGACAAGCGACGATGCTGATAATTACTGCACCAGCCAACCAAGTCCCGAAACTCAATTAGTTTTGCATTAAAGTAAAGCTGGACCTGGTATTTCACCACACAATGCACAATTGCTTTTCTGTTGTCTTTTTATACATAGTATGTACACGTATGCACATGTTATGGGAATTTATGTATGTGCTTACATCCATACGGATGTGGGTGCAGTTGATTTAAAATACTTTGAGGTGATGTACTTAATTAAAACCAGGATAGCTGCAGGTTGCAGTATGTATGAATGCAGTTCTATATTCTCGTTTGGATCCCAATAGATATGCAGCAAAAAAATAGTACATAAACATATGTACATAGTATGGCGTAGGTTGTATGAAAAAACACTTTATTTGAAGTAGAGTTTTTAAGCTTAATTTTTAACTAACGGCGGAGATTTGACAGCAGTTAATTATGGTCGCAGTATAATAACATTTTGAAATGAAAAGCAATGATCGTCATTTGTTGTTTTCAAATTCCGAGGAAATTATCGAATTAGTAGTAGCCTACCCGATTATTGCAGATAATCGAGTATGTTCCGGAAAATATAAATATAAAGTATTCTCAGTACAACAAAATGAAGATTAGCTTTATTTCTTAAGTATGAGCGATGAGTTTTATTGATTTTTTATGCGAAGTCGCTTTGCATTTGCTATAATCTGTGGTGGTTGGTCAATATTTGTATTTAGCTATTTTGCATCTTCGATACATTTACATTTTCAAAGAACTTAACTTGATGTTTAAATCCTACGATGAGTGAATCGACTCTGGTCTGTGGAGCGTACTTCTAAATTATGTTATAAACATATGATATTGGGCAATCAATACTGCTAAAATTATTGCAATCTTATGAAATATATGCTAGTCAAATTATTGAGGCATGAAAAATATAAAAATACGTCTGTTTTAAATAGAAGCTCCTCTGTCGATTCCAATTCAACTACAGAGGTTCTGACTGCTATCAAAAGAGAAACAACAGACTAAATACGACGATGGTGATGATGCCTATGGCAAAACGATTAAATTAAAAGTTTATTTAAATTAAAGGACCATAACCACAGAATACATTGCAGTAGCACAAGATATTTATTATTATTTAAGAATACAGTAAATTGTTTGAAAATAACTAACCACACATTAACTTTCAAAAGCACAAATTTAATCATTTTTATACCCTCTACTCATAGGGTAAAAGGGTATTATGCGATCCCATAAAGTATATATATTCTTGATCAGCGTCAACAGCCGCGACGACATAGCCTAGAGCTATGAAATTTTGTTTAAAACACGTGTTATTGCTGCACGCAGATCAAATTTGACAGCAACCGCTGTAGCTGTGACCTTTTGCATAAACCAGGGTGAACGTTTCGTGAATTTATGGTTCGAGTGCTGCTCCAGAAAATTTATCTTGTACTTTTTAAAATAAATGGATATTGTTATAAATTGCCTAGTATTCAAAATTAAGGAAAATAAATAGACTCAAAATAAGCTTTTTAGTTTTTGGACATGTGGAAAACCATAAACATATTTGTACATATACATCAGATAATGCATTTTATACATATGTACATATGTACATATACATCGGATAATGCATTTATACATATGTACGTATGTCGATAAATGTATATACAATGATGGTACATATATTTAACATATATTTTTAATTTGTCGTTGACTTTTTGAATGTGTTGTGCGATTTATTATATAGTTAGCAATGTTTTTACATCAGGCGACATGGCTAATAAGTAGCCTCTGCCTCTGTCTCTTATGCGTTTGAACTTTTGCGCCAGATAGAATATAAACTGTTGGTCATTGGTTTCATTTTCATCTGACGCCAAAAGTTGAGCGACAGATGCAAATGCATTCAACGACAACTAAACCGCCCAACTAGTAGGCACAATTACAGTGCCAAGTATACTATATTGAGTGCGTGCAAAGTCCATTTAGCGACATTCTGACAATCTGTTGGTCGGATGGATCCTCATGTATCGTTGATTTTTTCGTTCCTATTACACAAGTTTATATATGTATGCGACTGCATGTGTGTTTTGGTACACAGAGCATCTGCGAGTATGTATGTTTATACATACAAATTTACACATTAAATGTATTTAAAGAAATTACAGTGCAAAATGTTTCTAATTGCCAACATATTTTATTTTGTAAGACTGGCGCCAATTTTTTTTAGAATTGCCCATCGCCATTAACTTTATTAACTTGTCTTAAACTAAAAGGAAAATTCTATTATTTCAATCGAATTCAAAAACCCAAAGAAGAATAATTTTAAATCTATTAAGGCAACTAAGATCCTTTCGGTTGATATAAATAAAGTTTTTTTTAATGTTTGCCCAAATGAGGAATATTATTGAAACCAACTATTTGTAGAAAGCAAGAGGAGCTCAAACTTTTGAAAACATTTAGTAATCGTGTGATGCATGGCAAGGTCGCTTCACCTAGTATTTCAATGAATGTGTGGTGGAAAAGCACCTGACAAGCCCAACCGCAAGGAGTAATTATAAGTAAAGGCTCTGAAGTGACAGTTGTTATGCCGCACGATCTATAAAGAAAATGAGACAGATGGGTTATTCTTGCACTCTTAATATATTAAAGCCATAACGTAAGACAACAAAAAAATAATAAAGCTACAGTTGAGTGTGCTCGGCTTTACAATATCCGCTACCCCGAAACTATATAGTATATATAGTATTTGAAATATTTAGCAAACTTGTTAAATTTGCTAAAAAACAAATAAAAACATATTGATTGAAAAGTAAAAAATTGTGCAAGGGGGATTTGATTTCGGGCACCGATGCACATGTGACACGCATATGTGCGCTATAACCACTGCACCACCAATCAACTTTGTAAGGTGTTCTTACAACAATAAAAAAGGCTCGCTTCTTAGTGTATACGTTATACTTTAGAAATTGGGAGATTTCCAGCATCCAGCAATTTCAAGATATTTTAGTCCTAGGCAATTTATGAAAGTGTATCCATTATAAATCAAATACATAATTTTAAAAAGTAAAGAAAATTGTGTATCGTCTCGGCTGTTGATGCTGATCAAGAATATGGGGTCGGATATGCCTCCTTCTGCCTGTTACATACATTTTCTGTTGGCACTAAGCTAAAATACCCAACTACCCTATGGGTAGCGGGTATAAAAACGCTTTTGCACAGATGTTTCACGGGATATCAAATCGACAAACACGCAAATGAAGAATTCAAACCAGTTGTAGCTAAAGCAAAAAGTGACTTTATAGTAGCCAATGAGTTGTCATACAACTTGTGACTGTGGCTTGTGTCAATGTCAACGCGACACTGCGGCTACCGCAAGGCATCTGCCACAGTCATTTTTAAAGAACGTGAAAAAGGTCCATTACATTTGTCAAAGACCAAATAAACTAGTAGAACAATTAAATATTTCAGTAATTTAAAAAAGTTTTATTATTATGATTGATACTTACATTGTATGTTAATGCCAGCAGTTTGTAACGAAAATGCTTTATTATTTGGCACAAAGATGGTATCACTTTAGGTTTGAGCATTGCATATGCTTAATCACTCCAAAAGTCGTCTTTACAATTTTAAAACAGGAATTTCATAATTTTTGGTAGTTAGCAAAGTGACATACTGTGCGTCTGGCGCCAGCTAAATTAAAGAAAAGGTCCGTGTCTAGCTCTTTGTAGGCGTAAATATCTTTGCGAAATGAAGAGGCAACCATATAACAAAAGGCAAAAGTACAATTGTTTGTTTATGGCATGGACGACTGGCAATGGTCACAAGTAAGGAAGTAAAATAGCAGGTAACCCCATAACAGGTACGCCGAGTATATCAGCAGGTAATAACTATGTCTGCAACTTTTAAGTCATTGGAAAATCGTTACGGAAACAATGGAGTAGGGATATTATTATTGAGCAGATATATTAATAAACTTGTTCAGTGAAAATTATCCAGAAATGTCCCTATTTATTTTTCGTAGGGTATTAAATATAACATTAACATTACATTGCAACAAACTGAATTGAAAAGTCTCAAGGTTGTTAAAATTATATGGATCACGCAAAGATAAAAAGCCATACAACAAGAAAAACATACGAATATCAGAGGATGACTGGCTACTAACACGAAACAGTTTGAATTTTGCATTATAAGACTGATGCTGCATTTTTACCCCAAAGCGGTCTCGATTTTGGTATTAAATTTTTGCTTATGTCCAAATGAATAGTCACTTAAAGGCACACACTAACCATTAATGAAGGAAGCCAGGTTGCCGTCATTGTACCCATCGGCTTGTTCGTGAAAATCGCAAGTCCACTTACATTATTTTTTTCTTGTTTAATTTTACTAATAAGCTTGAGGGTGTTTCTATACTATAAAGCGTGGGAAAACCTTAAAGTTCTGAATTTGAAAAAAATATTTTTCTTTTCAAGTTGCGTGTTCAATGAGGAGGAGTTTAATCAACTGTCTCACTTAATTTAGTTCGCAATATCTCGGCAATAATAGCTTAGATTTTGGTTTTGATTTTCGTCGATTGCATGCAATGCGGTTATCAATGCGGTCGTGGCTTTTTAATTTTTTTAATTTGCTTGCGGCTGTCGATTTGTGCGAGGAAGCTTTTTCATTTGTATGTCCATCCTTTGTACACTTAAGTTGCGAATAAGAGATCCTGATATATTTAATTAGTTGATTGACATTTTTTATTTTCGATTGCAATTTTATTGGTTTTACAAAGCTGTAATCTTAAAGATACATTATTTAATACCAATTTCAAGCCCTTGTCTAGCAAATGTCTGAATATTCGTACTATTACACTTACTGCAAGGTCAAGTTATAAAAAATTCTTCAAATAAAAAATTAAACTTAAATTTCCCAGCAAAAATATTCTCACCAAAAACACAGATGTAAGCAAAACATCTTGTAAAATATTAAGCCGCCGAGTTTACCATGCTGATGAAACATTCACACATTGTAAATACACACTGAAAAGGACGTAGACAGTATGTACGTACTTTCATGTCGGCTTCTGGACACCATATGTGTAATACGCCGCCGACTGTGCAATTTCCATGAAAAATCGCAGGAGTCAAGCTGACGCCGACCAAAGGTTGTGAGACGGGTATAAAAACATACAATAATACATATGTACATATGTACAATTATGTTTTACGCACAGATTAAGCACATGTGTGACAGAAATATTGGATACATCTGAATTGTACGTATACATACATACATAAATATGTATATACTTCTTATATTCTGTCGCCATCCTAGCTTTTTCTATTAAGTTTCTTCCAACCAATAACATTTTAACCCGCCATATATTTTTTTATAATAAACATTTTCCGCCTTTTGTATATATAATTGTACGAAATGTAATTTGATAATAAAGTTAAAATTGTAAGAAAAGTTTTTTAAAAATGATATTGAATATCATTTTGTATTCCCATAGGTATGTGCAGCCACTTGTTGATATTTTAATAAATAATAGGTTAATCTAGTATACACGTGACACGATAATGCTATTGCAAAAGGACCTTGCGTAAATTTCGATGGCTAGGTACATCATGTAACGCTCGAATGACACGTGAGCAGTTAAATGGTTGCCAAGCTCTTGCTCAGCTGAATAGAACAATAACATGCAATCAATGTGACGTCACATGCATGAACATGTGCATATTACGACAACGAATGTACACACATCTTTTAAATAAAAATGAGTATATGTATGTATGCATGTATATATGTTGAGTATATGCTTGGCACGTAAGTTCAAACTCAATGTTAGTAGTTAGTTTCTCTTTTTGGCCATAGAAGTCGAGTCAATTGTCTTTTATTCTTTTAAATCCAGCTCACTTCAGAACACATTTTAATTACAGCTTTTGTTTGGAGGATCCCAATGTGTTGTATTCTAAAAACTGGCGCATGCCAATAAATAAATGAATTATTAACATGTGTACATTAAGACTCATGCCAATAAATATTTTGCGATAAGCCGCACAAGTCATTAGTCCGTAGTAAAATTAAATAGAAAAGTGAAGAAAACAAGTGCTAAAATCCGCTGCAAAATATAAAACGGCACTACTACTACTATTAAGTATGTACCTCATTTGTAAATTGCATGTACCAATGGAAATGCTGGGCTAGCTGACAGAAAATACGAAATTTATAATTAGTTGTCTAAGCATAGATTAACGTTCAAGAAAAATTAAAACAAAAATCTTTGCAAAAGGATGAAAATATTATTTTGGATTCTAATTCAATAATTTAAATTACTGTATGCTTCACTGTATGCTTCATCTAACCTTATAACCGTTTCTTTTATTAGCATTTAACTTTTACTGCATAATTCTACTTTATGGAAGCCAAATCAATAAGTGAAACTTATCTATATCCAGGCGAGAGATAATGAAATAATTTTTTTGTAATTGTATCTGGGGCTCTGAGATATTACATTTTTTTTAGAACTGACGATCAAATTACGCCGACACGTACACCAGAAAGTTTTCAAAGACATGTATACTACGAGTATATCCTTGAACTTGCAGCTTGACAAAAGAAATGAGTTGAAAAGTTTTGCCGCGCCCACAATTTTGTCGGATATGCGGGTTGTGTGTGCTCTGGCGTCTGAGCAAAGCAACAGGTAAACAGGTTAGCCGGCGGTCGAATCTTGCATACTTGTATGAAACAGCTCAGGACTACGAGTAAAAGAAGAAAGAAAAGAATATAACACAACAATACGCGACCATGAGATACCATACATTGTATAGTAGATTTAAAAAAATGTTATGCTATGTCAAAACGAATTTTTAGTAATTATGAATTTGTTTGTAATAGTGTAATTTCGTATTTGTCTGTACTAATTTGAAATTTAAATTTAAAAAAATCAATATATAATGAGTGGAACATCGTTTTATATTTTTCCCATTGGCGTACAATATGCCGTTAGTTAAGTCAAAAGGGGTACAAACCCGAAAGTCATCATTTTAAAGGTCCTCAGTGCGACAACAAGAGACTCGTGCACTGTGTACATCTGCTGAGAACTGATTGGTAAAAATGGTTCTGCGGTGCTGCTCAGATGTTGCCTGATGGGCCTACATAGCAACTACCGGAGAGGCCCCTAACAATATTAGTGGCTTCTTTCTGAAGTTCTGTTTCACGATAGCAGGTTTTGTTTGGGCTCCTTAAGAAGGCATGATCATGCGAAATTTAAACATTTTCCTAGAAATTATGTTTTTGTCTTCTTCTGCTTTGGCAGAGCTTGCCTCTTCGTGGCTGTGCTCCCGACTGAATTGTCCCTTATTATTCATCGCGTTTTTAAGTGTGCTCATATTCGTTTAATATAATACAAACATATACGTATATGTATGTATGCATGTGTATATTTCTCAACCCTTTGTGCTTGCAATATAGATAGAACTCCCGGTATCAGTAAGCAATCAATTTATTTTTCAGTATTAATTGCACATACATATGTATGTGCATATACATATATGTCTTTTGTTTTTTTCCTCAAAATTTGTTTAAATCATACATGATTTGCTAAGCAGACTATAGGGTGAATTTAAGTCGATTGATTCGGTCTAGTCTAGTGCTGTGTTACGTACATATTTACTACAAAACTTGTGCGACTCACACTTCTCGTCGAGTTTGATGACGCCAATGCCAACCACGAAGACTTCGTCACAGCAGCATAACACATGACGCATTTGCCACCAACTGCGAAAATAAAAGGAAAATTAAACGAATCAGTTTTCCGGGCTGACTGCTCACTGAAACCGCATGGCACTCACGCCCAACTTCTTCTACTCGAATGCATAGCTACCGCGTGGGCAGTCCGTGTGGCAAAGGTGCCGTAGCAGTGTTTGTTTGTCACCACTAACACCATGTACGAGAACACACAAGTGAAGGCGAACTGATTGAGAGAGGGATCCTTAGCTTTCTGGGTGCACTTCACGTTGTACCTTGGACATGGTTTGGCAAATGCTTCTACATGCATCTTGATAAAAACGAAGAGTCGAACCTCCGCCATGGCCAGCGCCTGAGATTTATGTAAACAACACGCGGTTGTACACGCTGGTCTTGTTGGTGTGGACGTAAGCTACATATATTGCAAACGTTGCAAAACTGCAGCTCAGCTCATCCGGCAGTGAAGAAAAGTTCAATTGTGTGGAATTCCACATGGCGGCGTTAAAACTTACTATTTGAGGACCAGTTTGCATTACCACTGCCACAGCATCTGATCCACTGACTCATTATAATTCGCTTCACGCTAAGCACACAATGTGCTCGCATTATTGCAGCGGCAGTTTGGCTGCTTGCCTGGTCGACCAATTTTGTATTTTTTACTTTGGGCGCCCGCCGAACATGAGCGATGTAACGAAGCCGCAGAAATGTATACAGTTCAATCTTTTTTTTTTTAATATATAGCATTGAATGCAAAATTTACTTCGCCTAAATTAAACTTTCAGCCAACAAGAACGCCATCTCTATGATGACGCCTGCATCTGAAATAATTATTAACAATATTCATTGGATGTTGTCATATATTTTGATTTTAAATTAAAATAGCAAACCCTTATAGTATCTATGTACAGATTCCATTAAACGAATTTTTCTCATAGTATACATAGTATTTACTAGTATTTACGCGTTGATTCCTTTTTTTTTATTTTTTATTTTGATATGCATACAGTTGTATATATGTATGTACATATATCTAAATAATTATTTCATACGTACGAAGCACATAAAAGAGCACAGTCTGACAGTACGTTTTTAATTCATTCATAAAATCAACCTTAAAATGTTGCGTCGAACATGTTTGACGGTTCGATGCATGTACGAATTTCAAGAATACATTTCTTATATATTTTGTATGTAATTCGCATTCAGGCATCAACAATTAAAAATAATATACAAATTATTACTTTACATTTATTACATTACTGACTTACAAAATGAGTTCTATGAGTATTAATAGACACAATAATAAAAAATTAAATAAAGTCTTAAAGCCCCTGATTTCCGGTGTTCATATAAATTCTCGCCTTAGTGAATTTTGAAGCACGCGCCCATCTCTAATTGCAATACAACCAGTTTGACCGCGTGTTGCTGTTAGCATGAAAGCGAGCATGTTTGGTTCTCTCAAAACGCAAGATACTGTCGAAGCGAACAGACGTGCGGTGTTTCTGGCTGTCGGACGAATGCAGAAAATAAATATGCGTTACAAGTGTGAACAGTGAAAAAGTGCAGACTCTTTTAAATTTGTGATACTATTCTAAAAATATTAAAAATTTTAAATATTTTATATGTGCAACAGTTTTGCTAGTCCTATCGACACATATAAAGGCTACATTAATGAATAATTGATATCATACGGTGGAATTGATATCTTATCAGTTTCGCAAGTGAAGTTATTTTAGAGAAATAAGTTATTCAGAAAATAATAAATATAAAACGGCTCTTGGATTACGCGTTTAACCTTAAAAAATTTTGCCCACATTATTTTTTAATATACAACAATGGCAGTCGTCAAACCCGACCAGCTTTACATGCAATTAAATGCTGCGGAACTTGAAGCTATAATCGAAAAAGGTAACTATTTTACCATATTAAAGTTGAAAATGTTCAAATTTGTTATGGATATTAGCAATTCTTTTTAGAGAATGCCACCTGTTGGGATTATTAAGAATTAAAAAAATGAATATATTAAAGGAAAAGTGGAAATAAGTAATTTCTGACCAAAGCATACATTTCTATAAGAAACTCTGCGTAATTTACTTTTTTAAAATTCATACAGCTACACAAGTTCTTTCATTTTAAATATATGAAATTCTTACATTATCGACAACAGGCCCTCGATTAACTTGTGTGTCGCCCAGTATTTTTGCTAAGCTAAGCAGAAAAAACAAAACTATAAACAGTTTTAAAAAAAAGTTATTCGCAGGAAATTGCTGGGTGGTTTCACTAACAAGGTTAATGACAGAACTGTGCAAATAAATTGAAACACAGCTGTTAATATATTGTTTTAGTCGGATCTCAAGCAGTAGCTGCCAATTACCCATCGAAATTTGCCGAGCTTCTACTTACAGCGACGAGTAATAAATCTCCAGCATGAAATCGTTTTACAAGGGAAAGAGCGTCTGGCGATGGTTAGGCAATATTCAGCTGTGTACAAACTAAAAAAAAAATGGTAAAATTCATTTTTATTGGTACACGTATTTCTGTTACCTATCCTGTTGCCAAAAATTGCATAACAAATAAAGTAATATCCTAAGATAAGCTTAAGATTAGTGGACGAAGTCACGAGGGTGAAAACCTTGTTAGCAATGGCGACACGAATCATGATTCAGCACTGTCTAATATGTTGGTATATTGATTACATAGTAGTGAAATTTTTCAAAGATTTGTTTCCTTTGCGTCGCTTTTCATATTTGTGCGTCGCTTTGTTTACCCCAGAGTCAAAGTCTACAAGTCAGAAAAGCGTCATCAGCGGTGGCGCCAGACCTAAAGGGCGCCATTCGCAATCAGATTTATTTATTTTTTTTATTTTTCTGTGTGTCACCCTACTACAACTCTTATATATAGTTTAAATCTAATCCTTTAGTTTCGTATGGGCAGCTTGGTTGGATTTTTGTTGAGGACTTATGTCAACGATATTTCGCAAGTAACTTGATTTAAATCAGCTTTTTTTTAAATTTTGGAGGAAATTTGCAAAGCGATTGCATCGCTTGTCATCTACACTGTTAGTGTTAAACAATTTCGTAAGCACGGCAGGAAGTCTAAAAAAAACTTAATATCAGAGTTTTCATATGTAAGACTTAACAATGTGACAGTCAAGTTAGACAGCTATTTAACTATATTATTTTCATCTGCTTATATTATAAAATAATATATGTTGCATAACAGTTACATGGAAATTTAGTCCTTGTGAAAATAGCATAATCGCTATTTTTTCCATAAACTTCAGTTTTGAGATTCGAATTTGTAATTATAAATTTGCCGTGAATATTAATCTATTATTTGTTTCATTCATAAAAGCGCCGCGTCATTTTACTATAGCTAAGATCGTTGTCTGATGCCCTTAAACTTTTCTCGTAGACAAAAAATGATAAGCCATGGCTTCCCACACACGGAACCCTGGCTGCTTTTCAACAAGCCGTCCGCACAGACTCTGTGTGATAACCTTTGCCTGACTTTCAGTGTAAATATCAAGTATTTAGCTGCCTCGTAGATTCAAAAGTGTGCCTCCTTTAAATAGGTTATTTAATTTTGGATTAAAATGTCCATTGTATCTGAATGGATTATTTTTTTATCTTAATGTTACATGTCGTCGATTGTATTTTAAAATCGCAACAAAACCATATGAGTTTATAGTAATTCCATAAGAACACTCCAATGATATGATATTGTTAATATCAGAGTCATATAGAATATTCTTTTACAAAAATTTTTAAAACATAAAGAAAATTGTCTCAAATTGAAGTATAAAATACACATGAAGGAATATGTTGAAATCATTTATTTGGCAGGGTCTAACTGCAAATTGTTTGTCTGTTCCTTTTTGGATTTACAGAAATTTCAAAACATTTCTCAATACAAGTCAGTCATTTACGTCGAATCGCACATTTCTTTAGATATCCGTGAGTACATTTAAATAAAACGAACGTATGGCAACTATAATTTGAAATGCTTAAACTAGACAACAGGAGACTATATATGTACATACTTGTACATACTTGCTAGCTACCATTATTTGTACAGCATGTT
The DNA here is from genome assembly GCA_035047365.1 of Drosophila ustulata. Lineage (NCBI taxonomy): Eukaryota > Metazoa > Arthropoda > Insecta > Diptera > Drosophilidae > Drosophila > Drosophila ustulata. Next base: position 10,819,607 of record JAWNPT010000118.1, on the reverse strand, counting down.
TTTGCAACGTCTATCAGTTGCTTGAATTTCGCTTTGCTGTTTGCTGGTCTAAAATTAGCAAAGATAGCAAAATAATGTGGTTATAAATAGTTGTGTCAACATGCAAAACACATCAAGTCACATGTGTCTCTGTGCGTGTGGCTTTTTTTGTTAAGATAAATATTGAAAATGTGTAAGAAAGTAGACTTATGAATTGGCCAGCAATAATACCGCAATATTAAAATATGCAGATATGTATAAAATTGGTTTAACATCTTTAAATAGTTTCCATAATCATGTAATCCAGGACGACTTCATTATAAGCAAAATCATTTGAGAACTAATGATTTGTAGAGATTCCGTCTACACAACCTTTATTCGGCAGACTAAATCAGTACAGAATCAAGTATAATTTGCGATACTTTAAAAAAGTACTGTGGAGGTCAATGGTAGACTAATCGAAAAAGTCTGGAAACTGGTTTAATTTGTGAGTGCATCGAATAATTTGCAATTGGCATTTTTGGAGATTTTATTTATTCATCTCACTGACCACTGCCCGAAATTTAGCTGCAACTAAAGCCAGTTAAGAATTAATGGATAAGAGAGCTAGTGTCATAATATAAAAAAAGAGTATAATGAAACTTAACCAAACATAATTAACATATAATTGCTGTCAGATACATTACACTTTATTATTTTTGTAAATCATGTATGAAAACTTTTTGCGTTCTGGAATTTTTTCAGATTCACCCAGCTCAAATGACCGAGATGCAGGATTTTGCTCCGCAAGCTCTGAAAGCGAAGGTGGAGACGATTTACTACTGGAAAATGTACGCACGATCTGTCCAGATATTAGACTGTCCAATGACTATGGCGCAAACGAGGAAAAATCTATTGTGTTGGTGCGAAACAAACGTAAAAGCTTGGAGCCTTCAAAAGTCGTGGAGTCGACATCGTTGTTAGCTGCTAGTTCATGTATGGCAGCATCAGGCCCCCTTAAAAAACGAATACGCTACACTTCGTCAGCGGATTCGGCTGTGCTGCTTACACCACCGTCTATTTCGTCTCCGTCACACATTAGTAGTAACCGTGTACCGTCAGCAGTGGAACATGTGTGGTTGCCAAGTCAAGCGACAAGCTCGCAAGCAATAATACCAAATCCTGCACACATCTTTGTACGTCATCCAGGTGTCACAACGCTACATCGTGCTTTTGGTTTTACAACCACACAACCAGAGCAGCAAGAACCTTTGGCATTGGTTGCAAGATTGTCGCAAACCAGAAAAACAGAAACCAACGAAAATGGATTGAGTTCTAGTCTCCAGAGTGATAAAGTTATATCATTAACTGGATCATCAATTGAAGCTCCATTGGAAGAACATTACGATGACAGCTGTAAAGATAATCATAATAACTCCCAAAGCAGACCCCAGCAACGCAACTATAAAAATATGACTCGTGAACGCAGGATTGAAGCCAACGCCCGCGAACGAACACGAGTTCACACAATATCGGCGGCTTATGAGACTCTTCGTCGTGCGGTTCCAGCCTATGCTAGTTCCCAGAAGTTATCAAAGCTCTCAGTACTGCGTGTGGCCTGCTCTTATATACTAACGTTGAGTCGCATGGCGGGCCAGGACTATAGCTCGGATCATTCAGAGCCGAGTATTGCTGATTGCATTGAGGCTATTTCTGCCACTATTCAAACGGAAGGAAAGATCAAACGCAAGAAAGAAGAGTAAAAGGCACTAATTAATATAACTATTACTTAATTTTGAAAAGACTTTATGCGACTGACTTACTACTTGTAAATGTTTATATAGTGACCATATGTGTCGCCCTAATAGTTCCTGTGCTCATCATACTATATACATACATACTACATGTACATGAACTGTTTGTTATACCTAAACCATTTAAGAAAACTTCGAGTCCTTGTCGAATCAGCTTTATACATTAGCAAAGCTTCTTTGGTAGGCATGCTAACCAGGGAAACCTTGCACGTTAACGTGTATGTTTGAATGTACATATTTAAAGAAATATAATAATATAAATAGATTTAGGATGCAAAACTGCATTGTGATCTTATTTTAAATTCGAAGTAAACCTCAGAACTATTAAAGTATAGACGAACATTTTTTCTAGAGTACAAAAAATAATAATATATACAATTTTACCAATTTTGAAAAGACAATAATTATGTATAATTAAATGTAACTATGGTAAATGCATTAAGATTTTGACAATACTGACCCACATATAAATAAATGAGATTTTAGAAAATCTTGACATCCATTAAAGTATAAAAATATTTAATGTGTATATGAACTGTTTCGAGTCCTTCACGATATAAAAAAATCCATTAGAATAACCACATTTAAATGATGTTTATTTTTTAATACATACATATATTTCAATTGTTTAAAGGATTATAAGTAATCACTCAATGAAATAAAATGTAAAATAAAAATATGAGAAATCTAATGACATATAAATTGCTAAATGTTATACATTTAATAATCTCATTTTCTATACAACAAAAAAGTACATAAATACATACATATATGTAATAAGTGCCATTACGCAAAAGGTTTAAATACAAAAATTGAATACCATATAAAATATATATATGCCTGAATTATGTGTTTGCATATATCTGAGGTGAACTATTTCAAACTTAGTGCGAGTGCCCTTAGCGAGTTGGATTCAATCGGTAAGGCCCAAACGTGCGTGTAGGTAAATGTGTTGGGGTTTTATATTTCTATACGTTAAATAATCTTATCAGCCCACAACAAGCCATTTGATGGAATAGTAGGCGAAGAGCGAGATTCGAAGCACAACAGGTGCGCATAGAACAACGGTAGGCCGGTTCAAGTGTACCAAGCGGTATCGAAACTTTTGGAACACAGCAGCAAACCGCTTATCATTCACAAACTTATATACATGTGTACATATATTACCAGCTAATCTAACCATTCAGTACAAGAAGTTATAATATTGATTTCGCATAGAAGTGCACGAGTACTTATGACACATAATTAAGATATGCATTGGGCCTGTCATTAGCATGCATCTACTTGACCCAGTGTGCAATAGCCGGCTTATATTACATCAGCTTGTAGCTATTAAGAAACTGGTTAATTACAACAAGATGTTGAGTATAATTATTCTATATTGCAGGTGATTGATGAAGTATTCGTTTAGCTTACATCGGTGTACTTTTTTTGTTTTGATATTATTTTTTTTTATCAGAGACAATATAGCCATGTGTATTAGTCCGTCTTCTGTATGAACTCCTACATTGAACATTTTCTAGAATTCGGGCATGCTTCTTACTTCTTAGTTGTTTGTAATTAGTTTTATTGCAATTATAGGCTTATTAAATAAAATAAAAATATATCAAAATGCGATTTCAATTTTTCTACAAACCAATGTTTTTGATCGATAGTTGAATCAATTATATACATATATGCATGAATATTACGTGTTGTAAAAAATGTGCACTAAAGCACTTGCAGTACTTGTTTCTTAGCATGTATGTTAATGAATGTATTCAAGTATTAGATGGAAATTTTACATCAACAAAATCTGATGTAATTGTGGAACTCGATTGCGATTCTATGAAGCAGTTTTGAAAGTAGAAATAATTTCAGTGGGTTTTTTCTTATAAGCGTAGGTGGATCAGGTTTAGTAGTCTATTTTCAATTTTAAAAATATTAACATAATTATTATTATAATTATATCCCAAAATCTTTTAAATTTTCTGAATATGAGAATTAAGGCTTCAATTATATAATAATATGCATATTAATCTTATATTCAATAGCAAATAACACATTGAAATTGTTATTTTAACGTAAAGGACTGAAACTTAATGGTTACTAAATTATCATGAAATGAGACTTTCTTAAGTTACCTTTTAAATATAAGGCAATACAATATATATGAGATAAAGATTTGCTATCGTTGGTAATTACTACTTTTTTTAAATTCAATAATAATAATAATGTTAACACATGTTACATTTACAAACCTCACCATTCAGACAAAAGCGAAACGCTATGAGTATTGGTGATTATTTACATACATATATCAGAGTTAATAATGATTATTTTAACACGATGAAATCGACAATGTTCACAGACCTAACAGATAACAAACTTCAAAACCGTTTCTACTGTCACCGAAAAAAATTAGCAACAATTAAAAAAAATCAACTTCATGTTGGTGGATCACATGTGACGTTCGCGATGAAATGCTGATTTTCACACAATTATTAAGTATGCTACTATAAATAGACTCCAACTGTATTCATTTTTAAAGCTACTGAAGAATGACAAAATGAAAGGCTCTTGTGGCAGGTGCTGGCATCAGTTTCTCACAGCGGGGGTGTTATATTTTTTCTAAGCACAAGATGATGATGATCGTGATTTGCTTATTAGGCATATAAATATATAAATTGAAAAACCTTAACTTCGTATTAAAAGACTTGGCTAAAAATAACATCCAACAATTTTAGTTTACCTTCAAGAACATATTTTCAAACTTTGTATACATAATTTTTAGGGCAAACACTCGAAAAGACCTTAATGGATTGGTAAGTATTAGTAATGTTGTAAATAACATATGATTGATATTAAGTGCTTGTGTCCAACAGGACACGACAAATATGTCAATACTGTAAAAAATATATACATACATACATATATATATATAAGTTCTTATATATGTACATGTATATTGACTCAGCAAAACAATTATGGGAAGTTGAACACATGGCACCGCTAAGTTAAGAACAACGTAAATGCGAATTATTTGCATACTTACGACTAAATTGCACATAAAGTCAAAGTAGTTTGGCTAGTGGCTAGACATCGGTGGGGAAAGAGACACCAGTGTGCATCGGAACGCACAAAACCGCGGATAGCTAGCAGCATACATTTGACAATCTTAAAATAAAACAAATAGGGATTATGTGGTTAGTGCTAATGGATAGAACTATAGAACATTCGTGTTTTAGACGAACATTTTTACAAAATCTACAATGAAACAAGTGATATAACATAATTTTATATTAGTTTGAAAATTAAATGTTTGAACAGGACCCATTTGGGCTAACGGATTCTGTGCAAATACTTTGCAAATGATAAATTAGTTAATTTCATATATGTTATTATTCTAGCTCATGTTGTTAACAACGATCACGACACCAACGTATACTTGCAATCGAAAACACACTCGACGGCAATATTATCATTTACGCGTTGGTAGCCAAGAGCATATAAACAAGTTATAGCCATAAGTCAAAATGACGGCGAAGCCTAGGCATTGGCGCCACTCAAGCAACAATGTCAGGTTGGCGGCCCATCAATTTTGCTTAACTGCCAACAACTGACCAGTGCCATGGCGGGACTACTAATTGTCCAAGAGCAACACCTGGGCAGCATGTAGTCAGCATGCATACTCGTATAGACACCAGAACTTTTGCAGTGTAGATTAAGAGTCCACCCACACAGAATTAACTTTTTCCCTTATATTCAAAGTTCATTGCTGAGGCGAGCCACGAAAGGGTCGTCGGTATACAATATGTTATAAGGAATCAGAACGTTGTGTGCTCGCTCGTGTCGGCGCCAGACGTCTGCACATTTGAGCAACGTGCAGTAACTTTGAGTCATCTCTGGAGCTAGATTCATCTGGTGACCCAATATTAATACTATATTTTAATATATTTTTAATTATTAAAAACATTCGAAAACCCAAATATTATAATATTAAAAAAAGAATGATATTGGAAATTACAAAGTTTTTATTAACGTACTTTAATTTCTATGTATGTATGTATCTCTGGCAATGTTGTTAATAAATTACTAAATAAGTTTGTAAATAAGTTAACTGCTTAAAATACGGACAAATAATGAAAAGATATTTATGTTGTTCTAAATGCGCGCTTAACATTAATGAACATGTAAAAGTATCAAATTTGAGTGTATTGAGGCATTTAGACACATTAAACTGTTGTCCTCGACAATATACATATTTATAACGATATGTGGCTAAAACCCGGTTAACAATCAGGTATGGCAGGTTAACAAATTCTTCATAACAGGGAAATTCTCAGGAGGCGTGACGCGTATTTAACAATAATTGTATAAACTCAAGGGTTAAAAACCTTTAGTTGCGAAAATCAAAGCAGTCAAAATTAAAAAAGCCAACAAAATAAATAAAACATGTTGTCGCATCGAAATTTCTGAAATTTTTGTTTTAGCGTGAATCGAAACATAAAGGTATGAGCATAAGGAGCACGTGGTAAAACAAAGCGGGGCAATATACATCAACTAGTAACTGGTAAGGCGAAATGCCAAAAAAGGATGTGAACGATCCCAACTACCATATAAAAATATGCAATCAGACTGTTGAGAGATTGATCTCGAGCGATATTCCAAGAAATTGGGAGCTTGAGCAGCAGTCTCCTCTGTATGTACATATACTGGTTGCAGGCACTAACAATATGCTTTTAAATGTTGCAGGATCAGCTAAAAACAAGTTTCAAACCATATTGTGAATTTGTGCTTACACTTGGTAGAACTAAGCTGCGAATTTAATTTTTAGAGCTAAAACAAGTAATAACAGCTTCCACAGTACTAAGGCGGAAATTCAATACACTTCTGTCAACTAATTAAATCCTGCCGTGATTAATATAAATGTTCTAAATAAATGTGTTTTAGTTTCATCTAATTATATTCGAATATAATGTATATCAACTTAGATATTTTAGGATATATGTCGATAATGAAACTTTAACGACATTCAGCTAAAATCGAGTAGAATGAAATCTAATCATTGATGTTCGCTGTCGCCAAAGAAAAAAAATAATAATAATTTGAATAGTTTGAAAATAAATTCCAATAACTAAAAATATCTCATATTTAAGAAGCCGGTGAAGCATATGCAGAAAGTCAAATAATCCAATGATTTTGATACAAACACCAAGAACATAAACACAAAGATTAGCAAAGGATAGCAAGATCCGTGTTACGTATCACAACAACTAAGAATGGTTGAGGCAAGTGAGCTTGAAATCAAGGTACCCTGTTACCCCGGCCATATTTGAGGTTCTTCGTTCATTTGTTATCCTGAGTTAGATTGTAACTAAATTAAAATTTGATACGAAATTTAAACTGAGCTTCATATATTTTATTCAAATATTTAGTATTTTAATAAACCCAAAGAAATTACGTGCCATTGTAGGGCTCTCGACAAAAGTATTGTTAACTCAATGTTTCTAAAAGTGGACATTCATAATTTACGGTGGCATAAGCTTGACGTTCAAAATTTAAAATGAGCTTCATCTTTTATTGTAAATGTGAGGTGCTTATGTGGACGGACGGACGGACACACGGAATCAAAAATATATATTCTTTATAAGGTCAGATATCACTAAATCAACCTGTTACATCAAATTTCCAACAATGCCAAAATACCCTTTTCCAATTTTCAATGGGAAGAAGCTATAAAAAGTGATTGATTTCATGATACATGATACAATACATAACAGCGCTCCTATGCTGGACATTTCGTTGTTTTCATTTTTATTCTTATTTTTTTGGGCAGCGTGTAATTTCGGTCGGCAAGCCGCTATTATTTAGGAATGGGATATTGCCAGTAGTGCACTGTATGAGAAACAAGTTGCATTCCGATGACCAAACAGTTGACAAAAGCAGTCGTTGTAGCATTGAAGAGAGCAAAACCTCAATTGAGGTTTAATTTAGAATGTGGTTGTTTCTGCCGCACTGCAGAGGTATTGATTGGGCTGTGCACTGTGAGACTGCAATACACAGATGGAATATTGATAAGCTTCTTGACGCCGCCATAATGGTAACATCGGCGACTTATTTTTCCCGCTGACTAGTTAAAGGGAGGCTATTGACCACATTTTCGTGCGTAACATGCAATGACATTTTTATACAAGAACCAGTATTTTGTTAATTGTTTAGTATCAATGTAAGTTGAATACAAAAAGTAAGGCTTTTCCTAATAAACAAACAAAATATGTTTTTTGTCATATTTGGAAGCCGAGTTGCCAATTCGATCAACTTTTCTGCTAGGCTGCGGTAGACCAAACAAACATGAATTTACACCTAAGTATACCATTTTTAGTAAAGATTGCGGTAATACCAATTAGTTTCTGTATCATATTTCAGTTTTAAAACATATGCCGCTTTAAATAAAAGATCAACATAAAAAAATGTCAACTCTTCGCCTAATAACATTATCAGCGTCGACAAAACGCAGTGATTGTCAAGCTATGTGCAAAATGTATAAATGGCTCATGAAGAGCGCCGATGACTTTATTGGCTCTGTCAAGGAACACATTAAAAAATACAAAATTAATAATTAATATCTTGGAAGTCCCAAAAAAGCTTAAGGTAATATGGCGAAAACGATAGCTGGTAATAATTAATGCACACGATCGACAATCAAATGACAGACTCGAAATTTTAAATGTCGGCAATTGGACAAGTTACCTGATTTCCTTTTTTTTTTGTTGTATGTTATGTTTGAAATGCAATGGCGTATTTGAGACACAATTTTAAAAGGCAACAGATATAGAGTTTAGTTCGATGCCGGGAGCGAATAATTTATTTCGAGTTTGACAAATTAGTAAAAATAAGCTCATATATAGCAAACCAGAAGAACGATCTTAATTACAGCTTCATAAATATGGGTTATGGAGTGGTCTACAAAAGCAAATTATGTGTTATTCTTTGTATCTTAAGCAAATTGTTTACAGGAGGATATAAATGGAACCGATAATGAATCGGCATTTCGGAAGTTTATTCGAAATCTTTTTGGAGATAGACGAAAGTAGAACGTAGTTCGTTTCTATTGAACACCCTTTTGTTAGATGGCCACAACTTAAAATTGTATACTCGACCACAGACAGACTAACTAACTGCCTGAAGTCAATGCACACTCAGTGATTCGCTTCAATAAAAAAATACGGTGCATGCGAATCACGTCCGATCTTGAACCATAAATAATAAAAATTTTGTCTTGGCTCTGCCAGAAGAATCTCCCATTCGGAACCTTGGGAAATATTTTACGTTTTCTCGACGTTTTCGGCTATGCCCATTTTTATCCAGTTTTTTGTTGCACATGCCAAAACAATGTCAACTGTCATGCTCAACACATCTAGACATAAACGTCAGTTAAGCACAGCAGGCCCACAGACAGCATTGGAACCTGGCAGGAGGCGAATTTAATCGATTATCATTTTTAATAATCAATCGTAGAGGACCCTTTTAGTCCACCTGCGTTCCTATTATGGAATATACTTGACTTGACAGCGAGCTAATATTTATGAGTTGAATACCTGTTTGAATTGTCCTGCACTATTTAATATTTTTATTATTTTAGTAAGTAAATAATAATAATAATTATATTATTTTATAAAGCCTCTTAAATTCTGAAATTTAATTAACAATTATAAATTTCTTAATAACAATTATATTTATAACCAGTCTTATGATCAAAATGACAGATTTGACAGATGCTTGTTATGCAAAACAATCAATACTACAATTTTTGCAGATTATTTTTTGGTTTCATTTATTTTAATAATATACAAAATATTAGTTTTTGGAAAAATACATTTATTCACCATCATTTAATCGAAATCGTTCCATAAACGATAATAAGCCTGTGAAAAGAATATCTGTTTAAAATCACCAAACAATTTATGACGCTGCTCGCTGTCCTTACCCGATTTTCCCTGGGGACCCTTTGCACTCTCGATAACAACATTCCACAGCCTAACGTCCCCTCGAATGTTCACCATATCAACTTCAGCGGGATTCATCTGATGCTTAAAAGCTAGCAATAGTTTGCTATTCACAAATAACTCGTAACAATGTTTTCTACATGCAATTATTATTACAAATGCTTTTCCTGGTCGCAAGTGAGTATGTAGACGGGAGACTTCACGATTCACCCAGGCACCCTTGACAAAGGCACTTCTGATAATAATGGCTTTACCCACCTTAACGCGACTGTTTCGTACAAAACTTGGCCTAAATAATAGTGAGACCGTTGGCTGAGGCCAAATGCAAAATCCTTGCTGTAAAGCTACGCTGAAAGTTTGAGGCATAAGATGTACGCGTCCTTCAATGCGTAATGCACGACCATCAGTCAACTTCTCTTCTTCTAGGATACGGCCGTAGAACGGTAAAGTCCATGGGGGGTGTGGTGAACCCACATGTTTTAAAAATTTGGATGGAATATTAATGCTCAACCAATTCCTAGGCATTGAATGTTCATGCGTCCAATTTGCACCATAGTCCAAAAGTCTATCAAAGGAACGCACTATACGAATTGGATACTCCTTCACGTAGAAGCTATCAACGATCACATCGGACACATCACCACTTACAGCTATAGCATGCAACCATTTATATGGCAAACGATAATCATATTTCGTTAAATGAAAGCCGTTTACTGAAATATAGAAAGCTTCTTCTGTAAGCAGCACTTGCATCCAGAAAAATTTTCCACGTTTTAAAGGAAATGGTAAATTAGATGAATTTTCTTCGGGTCCCCATTTCCCCAGTAGACGGAAATTGCGGACAATATAGTTTTGAGGGAGACGTGCTGCCACCTGCATAATAATATTATAGTCGTCAAATTGTTGTTTTTTATATCTAGTGAGAAAGTCAATAGCAAAGTATTCACAATCGATTTGAATCAGTCCGTGAAATATGAAAGTTAACCCGGGTCTTGGCGGATAAGGTAGATGAAATTTTGTGCGCAGACTTGCGGCGTATCTTTCCTTATAGTATATGGACATTGCATCTAAGTCTCGGCGTAAGGCAATACTCCGAATACCTTTGTAAACATCCATGGCCTTGCATCCGTTTGTCCATTTAAGGCATGCTCAACAAGCTACACCCCTTAGTAATTTACACAATGATTTAAATTTTCGTCCTTGAGCATCAAAATAATGAATGAATGATTGATTGGAATATATTTAAATTTATAGGCAAGCAGCAATTTTGTTAAAAAATAATTAGCGAATTTGTGTTGTTTTGTTGAATTCTTTAACAAATATTACTACGATTGGGAAAAAAATAATATACAAAATGAAAAATATATTTTAAATAAAATTAATGAGATCATTGTATACATGTACATACAGAAGCAAATGCATATGATGTTTGAATAGACCACTTCTATGAAGTTGTATACCTTAAAGTTTATTGTGTTAACTAGATTTGACGCACAACAATTATCAGATCATAAGAAGTATATGTGACGCTGACAACGATAACTTTCATTACAAAATTTGATACATTCTTTATAAGAAAATATATGGTACATATTATATTCCTCCAAGTATGTTATTGTCACTGAAGGCAACTGGTAAATAAAATAGTACAAAATATTGATCGACCTACACATAATATATTTTATCAACTAACACACGTCTGTAAACAAAGGATTATGATAGATGCGTACATTTTTACCTTTGACAATTGGATTGTGCTCGAGAGTTACATTCCAAAGTTTTACATCGCCTTGAATGTAAACCGTATCGATCATATCTGGTTTAACATGGTACTTAAACTCAGTAATAAATTTTTGATTGACGTAAACCTCAAAAGAATCGTTTGAGCAGACGATTGCCAAACTAAATGTACGACCTGGTCTTAAATTTGTATCGAGCTCGGAGCGTTCCTCTTGAGCCCAACCGCCATTGTACCAAGCGTTACGACAAACAACAGCTTTGCCTATAGCACCACTGCTTGTTTGTGAGAAACGTGGATTTAAATGGAATGCAATAATAGGATGTGGCCAAATGTTTTGACCTTGCTGTAAATTGATGTAAAACGAATGTGGCAACAGGCGGACACGGCCTTCAATCTTAATGCATCGGCCTTTCTTTAAAGATTTTGGCAACAAAGTGCCATAGTATGGAAGATTTAGTCCATGATCGGAGGCACTGTGATTGCTCTTTGGTGAAATCTCTAATACTTTGGAGTCGATAAGGCACCATTCGTGCGGTATTGTACTTGTTATAGTCGTTTTTGCATTGTCAACTTCATCCTCTTCAGCATCCAAATGCGCTTCGATTAAGCGAGCTGCCGATTCGGGCAAACGTTTCGGATAGCTTTCAACTACGGTACGTTCCATCTGTATGTCTTCCACGTCACCTTTCACTTCAAGAATTTTAACCTCGCCATAGGGAAGACGGTGAGAGTATTCAGCAAAATGATGCCCGTTTATCGATATCATATAGCAAGCGTTTGTAATGAGCACTTGAATTGCGAATTGGTCACCACGACGGAGCAAAAACGGTAATGCCGAAGATACTTCCTCACGACCCCACACTTCGTATACTTTAGTGTTGCGTACAATGTAATTTTGAGGCAGGCGAGGATTGATGTGTAGAGCGATATCCCGTGCATCATTGTTATACACAAAGTTGATGGAAAATCTGCGGGTAAATATAAGTTTTAAAAGTGACTATTATCTTATATTTTTATAGCTTACCTCTCGCAATTAATGGGAATATTTCCGGTGAAAGTGAAACTAACACCTTCAACAAGGGGGCCAATTTGATCCGTCTGATACTTGGGCAGTGCATCAGAATATTCATAAAAGGACGCCTAAAAAATTTAATAATTAATTATATGTCTGTAATCCCAAAAGAGGTATATGTATTTTACAATACTATTCAGCTCTTCTCTTTTCCGCATTCTTTCATGAAATATTAGTAAATCCAAAACCGATAAAATTGACATATTGATTGCTTTAACTATAACGTAAGCCTACTAGTAATTGACTAACATTGACTATAAATCTATTTAAAATATTCAAACAAAACTTGAACTTCACATACTATACATAAGTTTAGCAAGATGTTCATAATTTATAATTTGGCACATTTGAACATCAGATAGTTAATACATCTATTATCGTTACGTTAGGCTTACAAATGTCGTATAGGTTTTCTTGACGGCAAGTCCTTGTACTGCTTACCTCATTTAAGCCACCCTTATTAGGTTCATGGCAACAACAGAAGAGTTTTCTACACAAAATCTTAAAGCACATTTTATAACTTAGCTCTGTACGTATACAACGTTTTTAATTCGTTTTTCTTTAATGCCTTTTAAATGTATTACCGTTTCTTATAAGTATACAAAAGAAAAACAAACGTCCATTTATGTATTTGACTTGTTCCAGCCACAATTCTACGTTATTTTTACCAATGTCAATAAAAATTATCACAGTTTGTCTTACATTAGCTCGATTATTTTCACTACATTTGTATGCTCACTATTTAAACTATTTATGAACTTGTTTTCTGTTGCTGCAACTGCAATAGTTTGTAGTTATTTTAATTTTCTCACATTTCGCGTATGACTCGCCCAATATGTCAAAAATATATAGAGAAACTTCAAACAAAAGCGCAAGTACTTCAAAGCTTATTCTCATCTACACATTGGTATGTGTGTAGTTATATTGATTTGGATGTCATTTACAACATATATGTATGTTGAAACACATAAATTAAATCATAATTTGTTAAATAGCCTTTGGGCGTAGACGAAAAATATTATTTTTACATATTGATTTGGAAGTTGGTATACTTTATACGCCACCACTGTACTCAACAGCTGTTTAAAAAGCTCGCAAGCTATAGAGAGTCGCAATTATAAGAAAGAGAGTAATCGACGTAATGTGCGCTAAATGTCAGGAAAGACGTAATAACTGAATTATTTTTTGTTGGAAATCGATGATACCAACACACACTTATTAACGATTTAAACAGGATATACTATATTTATATTTGTTTTCTACATACATTGAATTCCTTGGCATCAATGATTTCGATATCATTCTCGTAATTTATGTGCTGGCGGTCAAGATTTTCCTGATAACATGCTCTCGCCTCAATGGCTGCAAAATCGATGTCTGTGTCCCCAGCATGGTGCATGCTGTCTATTTGGTTATACTCGTATCCAAATGTGGATTTCTTAAACTGACGAAGCCAGTGTGCTCGACAGTGAAAATGGAACAGCTGTAGCCGACGCTTTGTATGATAGTAATGTAAACTTCGTTCGAAATTAAATTGGTTGTGCCAAAATGCATCCGTCAGATCGTAAAGTTCACGTACTAGCAACGTTATTGCTGTCATACTAACGGCTGAACGGCAAGAACGCCACAATTTTTTCACATTTGGATGCTATTGCGCGTACACTCAATGAGTTTACTCTCACTCTCTCTCTCTTTTCTCACTTTACATTCACACATGTACAATACAGCTACACTTTTTCACACTAATACTATCTGCGAGTATCTCTCTTGGTTTCGTTAAGCAGCAGCAAGCTGCAAGCTCTTGATAGTTCCTATTGAACGCACAGTCAGGTGCTGCCACTTTGAACTAAAGTTATCGAATGCTCTTTGAACATGTATTATGTGCGCACACACGAGTGGTTTATTAAAGGTTTGTTTTGATAAGATATGTACATATGTTATGTTCTTGAATTTTTACCCAGTAAACATGTACTTAACTAAATATGTAACTAGTGCTTTCTAGTAATATAAATAGAAAGAAAAACATATATGTATATGTATATGTACATGCATTCATACTCACGTCATCAGAGCAGACACATAAGCGATCACCGTCATCTCTGCTATAACAATGGGACTCACGTTTTCTATTTCCACAACAGCAGCTATTCATTTTTATTATTTTAAAATGTTAATTCAAAAATAAAAAATAAACTAAAAATATCGACAGATTTAAAAATTACTATTTTAGCAAATGCGAAACAGAACAAACATCATTCAGCAGAATTGTAAGTTTGTAGATACAATAATTGTGAAGTACAACGGATAAACTTTTCCTTATCAAAACCTTTTATCAACTTATGTACATCTAAAGTTTTTATGAACAATGCTTTTATTAAGTATACATAGATTGTGCAAATACTCAAACGTACGTGAGTATTCTAACGTGCAAGTTTTCAACTACGGCAGATATCTTTGTACAACCGCCGCGAGTGGCGAACTGTTCTTGACTGATGTTCGGATTTTTATGTTTGTCGGCTATTTATACCGAATTGCTCTCATTTTAGTCCGCTATTGTAAAGAGGTGATATTATTTTCATACTCACAACTGTTGTATCAAAAATCCGAGTCGCAATGCAATTTTTAGAAGTCAAATTATTTTGTAATCAATTCAAAAGCGAAATTAAGTCGATAAAACTATTATTTTAAGAATTTTTCTTTTTTCTATTACTATATTGGCAATAACACTGTGATGTACGTATATACAAGAGAGAAGATGTTTCAAACAATGTAATGATAATAAAAAATACATTATTTCAAGAAATTGCAAATACTATACTGGACTTAAAAATCAATATTTAAATTTGTTTTAAACTAAGGTATGTTGATTCGTCCAATATCATTAAAAGCTTGTGTGCCTTTTATATACAATACGAAATATGCTTGTCAAATAACTTATTTAATATTTCTAGCAAAGAATGAATGAACTAAGGGGAAAATGTCAATTGTTTAATTGTATACATATACTATTTTTGAATAATAGTTTACTATTTACAATAAAATATTAATGAATATACTGTGTACACTTCGGCTTAATTACAGTTAAAAGTGTTAACAACGTCTGCACACATTTAATGTGTCAGACGTAGCGCAATCAATTGGAGCTTATCGTTGCCGGGTCGACCGAGTTCCCATGGCATGTTGCGATTTCTGAACCGACAATGCTTTATCATTGCCTGGACTCTTATAATACTTGGACATCGTCTTGCTTGTGCGCTTAGGACGATTAATATGGTCCGGGGACTTTTCTAGTTCTGTTTTTAATGGCAAATCATCATCTTCGTCCCACCGCTCAGATTTCTTTTCTTCAACACCAGAGTCTTCCTCATTGCCTTCAGTTTTGGACTTATTGCGAACTCGACGATTGCGGGATGACGATGAACTTACGTCCATACGTTCTGACTTTTCACTAAAATTAAAGATATTTATAATATATAGTGTATTGTAAGAAATTATTATTACACTTACTCTTTTATCGGCAAACTGTTTTTATCCGCGTTTTTCGACTTACGCTTGAGCAGTTCTAGTTCCCGCTCAGCAATGGCCTTTTTGTGTTCTTCTGAAGAATCTCCGGCACCGGGCTTTGTAGTCGAATCCGCCATCTGTTTGACAGGTTCCTCTTGCTTAACGCGTTTAAGTTGTTGTTGCTGCTCCTGAGCTTGTTTCAGAGATCGCTTCAATGCGCTGCGCAATGTGTCACGTGAACATTCCGGAGTGACGTTTTTGCCAGTCTGAGGCAAACCAATAGCTTCCAATAGTTTCTGGCCGAGTGCAGCTTTTACATCTGTCTTACGAACGCCTGTGATTGCTGGTTTGCTAGGGCAACTTTTGCCTGGCGTGGCAGTAGCATCTGTCGCATCCGTATTACTTTCAAATTCTTGATGGTTAACCATCTCACTGGAAATTATTTCCGGCACTGTGCTTGTGGGTGCTTGAGGCACTTCCGTAACATGTTGGGTGTCCAAGTTGTTATCATTCTTGGATGGGAGATTGTGAGTAATCTTATTATCTTTACGTTGTTCGAGCTCAGTCTTAGTTGCACTATTTTCAGGGTTTTTGTCTTTTCGCGTTTGCTCATTGCCTGTCTTACTTGAACATATATTCTCTGACATTTTCATAACAGCTTTGCGTCGCTTTATCACGGGCCGTGTTATAATCGGAGGTTCCAGCAACTTTAGGGGAGGAATTTTAAAATTGTTAACATCTTCCTCAGCTGTTGAAGCAGATTCTAATGATGCTTGCGGCTCAACAAGTATAATATCGTCCAAGTTAACGGGAGTTGACGTTGTTGAAACACTACGGCTTCGCCGAGTCTGGCGTTGATTCTTTGATTCTTGTTGTTGGTTCAACATTGAAATTAATGCTTCGTTAAGCGCATCGGCCGGATTCGAACCAAATTGAGAAATAAGCATTGCGTTAATGCTAAGCAATTCATTGGCAACAACAGCAGCATTTGAAGTTTCTCCAGCTAATGTATTTGTTTGTGCATCGCTAAGAAATTCCCGAGCTCGAGGCTTTCGATGTAAACGTTTTGAACTTGTACCTAACGGTTTATTCGGTAGCGATTGTGAAGGCTCCTTTTCGGTCGGACTCGAGGGCACCAATTGAACCGATGTCTCAGGTGGCAATTTATACATCGTACACTCTCCTATCGTTTGGAGTTCAGAGGAGGGTTGTGTTGGACTTTCGGCTGGTGATGCACTTGTAATATTTGTAGTAGGTGATTGTTTTTGTTGCTGCTGAACAACATTCATCATGGGACCTAGATAGGGGCCCAGCAGCTGCGTCAAATCAGTATCCTGCAACAGGTTGCTGTCTGACATAATTACCGCAAATTTGGAATTCTTTAATCGAGTCATTTGGTCTTCACAATTTCCAGTTGTGAATGGCCATTTAAGTGCTTTCAATATTAACATTAGAAGATCAGGGTCTCGAATTACGTTTCCCAGTGAAATGGAATCAGTTAAACTTGTCATACTAGGCGACATTTCAGATTTCGCCGAAGTTTGTGGAGTTAAATCGCTTTGTTGTAGGGGCGATTTTGTGGGCACTGTAGCGATCTTTTGTAATATCGGAAGGCCTTGTTGGCTCTGGAGTGAGAGCGTCTCTTCTTTTTTCTTCTTCGGTGCAGCTATAATAATATGTTCGGGAAGTGCTTCCTCGACAGATGGCTCGGCGCCATACAGCGATAGATGCGGCACCACTGTGGTGGTAACTAGCGGCCGGATGTCAATATTTTCCCCAGTTTGACGCTCGTGAGCTGACTTTAGCAGAGATACCTGTCCGTCTCTTATGGCACTGATGTTACTTAAAGCGTTCTTAAGATTACGCCGTTTTTGTTGCAGCACACTGGTTGGCAGATTGGGCAGCACGCCAGCGCTGTTCACGGCTTGGCCCATCGAAGAACTTGGCCTATCCATTTGAGTTTTCGTAAGCACGGCTTTTCTTGTCTCTTCATCCGTGTAAGTTTTGCTAATCCGAGGCGTGATTGATGGTGCGGTTCCTGTGATACGACCATGAGTCTGTATGAAGTTTATCACACCGGCCGGTGAATTTTTCTTTTCTGGACTAATTTTCAAAGTTTTCGTCAGTGACAACTCCGGATGTAAAGGCATTAAAGACGGCGGCTGTTGCATTGAACGCTGCGCTATTGACATCGGCGTGGAGCTATATCTTGCATCTCCAAACACGCTATTCCGTCGAGGAGGCAGCATAAAGCTGTTGCTTTTTACGCTGACACGATTGTTGCTATAATGGGCAGCAGCTTCAATATTTGGTGGATATTGTTGTTTTTGTTGTTGACCGCTGGTTTCATTGTCATTGCTATTTAAGCTGACAACAACTTCATTGTGTGCTTTTCTGCTTGACTCTTTTTGTGGCGCTAGTGTTACAGTCGTCTCCGGAGGGCGTGTAAGTCTTATGGGTTGAAATGTATCATTATCCAAATTGACAGTGTTTCTAACTCTCTGACTGGCCTGCGACTGGCTGGATTCTCGAATATTGTGAGCTGACGTTGACGTTGATGCAATTGGTGGAGTATTGAGCAGTGCTGCAGTAGCTTCGTGTGCATGTTTTGGCTACAAGTAAAACACAAATGCTTGTTATATAAATATGTTAATGGAAATAGAAATTAGTATTTTACCACAGTGCTTAGCAGAAATTCCCGAAACACCCGTTGCGTGTGTTTAGCGATATTTGAGAGAGAGGCCGTAGCTTCCACTTGGCGATAGCACGATTTACAAAGCACTTTTGGTAGGGGGTCATCCTCTGCAACCTGGAATCGAATCGATTAGCGAAATGGTATTAAATAATAATTTTAAAGGTGATTAACGAAATGTTATAATTTAAAATATTAATTTATAAATGGGCTATTAATTTATTGATAAATATTCTACTTATTTGTTAATAAAAATTGACATATACATATACATACATATATACATACATATGTATATTGATTTTCAAATATTAATGACTTTTTTAATTAATCCTTGTTTTTATCGGGATAGCTTTCAGCGCTTGAATTGATGTCACTAAAAAAGATTATGTTATTGGCGTCTTTAGACAAGCTACACAACATTTTCTTTGCCTACTTTGCCCAACCGTCATCTTTGTCCACACAAAAATGCAGACAAATATTTAATTATGAATGTGTATACAAAAGTAATCGTGTGAGAATTTCCAATTTCTATAAAATATTTAAAGTCGAATATAAGTATTAAATGTTTTACTCACATTTAGGAATAGATGTCGCGATATTTTATCTTTCAGTCCCAAAGTTTTGAAAATAAACACACTTTCAACCACTGAGTTGGTTTTAGATTTTGTGTTGGCGGCACAGACTCGACACAAATGCTCAAAGTGTGCATCCATTGTTACTGTTTACTTGCGATAAAGTATTTCAATTAAATGTTGTGATCAAATATGCATGTACATTTAATTGTGTAGAATACAATCTTTAGTTGACAATCTCTTCTGTCATTCTGGAAGATAAATATTTGTAACGTCAAATTCATTTTTAAAATACATTTGAAAAAAATTCACCTTACCTGAATGATGTGATACTTTGCAATTCTTTAAGAACACCATTCCACTATGGTTATATTTGAATACATATTAATTCGTGTCTGTTCTTACATACATACCTACAAGTGCAAGCGTATGTATTTATTTTTAACTGCACTTTAAAGAAAACACTGCGAGTCTGCCAAACTCATTTCATTGCACCCGATTCACGCACTGCTTGCTTCACATTCGCTTCGTTGTCATTAATTTGCACACAAACACACACTTGCACGCATACATAAATGTATGCTCATGTTTGCATACTCGTCCCCTAGTGCAATGTGGCTTGCCTTGTTTACTATAGTTTTTTTTATTTTTATTTTTGTTATACTTTTACAATTTCGTGAAAGTCGCGAACGCGAGCGAGTGAGAGAGAGCAAACGAAAAGTGGCAAAATATAACTATATTCATAGCACAGCGCGCACTCACACATAAGTGCATGTATGTATATACATATGTACATACGATGGACTTATGAAGAGCCCGACGATCAAAGGAAAGAGAAAGAGAGCACGCGCGTGAGAGAAAGGAGAGAGAGAGCGACCGTCTTTTCTTCTACTTCTTCAAGTGGAGCTAACAACAATTCAATTTGCGGTATGTTTATAACTATTAGGTTTATTTGTGTATAGTATTTATATTCTAAAACAGTAATTAACAAGATTTGCATTCGTTCCTTCCGTCCTTTGTACACACAAAGCAACAACGAATTTCACCAACACTTGCGTTTCGACAAACGAGCGAAAAGAAACTGAAAGAAAACTGAAAAAAACACATACATATACTCTGGCGACGGCTTGCTACCCATACATTTACACTCGCGTATTGCAATCCACGTTGTTTTTGTTGTGCACGCTTTGCGTTGTGGCGCTGATTGTATGAGTATGAGTGCGTGTCAGACTGTTGTTTTTATTACACACAGCATACATACATAGAGACTACATATTTATTTTGTGCCGTTCGTCGTATTCATAAAAATTTTGCTTTTGCTCTCGCATGGGTGAGTGGCTGTGTGTGTTTGTGTGCAGACATTTTGATGGCGTACAGCCAGTTTTCCATAGTCTGTGTTCGCACTATTCATGCATACAAATATACTTGTTTGTATGTATGTATGTATGAATGTCTACAATACGTACGCTTCTATGCATGCATGTGTGTATATGTATGTATGTCGGGCACGATATTATTGTGTTTCTCCGCTTTGGCTACTTGTATGTATTTTGTGGGGGTTTTCTTTTTATATTAAAACTTGTTCACTCGCATTTTGTTTCGTTCGAAATTCTCTTGCGCACGCCATTCGTTACTAGTTACCTATGTATGCGTGCATTAGAGCTTATGTGAACTTGTGAATGCATGTACATATGTATGTATGTGTGTGATCTTTATTTGTTTCTCTCTGCTATTTCGTGTCTCACCGACACGAACCAATATCAATGCAGAATTTCACACGCACACATTGAGCTTTTTTTTTATTTGTATAGCCTTCCTTTTGTAGCTGTTTATTTTTGACTAACATTTTCGAAGTTTTGCTGTAATACATCCATACATGTACATACATATGTACATATATATGTATTTATCATATTTTTTATAATTATAAATGTTACTGTACATTTAAAAATGTAAGTTTGTACTTATTAGAATCTATGCAGGGCGGATTTGTATAATAAGATACGTATGTATGTGTGTAATTGTGTGTGCCCATAATCTGCATATAAAAATGTATGCTATCTAAAAATGGGTCTACAATTTTAACGCTTGGTTCTTTAAGGTCCAAGTTTGTATAGCGATGTTTTGGGGATCAGCTAGGCACTTAAAAATCATTTTCGAGATATACAATGCATGTATGTATATATGTATATTAAATACATATTCTGTTTGGAAAATGTACACGTACATTGATATTCATATAAATATTTATGTACATATGTATGTACAAACAAAAGTTCATAAGACGAAATGTATAAAATTATAGTGACTTTTTAGGGATACATGAATGAAACATTTAGTTCGTAATCAGCATTGTGAACAAACATTCATACATATGAACATGTTTATGTATTCAACTTGAATATGGACACTCACATGTACATATATATGACCATATGTAAAAATGTATATATAGTAAACATCTAACCAAATATTTTTGTATTTATCATCGGCAATTTTGCAGGAGCAGGTGTAATTTTTATGACACTCTTATAAAAGTGTTAAATAAAAAAAACTAATACTATTAACTGATTTATGATAAGAAAAAATCCATATAAGAAAAATATGGCTCCCATAAACATAATAGCAGATTGCTTAAAGTCGTTTGGATTTGTCACAAAAAAATGATTTACTAATCATTTTACATTGATTGCACTACAATAGAATGAAATATTACATTGCCTTTTAAACTTCAGAGGGGTTTTTGAATATCGCACAAAAGTATGCAACAGTAATTATAAACTGACCAATTCCTGTAAATTTCATTAATACAGTTTCAGGCAAATTGGAACTGAATTTACTGCTTAAATAAATTGCAAATGTTATGACCCAAACATATAAAATGTATTTCACCATTAATTTAAATTAAATTAATTGCTATAATATTTTTACATCGTAGTTTTCTCTGATTAATTGTTTTATAAGGCAAATAAGAATAATATGGTACTCACAAAATCATTTAAATTTGTCAGGTGTGGTTTGTAGCCCTTTGAATTGCTAGCTTTTATATTGGTAAAAATCATTGTATACTTTGGGGCTGTCATCAGTTGGAACAAAACAGAACTACAAACTACTACTATGTATACATATATTTATAAGATAATTTTACATAAATTAGATCCCAATGCCTATGTTAAAACCTTGTGCATCCACATAACTTATTTTAGATGAAATAATTATAAATTTCAATGGTACTTACCTCGTACCGTATAACGTTTGTGGAGTGAACCTAAAAAAAAAAAAATTTTAGTATAAAGTGTACAATCAATGTGTAAATAAACTTATTTAAAAACTACTTTTATATACACCCTTTGAATTCATCTATTGAAAACGAAACAAATATCATGATATAATTATATACATACATATATTAATGGTACCAAATTCTGTAATGTCAATATATAGAAATCAAAAATGTAGGTCACTGCATTGAATGAATAAATTCAATTTCAATGACTGCACAATAAATAAATAAAAGTTTGCCTTTTTACCGAACTTATTTTTAAAAACTGAGCGTCATAAAAGTTCTAGAAAGACATTATAAGACAGTTCATATGCAATACATCAATACATCAGCTCTTATGCCAAACAGCTTTTGCTAGTTGTTTTGAAAAGCAATTTATGAGATACTCTTACTAAGCTAGCCATGAATTTAGTCGTTTCATTGACCAGCACAGCAGTGCTTTTGCTGCTCGAATTGACGCTCAAATCGTGTCTACCTTTCGCGTATTTAGCTGCAGTCGCATTTCACGAATTTGCTCCAAATGCAACATTATGGCGAGCTGATTACTGTATGAGTATTATGTAAATGAATTTGTACTGCAATTGGAAAGCATAAGGTAAATCCAGCTTCTGTACAAATCCTCTGGTAATACGGCCAGTCTATATTAGCTTACCTGTTATGTATTTTTCGAAACATCGATTACTTTAAATACAGATGAAGAATATTAGAAATATTTTTGCTGTTAATTTCCACACAATTCTTAAGATGATAAAATAATCAAAATTTCAATTTTCTAAATTTTAAAACTGTTAATAAGCTTTATTGCATACCAGCCTATGAAGTATTGATATTTTAAGTTCGTGATCAAAGTCAATGGTTTCCGTATTCAAAGCTGTATGTCCGGAATAGGATTAACTCCACTGGTTTGCAAAGCCGTTTTCAAAAAAGCCTTTTTTACTTTGAATTTGTAGTCTCTGTGCTAGTACTTTTAAACTAACCTTGAGGTTATAAACTTTAAGCTTACTGGAATCGGAATAGTTGTGTCTTTAACTTTACAGTAACTTTTGCTACAGTTTTGTTTATAATCCGGTTTCTTCAACCTATAACGTTGAGAATTAAGTATTTCTCTATAGAGCTGCAATGTGTGATCATTTTATTAACTTACGCAATTACGTGTACAGGGTGCTTAGTGTTGTGAAACAACTTATCTATTATTTTGCAGCGAAAAATTTAGGAATACAGATCGAACCTTTTTGGAATATATTCTTAGTTAGTCTGCCGTTACGTCCAACATTTATAAATCATGCTGAGATAAGAAAGAGCTAGAATCTGTTTGCAGCGAACAGCATGTGCTTGCATTAAGTAGCTTTATTTAAGTAAGGCGTGGTTGATCGGTCAGCAGACTTTGTATTGCAGCTGGCATCATATTTTGTTACTGACTATCTGTTTTTTACTAGCTAGTTGTCGCAAATTCTAGTTGCTAGTTACCACAATTTAAATGGTGCGGTCGTGCTCGTTCGCCCCATATGCATAAGCTATGGCAGCAGTTCAGAAATTGTGGCGTTGAAAAGCCGCCCAGAAGCTGAGTGGTCGGTCGATTATTGCAAAACCGTCACTCCATGGCGGTGTCGAGAAGGTCAGCAACTCGGTTACTTGCTGCCTTTGTTGTCTTTGTATTCACATTGTTGCCGTAGTTTCTGTCACTGTTCTGATTTCGAATTGTTGACTGCGGCCATAGAGTCTTGCTACCTTGGTGAGTGGGTGCGACTAATTTAGAAAAAAAACGAAATGCTTGTATCTGGTTTTCGGTAAGTACACATATAATTTGTATCAAAGGTATGAAATGATCAACTCATTTATGCGTAAGTATTTCCTTGATTATTGGTTATTCATTTAATAAATTATTTTCGGCTACCATAAAAAAGTCGACTTCTAATTTTTAATATACATATGTATATAAAAAATATATAATATATATTTATACCCCCGAATATCGTTTACCCTTTTGTAAATTATTTGTCGTAAACTTTAGGCTTTGTGTGGTGGCAAATATGTCTTACAATTGAAAGGTTCGAGTGTAAGCTTTTGGCTAATGGTAGCAATATGTACTATGTAGTTGGCATATTGCAACAAAAGCTTAATAATTTATCATGGCCACTATAGTGAGCTTTTTCGAAATGCAGCACTCCCATTTTCAGTCGATCTCGAATACAATAGATCAGTATTTCGACCACAGTAAGTAGATACAATGAGTGGCTTGTGCTGATATGAAGGCCGTTACAAATGTAGATTTGGTTGTGTTAGTCTCTTTATGTTTGTTTTTAGACTTACCATACTTTACACTGGTGAATATAATCATTTATAGGGAAGTTATCAAGGTTGATTTAACGGTTTTGTATAGATACATACATGTTCATTATCGGCATTTTTGTTAATACGTAAAGTGTAGGTTAATTAATTGTGTGATTTAATTTGATTTGTTTGCCAGGGACTTTTATAATGTCACATTATTTCACCCTGATTAACGCTTTAATATGCGTTCCCACTTCACATAAAAACTATTTGGGAATAAAATACCCAATAATATGACATATATATTATTATCATATACGTTAAATTAATTGTTTAAACCTTAGAAGCACATACAACTTGGTGACAAGAATGGCATCCTGGGTTCATTATTATTTTATATGCTTCTAAGCATTAAATTAGACATTTCATTTTGTTGGTTCAAAAGCCAAATGTAAGTGCAACTTACTTTTTATTATAAACTTAAGCATTTTTGCGCCCAATTTAGACGTGTATGTACAAAGTAACACAATTTTATTTTCAAAAGTGTATGGAAAACATTTGAGGGGCGCTGTCTGAATCTTTTTGCAATGGTAAGTGGCACGGAAAATGTCGAAAACATTTGTAAGTATGGACAACAGTTTGGAGCGACGACTGTTGCCTGCCTTTTGCAATGAAAACATTAAAGTCCATTAAAATAATTTGTTTATGAAACTGTGCATTAAATTTGATAAGTTTGTGGCGAAAATTTGACACATTTGTTTAAATGGACTTTGTGACTGACCAAAAGGCATGTGTAACAGTAGTATGATGACCGTAAAGAGCCATTCAATATCAACAATGAGTTTGTTGTCCAAAATTGTTCGTTCGGAATGTTTTGATATACATATGAAAGTACACTAATTTAACAGAATAATTCATTTTTAAACATTTTTATGTTTTCTTACACTACAAGTCAAATAATTTGTAGAAAGTATTTTTTTAAATTTACATTCTGCCGAGTGAGTAGGCCTAGTTCTTAAAACTTGCTTTTTGATGGTTTCACTTGCTAGGAATCAAACAGATTACAATTAAAATAAAAATCAAGGACAATACCTAATAATGAGAATGTAAGTTCACAAATTACAAACGAGTTCTATATATAATTTAAAGCGCCAAGAAACTTTAATCGTATTTATTAACCTGCATAGGAGTATGTGTGCAATATATGTAAATACATATAATAAATACCGAAAGGTATTTTTTGCAAGCTCACAAGTTACTTGTTGCAAGTCTCTTGAGTCTGTTCAGAGGAAGTTAAGAGAAACCATAAGCCATAACTATTAAAGCTTTTGTGAATGAGACCTGTTTTACTCTTACTTTCAAAAACTTAAGAGATACCAACGAAGCAATCGGCCTCAAACACTGCAAACCACAACAACACTAACACTAACGCAGTAGAAACTGCGGCACTATAAGCTTAAAGCCAAGCTTGCCGTCGAAACTTGGCGCAGCTGACTGACTTAGAGCACTTGCTGGGCACAGTCGTGTTGCTTAGCTGTTTCGATTAGGACGTGTTGTTCGCTTGAGCTCACGGTAAGAAGCGTTTTGCCTGAAAAAATTGGTGCTCTAATAATCTAGAGTATAAGAACTTCGCCAAGCTCTTTAACTGCTTTCAAACAAAAAACAAAAAATATAACGAAATATAAAAAGTGTTTTTTAAACTACCATGTTTTGATCTTTCCAACTCGCGAATATTGCATGCATCGAATCCACATATAGAAAGCAGGCTCAACTGCATTTTATAGTTCAAGAAATGCGCATGTGTGCGCAAAAAAAGCAATAGCAAACGGTGATAGACTGGCTTTACGTCGAAAAGAAAGTTTTGCTAAAAAAAAAAAACATAAACAAAAACGAAAACTCTTGCGTTTGTTTATTTATCGTAGTTCGCTTCGCATTTTCTTTACTAAACATTGCCTTGCGCGCACATACATACATATGTAAATGTTTTGTGTGTCCCAGCGTAAAGCGCGTGGAAAATTCAAATGTGGCTACCAATCAACAGATCTAATATGATCTACCAACAACGTTAAGGCTAATACATTTGTTGTGCAGTGTTTCGCTTAATATAATTTTCGTGGAAATAGTCATTGTAATGAAATCAGAATAGATTGTTTCTCGAAACAAGGGGTATATTGTATGTGTTGCAATCCAACTGTGTGTGTTTGTGTGAGTGTGTGCGAAATTTGCTGTGTGGTTTTGTGCCACAAACTTTGACGAAAGTCCGCATAATAGAGAGCAACCAGCAGCTAAAACAGCAATAACTGAGAAAGACTACACGGCAAATAGAAACAAAACTGAAATAAAGTGCAGCAGCAACAGCCGAGAAAAACGCCAACCATTCCAGTACAACCGAAAACAAAAGCTTCAATTCAAAAAAAATCTAAATTGAAAAAATTGCGACATTGCCTTCTTAGTTGCATGTGTATTGCATACATACAAGTATGTAGATATGTTTAGATATCTACTTTTGTTCAAAGTGGAGACTGGCTTTTTAGGCTGCTGCTGTTGCCATGCTGGTGCCTGTCAGCCTCTGCTTGCATTTCGGTATTTCGAATTCTGTGAATTTAGCTGAAAACGTAACTGCAACTACAAGAAAATTTACAGTTACAGTTACAGTGACGCGCAATAATAACAGCAACATGGAGTTTTCAACACAGCGACAAGGTTTATACTGTCTTCTGGGATTATGTCTTCTATTACTCAAAACTGGTGAGTTTGTGTTGTATCTTACTACCCTGAAAAATCAAATGACATCAGTCACAATCTAATATTTGCATAGTAATTAAATATTTCGTTGACTCGCTAACTAGTTCCAATGAAATATGTATTCTATTCAAGAAACTTAGATAGCATAAGCATGTGACATTACAATGCTTCATAACTTAAAGCTCTTAGACCGACCACGAAACAAGATTTTTCTTAAGACTTCTATAAACACTTATAAATTGCTGTGTATAGAGTAAAAAATAAATAACATAAACTGTTGGGCTAAAACAGTTGCACATTACAGAGCCAATATCAAAGATTTTGTAGTAGTGGCTTGATAAAACGATTACTCATATCAAGAAACAATTAAAAATTCCGAAAATCTTTAGAGCGCAGCAAAAGAACTGCTCATCTTGTTGTCGAATAGAATACACGGGCAATGGATATTAAGCTGCTTAGCATAGTCTGCTCATTATTCAATCGAAAAAAATCGAAAAAATATATATGTATGTATTTTTTGTCAGCAATTTGGATACGCCAAACTCTTTGAACATTATTATTATGGAAATTTTTTGTTCGTTTCTGGCGAAGAAATTATGAACAAGCAAAACTTGTTTCGATTTAAGTAAAATTCACGACATATAAGACTTGAACGAAGTCTGATGTTATTTCATACACAAAACATTCACACCAAGCTAGCTATTAATTAAAGCACATCTTTGTTTGACTTTTTTCACGTTTCATCTTAATTTTTTCACTGTTATTTATAAACAGTTTTATTCAGGAATAATTAAAAAATAATTCCTAACGGAATTGAACAATACGACAACCGCGACAATGCATTATAAATCCTTAATATTAGAAGAGCATACATGTTCTATTGAAAGTCTATTCAAATCGACCAAAACGATGATACTGATGTATTAATTACAAATAAATAAAATAAGATAAATTGTGATTCTTCGTTAAATTTATTGTTCAGCTTTCATATGCAAATTAACATAAGCCTAAAGAGACTCCTTTAATAACCAGTTTTTGTGAATATGCACAACACAATTTCAATTATCTTTAAGTTAAAATGATTTAGATCTTTTAATCTATATCTAGAATAAAAATGTCATTAAACATTCAATCAATATACATTCACATATGAACTTTGAAATATCAATAATTTTGGACACTATGTCGATTACTTGATTTATTTATTTAACACACATCAATTTAAATAAGATATAACAAATGATATACCATAGTCATTTCGGGCATAACAAAAAATTAAAATGATTGGTCACCCTGCTTTGTCCACTAAGCGAAACGCACGATATACGAGTATGTATGACTTATGTAAGCTATGCCAATCAGTTAACTTGCTTATGGCATAGATGTTAATTGCATACAACGCAGGAACTGGAGTGGCATGAATGAACTGAATTAATGTTTTGATGAGAGAGTATACATATATGTCTATGAAAACATATTTGTAATCAAATAAATTGCGGTAATAATAACTGTTAATATTACTTATGTTACTAATATGCAAAATGTGCTAAGAAATTGAAAAAATCAACATTTCGAATAAATACGAGACCCAAAACCCAAGCTTGCTCTTTTAAAATTATTATACAAGTTGAAATATTTATTAAATTGGCTGTAATTCAGTGCAAGCTTTATAATATGGTCGGATTATGCTGGGCTTCAAACCCTAAAACATGCTCATGTTCATGGAATAGGCAAAAGACTTGGCTTCCTTCGATAACTTTTATTTGTTCATTGCCTAAACTAAAGGTCACGAAGAAAACTACGTGCACTCAATATCATATTAGTGGTCCCAATTTATAGATTTTCAGTGAATAAATGAGTGATGGTGCGTTGTTTATTTCACTTTCATTTTTCAATGGCCACTGAGCAATGGCAGGCATTTTGCATATTGGTAACTGTTAATCCCATATACATATATACATACAAACCCACTATAAGTTTGTCGACTGTTTTTAATACGTTGGTTTCAGTAAATCTAAGCAGTGGCTTCATAAAAATACAATGATCGGAAAAGACACAGTCCAAGCACGCGAGTACTGAAGTCGAAAGTTACTGCATACAATTACAACACGGCAATTACATACATAGGTTACCCGTTGTAGTATGCATATCATTCAGTTACTTATACTTATATTATTATTATGCAAACTACGTATCAAGTATCGTATTACTGATAATTATTCAAATTTTCATTTCCATAAAATATAATGAAAGTGCGAACATATTATTGACCAGCTGTAAGCCCTATGCTTTTGATAAAAATACAATGTTATGACTATACACATAATCTAGATATCAGTGATTTAAAGACTCAACCTCATCCACCTTGGTGGCATGGCTTTCAAGAATATTGGGCCTATGTTATGAAATGGCTCTCGAGCTTAGCAGTATAATTTGTCAATACCCAATATAAAAGAGTATACAAAACATATAACGAGGAATTCAACATGCATAATTGTGGTGACACTATTAAAGCCACATGAGCAAGCCATTTAACTTTCTTGTCCTTAATGACACAATGAAATGAAGCGACAAAAATAAATCTAATATAAAACTGTTATGACATAAATTATAAGAAATCTAGGTTGTACAAAAATCTCATCAAAATAATCAAAAAAAAGTGACAACTTTCCATTTCGTTACCTTTGAATGCTCAAGTCAGCTTGAGCTTTTTTTACAACATTAAATGGGGTAACACTATCGATATGATAATGATTAAATGCCGACGTTTTGATCAATAGGAAATTAAAGCGTATATATTTAAACAATTAATAATACCAACTAGAGAATTTGACTTTCAATTATCTGTTTTTTAACAAATGTCAATGACAAATCTGTGCCGAACTCTTGCATCTGAACATATGCGAACATTTGCCAAACTAACCAATGTCGGATATGCCTCATTTGCGGTGATGGTGCTAATGAAAATCGTGTGAAACGGTTGACACATGCGGAAGGGCATTATTAAATTATCAGATTAGTTGTCGACCCGCCTGCTCCAGACATACTTTATGTTTTTATTTAAAGTATTATAATACTGAGAGCTGAATTTGTATGTACATACATATGTACATTATATGTAGATGCGAGTTTATGACGCAACATTGCTTATAGTGTAAGTAGCCACTGTACACTTTCGTTTTTCCCACAAGTAGTAAGGCACAACAAAAGACTTAGGCAACGAACTACTCAAATGCACTACGAACATTCATAAATATGCACATAGTACACACGTTCAATTACAGTCACGTACTATATGTAGTGCAAATACTTGTGATGTTGTGGGAAGGTCTTTAACCTTTCACCTTTAAACAATGATCGAAAACGGAAAATGCTCTATTAATGTTTATCAATCGTGGCATAAAGCAACGCGTTAGTACAACAATAATAACTTTCCAATTTAAGGTTATAATATGAGTGCAGACATTTTCTTAATGCCTTAACTCACCTTGAATTAATTTTTTTTGTCTTCATGTCATACAAGAGCACAACGTGTTCGCAATTTACTTACAGTCTGCAAACAAAATTATTTTCAATGCGTAACGAGTGCTATAACAGCATGCTCAACCAATATATAAAAACTTTTAACGTCTCTATAGCTTTTATCATGGAATAACAAGAGCAAGTTACCTTGACTGGCACGACTGCTCCACTTTACACTCTAACACCTGTCTCCAGATTGCTCTCTTTTTTCACTCATATCTGAAAGCTAATGGTTGAATGCTTGGTGAAGATTGCGTAAAACTCTTAATTTTTACGATTATTTTATGCGCGTTTCACATTTACGGCTCGTTGCTCCAAGCAAACAATCACCAGCAACGCCGATGGGCACTCGTAACACAAAATCACATGGACAGGCGACAGACTCCACACCGTGTTTTTATAATTGATTGTATAGGCTGTGGAAATAACATTCTTTACGCCTGCTTATTCATTAAAAATCGAAAAACAAATTATTTATATTCTAGTGTGTGTATGATAGATTCATTTATCAAACATATTCGAGTGTGTCAAGTATTATTTATAGCCAGAAATATGTCCATACATCATTGTCATAAAGTAGTGCTATACATGCATATTCACTTTCTTATTAACAGTTATAAACAATTTTAAGGCAAAGGTCGTCGTTTGATAATATTTTTGAACATTAACATAGGGAACTTACACTGTCAAACCTGTCTAGAGTACATATGCAACAGGGCATGGCTTTCTGAGCAGTTGGCTGTAAATTCAAGGCTGTAAGTGCATACATATATATATAAATATCAACCCAGCAATTTAGAAAGGCAGTCATGCTAAATGATTTCAACAGCGTCATGGGTCTTGCAAATGCGGCAAGGACACAGTCCAATTTAAAAAGGCACGCCAGGTCAGCTAAGAACTAAAAACACCAGAATATGTGAATAAATAGCTTTGTATATGAATAAAATATTTTGATTAATATTTAATTTTTGCAACGCTGGGCTTATTTACGCATACTTCCTTGTTATATTCATAGATTCTATATTTATAAATCTACATTAAATATAAGTGTAGCAATAACCGTGACTTCAACAAAAATTGAACAGGACAACGCTATTCCATATATTTCGTTGTCACCTCGGTCAGTTATTTATTAATAAACTGGATTTTGCAGATGTTCACAACAACCTTGGCGGTTTTTTTTTTTGTTTTTTCTTATTGTAGTCATTTCAACGATGGGAAGTCAGATATAGCGCGCAAGGCTGCCAAGGGCAAGTTTTCAGTTTCAGGCAATAATTGCATCTTCGAGAGTTAAGAAACACTCAACACCATACAATTTTTCAAATATTTTGACTGCAGCGATATGTATTGTGCTTGCCTTTCACTTTCACTTATAACGAACACTACTTATTTGTATATGAATGCACGTATGAGTGAGCATTGCTACTTTAACTAATCGTGCGATAGTGACAACGTTCATATGTATGTATTTATCGACGAATGATGCTAGTGTCTATTATATTATATAAGATAATGCTGTCTGTCAGTTAGGTGCTCTTTTCGGTGAGCAAATGTAGTGAGCTGCTTGGTGAACTGATTACGCGTTCATACCGTTAGGCTTTCAACATTCAGCAAACGATTAATCATCAACAGTGATTTGGCTGTCCGGTTAACCAATCGCGAGTCAATGCAATGCACTATTCGAAATTATGTCAGATCATGTGCCGGGGTCATCAAACGCTTATTCACATTGCATAGTTGAACTCTAGGTCTTTATCAGTGCACAGCTGGTCGGAGTTTGTGATTTTCTTGTAATTGCCATATAAGCCAATTATCTGATGCAGTCATTCGTGTTTTTGGTTAGTGGTTTACTGCTTTGCCGCAACTCCGCAACGCTGTCAATTCGGTTAATCACAGCAGGAACCTGATGGGGGCCCGTACACTTTCAATGCCGCCCAAGGTGACGGGGGAGACGAACGGCAAAATACTTTTAGTAACTGGTTGTGATTACAACGTTCAGTTTGATGACATTACGCTTAGGAGCTTGAGCTTCTTTATTTGTTATAAAATTAATTTATTGATGCAGTTTTACTGCTTCGTGCCACCGACCAGACAAGCTTTAACTTGGCAACCAATTGATACTTGCAATAAAAGTTTTAGACGATTGTTTGTTATGCACGCAACTTGCACGAATATCAAGTTTAGTATAAGGCATTGAACTCTTGCTAAATTATTTGCATAGGCGCAGAAAATTTATTTCGATTGTTACAAATATAATTAATGTTATTTTAAATAATATACAAAAAGTTTATGTTACATTCATTTGAGACAATTTTTATTAATTTACTTGTGAATTGCATCTTAACAATTTAAAACATTAAATAGTTTGAATTATATTTTTAAATACTTGTATGGTACCTTCCATGTGTATGTATGTAAGTAAAAATTGTATTTTGTAACTCCCGAAATTGTATATCAATACGTATATTTTCAACGGAAATTCAAGAAGCTATTCTAACCATAGAAAAAACGTAAAATGTGTTTTCCAAAAATGTATTGTTTCCGTTTGTCACAAGTTGTGACTCTCAACATTATTATAAATCTTCTTTATATATATCTAATTTAACTCACACTGTAAGAGATGACAAATTCAACATACATATGTTATACATATGTTCATTAAATATTTTTTTGAAATGCAATAAATTTGAATAATTTCTGCAAAGGACGTTGAAAACGTCACATGAATATACATACATATGTACAATGCTAGTCATCATGGCTACGTAGGATTTGCTGGTAATGTAAGTACTTCATCACAACAATAGTGACAGACGCAGACAAGCCAAACCAGTCAGTTTGAATACCCCTACAGATGTAGCAGCCGCTGCCTTCACCACGCCTTCGTGCACTTGGAGAGATAACAATGTGCAGATTACATGCTAGCAATAATTTTGAACATGTTCATTCTTGACTATCCCTGTCACTTACGTTGCTGGTTTCATACCCTGACATTCAAGCGCACACTTTGCAGAACATGACTCAAAATGGTAGATATTGCACCGATAATCTGTTGCGGCATCATGCGTGGGAACATATTGGTTTGCAGCCATTGGTATGTTAAATGCGTATTTATACTCGCTAGGCATAGGGTCTGACTGTCCGACTGTCGGATGGACACCTAGAGCTCAAAGACTTTTTAAGCTGGAGTAACCAATTTTTTTTTTAATAGGTGTCAATTGTTGCACGGAGGTTTTTATTTTAGCCTCTTGAATCGAAGTAAAATATTATCGTGCGTAATTTTTAATCAAGAAGCACGAGTTTTGATTCACACAATAATATCTATAGTCCAAATGATTTCTGAGAATATGGTTATGATCGAGCAATACAAGAAATTTGTTAAGATAATTTGATGGTGTATATTCAAGGTAAAAGAACATATGTATATTATATATATATACGTAATTTTGTATTAGTTTACGTTTAAATTGCTTGATTAATCGTAAAATAATACATTCATATTGGTGAGTTTAATTACTCCGATGCCTTCTATTTGTTGGTATATACAAATTCTCGAAAATAGCCCTAAATAGCCCTACGGAGTTTTTAATCATTTATTTAAGCAACCAAGTCTTAAAAATTTTAGATTGACATTCACAATCAAGCAAACCGGATAAATATGCGAAGACAATGAATTTTGAACAAATAATATCCGCTTAGACAATCTTTGTGCGAAACATGTTATTAGTCATCGAATTATTAACAGAAATAACATAATAAAACAAAAACAAAATAAACCAGTAAGAAAGCTACAGTCGAGAGTGCTCGACCGTATGATACCCGCAACCCATTTCGAGAGAAAACAAAAAATTTAAATGATATATTAACAAAAAATATACCAAATATACTAAAATTAGTTTTTTGTATATATTTGAAAATAGCGGGTAAAAATCACAACACCGTTTTGGTCACACTGTCAACTAAACAAACAAAGCGCGGGCAGCTGCAAGTGAATTTTGCATATAAAATTGATTCTTTAATAACTTCCTTGTTTTTCATTCGATCTCAACCAAATTCACAGGAATCATTGAGAATATAATTATTATTATGCATACCAAAATTCAATGCTCTAGGTCTATTATTACGGCTTTTACAGACTTTTGGGGGCGGAAAGGGGCGTGGCATCCAACTTTTGAAATAAACTTGATCTGCGTAGGACCTATAGGAGTACTGTCCCCAAATTTGGTAGCTCTAGCTCTTATAGTCTCTGAGATCCAGGTGTTCATACAGACGGACAGACGGACAGACGGACAGACGGACAGACGGACAGACGGACATGGCTATATCGTCTCGGCTGTTGACACTGATCAAGAATATATATACTTTGTGGGGTCGGAGATGCCTCCTTCTGCCTGTTACATACATTTTCTGTTGGCACTAAGTTATAATACCCTTCTACCCTATGGGTAGCGGGTATAAATATTCTCAGGGAGACAAACATTGGCTTATACAAGTGAAATAACTTAATAACCAGCTATCGTATATTCAATGATTTTAAGTATCTTTATACATAACAATGTATATGTAAACAGTTCAAGAATGTCCGTCAAAATCACAATGAGAAACAATATAGAAACTTCCGACTTCAACTCACAACTTAACCCCTCCTCTGGCCAAACTTAACGACTTTAAGCCTTGACTTTGGGTTTTCACACACCTGTCTGGTTCGTTTTTCAATCAATCTGTTCAACATTAGGAAAATAATTTTTTTTTGCACTGCAGATTTTGTCTTTCATCACACTCGAAATATATTTGTGAAATATATTTGTTAATGTCTTAAAGTATGAAGTCTTTTATTAATTGCCGCTGTTTATGATGCCAGATGATGCTAATTTTTTTATTACCACTTTACACTTTCCATCAATAGTTGTTGTCTCTGTTATATTTGCGTTGCTAATTAAATGCTTTGATTAAATGCCATTAATGAAGATCAAGCGTACACAAGCACAGGCATATTAAAATACTCGTGAATTCCAACACACTTTTACTAGGTTAATGGTTATTTTGTAAAAGTATTTCCTAATCGCATGGCTATATTCGTTACAAAGATTGTTAATTTTTTTTGCAACGTGCAAATAACGTAATTTTAAAGTCCCTCTCAATTAAAATGGCTTACACTCAGGGTTTAATGGTTAAACAATTACTTCGCTGAATTTACTATATGTTGGATTACATTTATTTAGTACACAAAAACAAAGAGTAGTTTTCGTAAACCTAAACCTTTTACTTTACAAGAAAACTCAATTTGCAAGCCAAACCCCTAATGACAGCATTTGAGAGCTTTTTCGAATTATGCTGCGCTTAATTCTTAACGATAAAGCCTTGTAATTCACGTTTAGATGCAACAATTAAATTTAAATGGTGACAACTTTGTTTTAACACGTTTAAGTGCTTAATGTCATCGTTGGCTCCTTTAAGCGTTAAATATTTATGGGAGTAATACATAACTCTAACTCATAGTCTTTGCTTGTGTTAAATGCGTGACGCCTGTTCAAGTTTAACGTAAAACCCAGGTAAGCAGGGGCAGCTTGTCTTACTACTTACATAGTTGGCCATCACATTTTGCACTTTAACTTCAGACGTCAACATCCACTTTCTATGCTTTGAATACAATTTACTATATACAAATTGACGAAAACATAGTAGCAACATTGAAAATATCAAACGCATCACTACTTGCAGATTTTGGTTTGATTTAATATCTTGTTATTTGGCATGACCCCGATGGTTTTTGTAGACGACCGTATCGATTACATGTTTAATTTCATGTAAATTATCGTGGCTCGACGTTTCGGTCTCTTGTCTGACTGACTAATGAAAACGTGAAGGTCAAAGGCATATCACTCAGAGTTGCTTATTTTATATGTGGATATTTTGGTTACGGTTAATCTATTTTGCTACTTATGTTACATACGTATATTTTTATACCCGCTACCCATAGGGTAGAAGGGTATTATAACTTAGTGCCAACAGAAAATGTATGTAACAGGCAGAAGGAGGCATCTCCGACCCCACAAAGTATATATATTCTTTATCAGTGTCAACAGCCGAGACGATATAGCCATGTCCGTCTGTCCGTCTGTCCGTCTGTCCGTCTGTCCGTCTGTATGAACACCTGGATCTCAGAGACTATAAGAGCTAGAGCTACCAAATTTGGGGACAGTACTCCTATAGGTCCTACGCAGGTCAAGTTTATTTCAAAAGTTGGATGCCACGCCCCTTTCCGCCCCCAAAAGTCTGTAAAAGCCGTAATAATAGACCTAGAGCATTGAATTTTGGTATGCATAATAATAATTATATTCTAAATGATTCCTGTGAATTTGGTTGAGATCGAATGAAAAACAAGAAAGTTATTAAAGAATCAATTTTATATGCATAATTCACTTGCAGCTGCCCGCGCTTTGTTTGTTTAGTTGACAGTGTGACCAAAACGGTGTTGTGATTTTTACCCGCTACTTTCAAATATATACAAAAAACTAATTTTAGTATATTTGGTATATTTTTTGTTAATATATAATTTAAATTTTTTGTTTTCTCTCGAAATGGGTTGCGGGTATCATACGGTCGAGCACTCTCGACTGTAGCTTTCTTACTTGTTCTTATTCATTTTGTAGTAATATTGTACTACTCATACTTAAATGATTAACTAAAAATGGAAATTTGCAGAAACTAGCTTCCATTATCTTATATGCATGTATGTGGTAATGATTTCATGTAGCCAACACAAAAGCAGCTTGTAAAATGTTATAGTTTGTGCTTCTCAAAAAAATGCTTTGCAATAAGTTCTCAACCTTGGTAACAAACGTAACGAGTATAATAATAATGTAATAAATAACGCAATGTTAACGAGAACAAAGGTGGCATCCAATTAAAATATAGATGTTTAAAAACCCTTTGAGATGATGAGTGACTAAAGATTCAATAGATATTTAAAGTGCTTAAATGTACATGCTTCCACCTCGTTTATCGCCACCAGATAATTTAATAAACATTATTAGTGCTGTGCTTCAAGGATTTAGTTCGCAACAATTGATAGTCGTGAGAATTGGCAGTAGCATTAGTCGTTGCAGTCGTTGTGCTCTATATTTATGAAATACGGCTGCGATACATAGTTGGCCACTCCCAAGGCTTACGTAAGCATGGGAACAAAGTCAGCACTCTGAAATGTCTCATAAATTAGTGTGGGATTTAACATGCTTTAATTCCAAACAATTGTTATGTTATATTTAACAAATGATTCCAATTGACTCTTTTAGTATTCTTAATGGGTCTCATACCCTATACTCATTTGCTGTAAACTGTGAGACAAAAAGAAAAGAGTCGACTGATACCATGAAGAAGAAATATTTGATAACATTTTCTATTAACAAAATAACTATTAAGCAAAACGATCATTTTACTTGTCTTCTTCTAGGCTATTGTTATTTTATTCTCATGTATACTGTCATAATGTGACTTTTTAAATAAGGTATGTTAATGCCGTCAAACACAGCTCTGACTGCGATACCGACCGGCTTGAAAAAAACAATTATTTATGTGCATGTTGGCGTCAATCTCTTGGGCAATAGCAGCAACAGTCTCGACGGTTCGCCTTTTATGGTCGTTGGTGTTGCCATGCTGAGGCGTTGAGCGACCCTGAATGATTTTCTGACTCGCTTCGAGAACGTAAACTAAATTAAATGTACGTAATTATAATATCATTTGATTGGCTGGCTCTTAGGTTTGTAAAAGTAATTCAGACTATTCCGTTATTTTGAGTACCAATTGTTGGCTTATTCACAAAACCACCAACAAAAAAATCACAAAAGAATATCTATCGGCAGTGCAATACAGTTTATTATTGGTGCTTATACCGCACTTTTTAAGATTGTGCTACAGATTTCAATCGCAATTGTTCCAAAATGGCACACCCAAAATATGCTGTGGCACCTAAATTCCCAGCGCAAGACCGGACACAGTTGAGTGAACTCCGCTCACTTTTGAATTCTTATGCCAAGACAGCGAATTTTATGTTGATTACAAAATACATTTAAATACACACAGACAAAATACACAAGTGAGAGTGAATACTGTGTGTATACATGAAACATTTACATAGTGTGCTAGGCAACTTTAAATGCCTTTTTGTGGTCTTTCAGATTCTTCAAGCACTAAAGTAAATATACGTTGTTGCAACAATTTTTGTTCTATATAAATTCAATATTGTTTATAGAAGTATATCGTTAGAACGTTGGTTAAACAATTTGTTTTCAAAAATAAAACTGCATAAAAATATATAATTTCAGCTCATACAAGTTTTCTACAGCCATCTTTCTGTCACAGTCAATAAAGACATCTCGCAAAACAGGCCTTAAATAATTCAACTTAGCGAGAACTACGTTCAGTATATGCACATATTTGAACATATACAACGCTTTACAAAATATGTGTTGTGATTACTTCACTCTCTTGCTTAAATCGGTTTAGGCGTGGCCTTGGTGGGTTGATGGCTTTTACTATTACTTTTTTTTTTAATTTTTGGGGCGCCTTATGGGTGGATAATTATATTAAATTGGCTTGACTTTTGATATTTATGTTAAGGAGTGGATTAACCTGTTGTCGATGGTTACATTAAAGGTAGATCGCGAAATCTTAATCTAATCCAAGCACATGGCGAAACTTTGCAATGCTGGAATAACATTTCCGACTCAAGTATAAAATTGAAATACTTAGTGCCTATTAATTTTTTGCTTTTCAAAATATTTTCTGCATGAATTTCGCAAAAAAAATGTATATTCAGATTTATTGTCTTAAGCGTAATAATAAGAGCGAATGCTACAATATGTAAATGGAGAGATTAATTTCAATATCGTGCAGGTGCAAAAGCCACTGTTGATGCTTGTGGATTACATAACCATTTTTAATTTGGAATTGAGTATACGCTATTTCAGTAATAATCATGCATTTCCGACGTGCTGTGCAGCAAGCTTTTAATACTTATTTACAAGATCAGGTACTAGTATTATAATTCGTTACCCACGCACAATGCAGTAGCTTTTCTGTTACATCAGAAATTGCAGAAAGTCACCATCCTATCCCTCATACAAAGTTCGCTTATGCATATATATTGAATTGCATTTCACTCAATAGTCCAATTTTTGAATCATCCATATTTTGTTGAAGTCATGGACGATTAAAAAATGTTTATTTAAACTAGTTTTCCCAGCTCTTTTGCAGATGCGCGCAAATACTGAAAATTGGTACCAATTGCATTGCAATGCGGAAGACTTAACTCATCAACTTACGTGTGCATAACGTTCAAATGCTTACATACTTCTATTTTTTTGATCAAAACTAAATTTGCAATGATGCGTGTATCAAAAGTGATTTGGGGTGATAAAGTGTGGTTCAAGATCCGTCTCAAACGGCAGTTGCGATTATATTGTTTGGAATATACTTGAAATCGGTCAATCGTACTTCAAGTGAAAGTACTATACAAATAATTTTAACTGTTTTGGTGATATTTTGGCAACCCGTTCACTTCAATTAAATTGAATTACATAAATCATTTAACCATTTAAAATATATAATGTGTCCATTCGTCCGGACATATTTCCACACCCTGAGGCTTTTACCATTCGAAAAACTTATGACCTTGGTTAATGGTGATCTGCGGTTGT
This sequence comes from Drosophila ustulata, assembly GCA_035047365.1. Taxonomy (NCBI): domain Eukaryota; kingdom Metazoa; phylum Arthropoda; class Insecta; order Diptera; family Drosophilidae; genus Drosophila; species Drosophila ustulata. Next base: position 10,778,744 of record JAWNPT010000118.1, on the reverse strand, counting down.
TAAAAGCCATTAATATTATGAAAGTTGTTCAATGTAGAATGTTCAAACAAGTTCATTGCAACAGAATTAGCAATTACTCGAGTGGGATCACGTTCATTGCTTTGCACAGTGAATAAATACAAGCGGATCTTAATAAAAACGAAAACTTAAAATGACAGACTTGTTACAATAATGAAATGTCTATCTTTTCGCGGCTTAAAGGATTAACCTCAAACTTTATATTTCCCGATATTTATATATATTGTGTTTGCAGTATTCCGATGACAAAGCAAGAATTTCAATTTACCATATGTATGTCACATATATCTACGATAAATGCGCATATTACCGGTACAGCTGTAACTGGCATTTCATATAAATAGCCATTATAAGGGGAACACAAAATATGGTAAACATCGTTCAAACTTTGTGGCCTGAGATTGGCAACATTAACCATGACGAGCCCTGACGAAGAAGCCGCAAACACCTCAAATATGAGTACCTTGACCTTTTCCGCTGCAGTCAATGGGGCGTTTTTCTTTCAAACTTAAGCGAACTTAAAAATAAGCGTCAAAGACATGGTGCCTCAAATGCCGTAAAATGTACAGTTTTAATGCAACGCGGTCGGGCTGATATTGTTGTTGGCTGTATGTAAATTTCGGGCTGTCTTAGTATTTTGATTGTTTGCTATGTGTTTTCTTCATCTTTGATAATTTTGGCTTTTCAAAGTGTATGATTTACTGGCAATTAAATCTTGGTCGAAAAAACGTTGACCTCTTTTGTTCAAATGCTATCAAACTTTGCTGCGAAGACCTAATATTTTAACAGGTTGGATAGTTTCATTTTACATTATTTAATTTTGAAATTGCCCTGTGTGTGAGTAATGAGTATCTTTAATTCAGCATTCTAATACCAAACCCCTTGTTGCATTCGCTTTTTGCCAATCAAAAAGAGTAACTGCTCGAACTTAAAGCACCAGCCATATATACCATATATCATATTGCAGCCCACGTTAGTGCTGCTGTGGCAACCGAGTAAGCCGAGTCTATTCGAAAGTGATCGATTTTGAAAAAGGCGTGGCTTGCCGCATTTATAATGCGCTGTACGAGCCTTGCGCCACAGCAGCAACATTGATGTCGTTGCCGTTGTTGCTGCCGTTGCTGTTGTCGCAGTCGCTGTCGTTTTGGTTGTCGTTAGCAGAAATGGCGACGTCGCGTGGTCTAGTTGTTGCAACTAGCAGCAAGATTTGAAATAGCTTGTCTGTATGCTGGTGAGTGTTGTGTCTACATCTTATGCAATATTCTCAGTTTGACCCACTTTTTGTAGTAGTTGTTTTTATGCTTTTTGTTGCGGTTGGAGCTGGCGTTGCTGGGCAACATTCACTGTAACCAAAAACTATTTGATCGAAACGTGTTAGATTGTCTATATCCAATGAATTCCTGAATATATGTATATTAAATTTAATTCCTTCCAATTATAATGTCATTATATGATCACGATTGTGTTCAAATCTCTTACTGTTTATAAATAGATACTTATAAATATGTACCACTCGACTTTTTAAAAATACAATAATTAGATTATCTCATAAAAACTAATGGATGTAAAGGATTCAATTTAAGCTTTTGTATAATTCGCTGCCAGAAACAATTGAAATTCATGCTAATTTACACGATGTTTTATGTTAGCAATATGAATGACAACAATATTTTGGCTACATTTGAAAGTTGGCTTTCAATTAACATATTTAAGAGCTGCAAATTTGATAAAAATTCATGTGCCATAAGTGTCATATTGCCAGTCACAGTCAAGTGAACACCAAGCTACAGGTGCTTTCACAAATGCTGCGTGCCACAAAACTCAAGCCCCTTGGCTGACTGTAGAGACATGTGCAGGTGACTATTCCATTTTACTTGTAGCAATCAAATGTAGCAGCAGAACTGTCCGGGAGTTCATACATATTACCATAAAACCACAAATGACTGATTGAAGAAAATATTTTAAATATATTTTAATTTTTGTAAATTATGTATGTTTATAATTTGAGTATCAATTCTTCAAATAACTCCCTCTATTAGGGTATTGGACAGTTTGATATGTATTTCGAACATTTTTAGCTACGCCACAAAATAACAAAAATGCTAAATGCAAAATATATGAAGCGATTCAGTGCCAGCCAGGAGCTTTGTTGCACAACTGCCAAAACGTTTAAGTTACTTTTGAAGTGTGGCCATCGAAAATGGGGCTCGCAACAACTAGCTGTAGTAACTGTAGCAATATGCATAAAACCGGCAAGTGTTTTCAAGTTGCATATTTCCTGTTTTGTGGTGCCACAAAATAGTGGGTTCCAATATAACTCTCACTTTTCCACTTTTGTGTTGCTATACTAGACTCTACTATCAGCACATACAAATATCGAAATTAACAGAAGATTCATTTTTATTTTTAATAACAAATTTGCAAAATTACTGTGATTTACTGGTCAATCATCAAGTTAAGACTTCAATTAAGTGCTCAATAATTAATAATTGTTAATGTACTTATTATGGGCACACATATAGTACTTTATAGTACTTTGAGAGAGGTAACACTCCGCAGTTGTCATGGCTTAACACCCAGGAAGTTACGGCAACGGCACTCGATTAGAAAGGAAAATCCCAACGGCCGATCACAAACTTCCTGCGCGCACATGCAAAGCAATTGAAAGGCAGCTCAAATGTTCGTAACAAAAGAAACAAGAAATAGAAACCACAAAAAAACAAAAATGTAGCAAAACTAAGGTTGTTCGACGAAACTATGCCTTGAGGTATCTAATACGCCTTCTCGTTGAATTGTGCAATCAATTGTAAATTGAAAGTTGACGAATGATTTTTTTTATTTATCTGAGAAGTGTACAATTTTATAGTTGAACCCCACCTAGTGCTGTTATAATTTTAAGATAACTGGTTATATTATTCTAAATGTGCAATTGTTGGAGTAGTTAAACAAATTAAGCAATGTTTTGAGTAATTTATACGACCTTACTTTTCGCCACCTAACATATAGTGACACCATGAATCAGCATTTGTCCGACAAATGCTACTCTATGATATATATTTTCACTGTTCAAGTGCTGTTCATTGGTTTACACCTCAAACATTTCATTTTATTAAGTTAATCGATTTGATATGCCGATTGGACTTGAAATTATAATGTAAGCCGTTATAACCATAATTATAAATATTTATAATAACTTTAGAGCATGATGTCCCGATATTCCTTAGAAAAAACAAAAATAAACAGGCGGAATGTAACAAGTTTAAGTCACCGCATATCAATAGATATATAGTAGATACAATAAACCATATTTGGGTATTTATCAGGCTGCCTCTTTATGTGCTGTATGTGCTGTGATAGTTTACTTTCAATAAAAGTCGCGTAATGTGTTGCACTTATTTTTCAATAAGTAGAGCAGCAAAAGCGTATCAATCGACTAGCGCCAAATAAACTCACAAAAAAAGCCAATCAGGCTTATGGCCGAATTACTAAGCATTGCATAACTACCCAGCCACGCTCTAGCTCTAAAGTAAAGCCTGGCCAGGCCAGGTACACATTTTGTTTAGTGGAGCAGAAAGTACAAACAGCCACAATGATTCGACAGTTGTTTTGTGTTGCCAAGTGTGTGTGCTGCTTACGATAGCTAAGACAAATGTCATCCCAGGCGAACACGGCTCTAGGCTTTTGCATGACCAATTGCCATTGGCACGTGATTAGCTTACTTTTTGCGCCAACACTAGACACTGTAGTTGTATAGCAATATAGTATGTGCTATATATCATTCACTCAAGATTGTCGTATACAGCAAACAGCTGCATTTCGCGTACGATGTTTTGCGCGATAATTACACAATTTGCGATGCGTGCTGTATGCACTGCATGCTAAGTAGATCTTGTCCAATAGCCTTGACATGATTGTTCACATGTGACGTGCCAGCAGAAGTATTAGAAATAATACTTATACGATAGCTCCCGTGCTAGCTTTGTTTGCTTTATAAGCGTAACTTGAAATTAGCAATTCATCCCCGCCCAATTATTATGACGATGCTTGGAAAGCTTTTAGGCAGTCGGAGTCTTTGTCTGCCTTCCAAACAGTAAAAAAGTGAATGTAAATTTGTTTTGGGGAAAAGTGTCTCTAACAAGCCAAGCTTCGAAAATTCGTATGAATGTATTTTAGGTTTAATTTAATATCTGGTCAAAAGTGCAGCTGTTGTAATTTAGTACTGTGTGAAGCAGTATATTTTAAGTTTATGGGATCAGCGCGATAGGAAACAGTTATTAAAACTTCTATGACTCACATTCTTAATTTAAGAGCAAACTACTTGATAATCGAAGGTGCCTGAAATCGTGCGGACTCTTTGCCTAACTTTTAATGTGTTGCAAGTCACTCAATTTATTCGCTATGGGTTTTTTGTCTTCAAGCATAGAAATATTGTTCAACCCGTTGAATAATAAGAGTTAAACCAACTTCCGACCCAATTATTACAATATATATGTATGCATGTACATATACACTCATAGGTTGGGCGAGCAATTCAAATTGGTCGCGCTATTGACTTGACGCTTAACTTCAATTTTTGTTTTGTTGTTTGCAATAACTTTGATTGCATCGCAGTTAGTTCAATTGAATTCAAATTGAGCTTCAATTGTTTGAATATACTAATCAGTTACTGTTTTTTCTCGATTTTTCTATTCGGTCCAATTACAGGACAACCTTATAACTTTATTTGAATGGCTTTGCCTTGATGAACAATTTTTCTTTCGATATAATAAGTGTCTACAATTAATCATTTGCCCAACCAAAACTTCTCTGATCCTTGGTTGCAGTAACACGACAATAACAATGCAAAACTTAAAAACTTGAAAAATTTAGAAAAATATTTTATTGTGTAAATCTTTCGAATACATTTTTATCAGGGACCGCAATAAGAGTAACGAATTTAAATAAATTAAAGCCCAAATAATACTCCAGGATCAGTAGAAAGAGACACAAAAGAATTATTATTTCCTTTTATATTAAAATAATTGTTAATTCCAAAATTTAATTCAAGTAGAAAAAACAATTATCTTGCCTATATTTTGTTACACAAGGAATACATATTAAAACTAAAAATTTCTTACAATACAGTTATCTTACCTATTCTTGTATCTTGTCTATCTTTCAGTATGTGCAGATGCTCAAAACAAACGTGTATCGCGCGTAACCAATTCACGCAGCTTTGGGAGCAATGTTAAGTCGACCAGCTCAAATGGTATTAACTTTGATTGTCCCGAAGAATTCGGATACTATCCCCACCCCACCGACTGCACACAATATTATGTGTGTGTATTCGGTGGTGCTCTGCTCGAAAGCTGCACTGGCGGCCTTATGTATTCACATGAGCTGCAGACCTGCGACTGGCCCCGAAACGTGGGCTGTGAACTGGTGGACAGTGGTCCTTCAGCGAGTACGACAGATATTGGTAGCGCCCCACGTAGCAAATTGCAGCAGCAGCAACAGCAGCATCAACAACATGTGCCCAGCCGCATTCGCTTTGGTGCTGCATTCACCAGTCCCGGCTCGACCCCAAAGACAGCCACAGTGCCCCCACAGTATCATCGGTCGCCGCCACAGATCATTCAGGCTCAAGTTCAGCATATTCCGCCGCCGCCAGAATTGCGCGTGCCGCCAAATCCTGTAGTCACGTCTCGTGGGCAGCCAAAGTCGCTGTTGGAGTCTCAAGAGGAAATAGCCAAGGTGAGTGGCGGCCCTCTTAATCTGTCTTCTACCAACGTTTCTGCTTGTTTATTGTTAGCTATATACTGAAGCTGAGGAATCATTGCCGCCAGTTGAGGAGGAGGAAAGCGATCGACAGCAGCGCGTTTATCGTGGTCAGCCGAGTACTGTTAGCCAAGTGCAGCGGGATCGCGATGGCATCATACACCCGGCCAACATAAATGCAATACCAAATCATGGGAAAATTGGATCCTACACGTTTGGCTCTGCTTACAGGTATGTGAAGTGTCACTTTGCCTGCTTTCTCTTGTAGTCAATGTAGCTCTTCATCTCTCGTTGCTTAAGAACTTATAACTATTTCTTTAGTTTTCAAGATTAAAATTTATAGACAAATTTTGAATTCTCTTCAACTCATTGTACTACTTTTTTTATTCTCATACAAACGCATCATACTGCACTTCTATATCTATATTTTGCTCAAAACGACACAACAAACAACTAAACTGACTGAAAAAATTATTTTCGGCTAAACTCTGTACGCAAACAGCGATAGCTTAGACGACGACCTAACAATTGAACCTGAACTGTCACAAAATCGACTAAATCTAGACAAGCGACGCAAACGACGCAGTCTTGTTGAACTAGAGTTAACAACGCCAGCGGAATTCCAAAGCGATTCAAATTTATCCAGCGAGGTCACAGAGCCAACCAATGCTGAGTTGAGCGATGACGAGGCAGAAAATAACTCAAATAACTCTCAAGAACATTTTGATGATGATGATGCACCAGCTGTCGTAAAGCAAGTGCAAAAGTTCTCTTCAAAATATAACATAAAAAAGAATAAAGAAATTGAATTCGCTGAGAAAAACGCAGATGCAGATTACGATTACGAAAATTCAAATGATACTGACATAGCAGAATCAAAGCGACGACCTCGGCAGTTGCGACCTTTTCCGCATGGTTCTCAAAAATGGTCAGTGAATAACTATCGTTCCATTGACACTCCATCATCAGCTGCCCATCAACTCAATACACCGAAAAATGGTTATACATTCGGTCACTACAATCCTTACTTAACTCCGCCGAATCAGCAAACGCACTCCAACCACAATTATAACCAATTAGGTCCGAACCTTGGCTATAAACTTTACTCACAACAGCAGCCACAGACACAGACACAGCAACATCAACAACAACAACATCAACAGCAGCAGCAAACACCGAATTATGCATACACTCAAAAACCAACATTCGTATATACTGGCTATAATTTGTCATTGCCACCGCCGCCGATAGAAGATGACTTTCGACCCATTGCAGGTAGCTACTATGGAGCAGCCAGCTCAACCAGCTCCAGGCCGTTAGTCAGTGGTTACCAGGAGCATGCCCCAAGTGGCGACTTGTTGCCTTACCTTCTACAACAGCTGAAGGAATTGAAAGAACGTCGCAAGCAAATTCAAGCCGAAAACTTTGCCTATTTTCATTTGGACAATCAACCCATTCCACCCTCCCAGTTCTTAGCACAGCAATCAACCACGCCACGCTTAGCTGTAGATTATTACACCACAGTTAGACCACCGCAACAAGTAACTCCAAATGGTCACTATGCGCAGTATAGCACAATGGGTGGATTTTACAACAATAAACCTGAGCAGTCAAGCTATCCGGGCAAACTCGTATCGCAGTACAGCATTGGCCAAGGCCAAGAGCCGCAAAGCACAACGGAAAGCAATTACTTTCAGTATAATATAATTGCAAATCAAAAGATGAAAGGTGTCTACAACACGGCCAAGCTGAATCAAATAGAGCATGCTGCAATCAAGGTGCGACCACCAGTGACACCACTGCAAGTCACGCCCAACTTTAGCATTGTTTCAGCACCCGATTTGACCAACAAGAAACCAGGCAATAGTTTGCAGCAAATACCGTTCCGGAACTTGTCACAGTTTCCCATTGGCATCACTTATGCCTCGAACATAACATTGCCTGAATCATATCAAACGTTAACCAAATCAATTGCTTCCACTGCGCTGCCAAAACTCCAGTCACCGAAGCCGCCCCATTTGACCAATTTTCAATTTAACATCAGTGAGTTTATGGCCAATCTGAAAGCAAGTGATCTGGCCAGCTTGAATCCGGCTGTTAATCCATTGATCAAGTACTTCAAGCAGGTAAGCAACGATGGCAGCGGCAATATGCGCAATACTTTGGTGCTACGTCGACCCGCAACAAGTACAACGACATCCAGTACAACAACAACACGAGCTTCTCTGAGATCCAGGCCAATTTCGACCACTGAGACTTTTCGCTCAACCACTGTACCAACGACGACTCATGTGCTCAAAGGCTACGAAACATTCGTCAACAGCATACAAAGTCACAAGGCCACGGAAAATTTAACAACGACAACAACTGCGCTGCCGCGGCTAAAAAATATTGTGCCCGTTACGACGACAACAACGGAGAGCTCTGTAGAGTTCTATGACGAGCAATACGACGAAGGAGTTGATGAAGACATCATGTTGCCACCATCACGCATGCCGCCGTACATGCCCATGTCCGAGACAATGGCTCCGCCGCGGCCTCAAGTCACAACCGACAGACCAACCACCTTGAAGCCAGAGATGAAACGGCTACAACTGCAGACAGGATATATGCAAGCGACGACAACCCGTCGACCTTTTCCGCATTTCGCGGGTAGTCCAGGCTCTGGAGTTCCCGCATTCATTAGCTTTCCAAGTGACATATTCCAGGAACTGAAGCAACGTCTACCACAATTGACAGGTACGACTCCACCTGCCAACCAAAATCTACGCACAACAAAGACAAAGACAACAACACCTGCACCAGCAAAAATGCGTTACACTGTGCGGCCCCAACGCACACGGGGCCAGCAGAAGTGGCAGACGCAAACTCTGGACAATTCAGTCGGAGTAGAGCGGTCGCAAAACCAGAGCAGCCCGGGAAAAGGCAGCATGGGTGGTCTGCATTTAAACTCAATACACAGCGCGACAAATATGGATAGACAAAGGTAGTTATACAGATAAAAACAAAAAGTCGCCGCTGATGCTGCTGTTTAATTTGTTTTTGGCTGCTACACAAATACACGTTTTTATGACAATACTCGTAACCTGTACATAAATAAATATACTGTTGTACGTTTACGTTCTGACCTTACCCATAACTAAAAAAAAACAAAAACCACAACCGATGGAACTTACAAAATCTGTACAGTTGACTTAACCTATTTTTTATGAACTGGGCTGCCCTAACTTTAATTCTCTACCGCTCTAACCATCCTAACTCATCATCAAACTAATCAACAATCCATTATTATATATGTATCTACTCTTAATCAAAGTTTTAATTACTACTATTTGATTTCGTTTTGCATTTCTCTTCCTCTTGTATAAATCATTATTTCATATGTATTATATATAATTGCATCAATACTTTAAATAATTGTGAATATTTGTGTTAATGTAAATAACTTGTGGCGTCATCAACTCTTGGTTGTGTGTGTGTGTGTGTGTGTGTGTGTGTGTGTGTGTGTGTGTGTGTAAAGAGTTGATTCATCCTCACCGTCATCGCTCACGGCGCAAACAACCGATAACATATTTGTACAACCCAGCTCACAAGCTCCACCGGCACAACAGTTAGCATCCAATCGTAACTACTACAATACTACATCCATATTCAATCACGGGGTTGGCTACCAAACACCACAGCAGGCGCAGCCGCAACAACCGACACCATTTCAACAACCTCAAGCGCAACAACAACAACATCAACAGCCACAACAACAGTCGCATGCTTTATCAAATCCCTATGATTCATCATACTATTCTGTTTACGATGACGACATTGATTTGTATAGGGATATTGAGTACCAGCAGCCGCAGCAGCAACAACAACAACAACAACAGGAACAACAACAACCCCAGCAATATCAGCCCACAGTGCGCCAGCAGCCGCAACAACAATCGACTTATCGCCCCCTGGAAATATTGACAACTCCAACGCCAGCAGCACAAAGACCAAGCTACAATAATCAGCCTGCATTGAGCTATAGCCCGGAGTACGATGACGATGCCAATACACAGGTTAGTCATTATTTACTAATTGATTTTTCAAATCCCATTGAAATCAATTTATTTATCAGATCGAACAGGACAACGTATACGATCAGCCCACGCGCACACCTCAAAGGTAAGTAATTGTTTTTGCATAACTCCTCTATGCGCACTTTGCGACTAAAATTGAGTTGAAGGAAACACAAGCTGTCTAACTAGCTGCTCCGAAAATTACTCCGAATATGCAAGGAATTAATATAATACAGTTATGCCCGTTAAATCAGTTAACTATTAGCATGTGTTAGTTCATTAGCAGAGCAACAAACATACACAATACACTCAAATCTGCATCAAAATTTACCAAACAACATTTTCATCTCTTACACACACCACAACAAATCCATCAGAATCAGGTCAGAAGAAGTGACTATTCAGACTCTAGATGGTCGGGCCATTGCATCCACAACTTCGAGTCCGGCCGTTACACACGATGCGCGCAACTATTATGACGCATTTACCACGGAGAATATGAGCTATGAGGAACCCGATTTTAGCTATTCGAGCTCAGCTGAATATGCCCACAATTCAGCCGACGATTACTATCAAAGTGAGCGAGCCCCAGCGATGACTGGCCGTCATAACAAACCAGCGAAAACAGTAAACTCTGGCGATTATTATGTGATTGCTAATGATGTCACAGAGGCACCCACACATTTTCAAGTTGGACCAACAAAAAAAATTACAACAACGACGGCGCGTGCTGCAACCTCAAGACCATCTCCGGTAACAGGCAGGAGTACAAGCAAAACTATCACCACACAGACTACAACAAAGCCCCCTGCAAAAACAACAACAACAACATTGCCAACACCTTCAAGGTATTTCTCATGGCACACACAAATTGTGTACAATTCTCATACCCATAATTAAATACGTAAACTACGTCTTTGATTAGCTGTCTGTCCCATAATGGGTCTATCTTCTATGCCCCCAAAATAGCTTTATAGCTTTTCAACCATTCAATTAAATAAGCAGCATATAAGATCTCATTTTACTTTACAAAAAACACACATTCTACCTTAAAGTACACTAAGACAGCTAGAGCATTAGAAAGCAATTTAAGTTTATCCCAAATACGTGAAATATTGGCAAATATCATTAATTCGGATATGCCAATGTTTCATTAACATTTTCACATCAAATTTCTGTTGTCACCCCGCCGTATAAAATGTACAAAGCGTGCAGCCAATCTTATTGCATGTATACTATAAGTATAGTATCATATAAATTTATAATGTAATCATTATTTATTTGGCTTCGCATGGCATGTGCTTTATGTTAAGTACATACTACATACATATTAGTCAAAAATATATTGAGAACAAAAGGACCAGGATATATCATTCCTAAATTACACGCATTTATATAGTACACTGCAACCTACTGGATAAGTTACTAACTCGCTCTAATGTGATTGTTGTTTATTAAAAAAAAAACTACACATTTCTTCAACAGCTACAAAACGCATGCAAATAAAAGCATTAAGCAAAATGTCATAATCAAATTAAATACAACCACAACACCACCTCCACCACCAAGTTCCACAAACACACCTAGAACAACAACCAGTTCAACCTCGACCCCTACAACCACACCGATGCCATCTTCCCCCACCTATAGTTCCAATCCCTTTCTTAAATCCCAACTTCAAGTTCTGGCTAAGTCTCTAGCTAGTGCTGTCAGTGAACACATAGAAAACCATAAAAAAAGCAGCAACCATACACATAAAACCATTTTGCCTGCAAGCCGACCCACAGTTCCATTCCAACCCATTAGCGAGAAGCGGTCCTTGGTAGGTGATAGTGGTGCAAATAGTAGTACTCGAAAACGTGCAGAGACCATTTACGATGAAAGTAAGAATGTGCAAGTGAAAACTGCTGAGATTCCCACTTCGCCAACGTTTTTAGATTTTATCAATGCCGCGGCTTATGGTTCCAGTAATTCGGTGCGGCCGCCAACCGAGAAACCACTTAAGTCATCACATATCAAAGCCAACTCCTATGCGTACAATAACTTGGAGAAAAACCAACTAATTTCCATAGAGCAAACACAACATAAACGCATAGAAAACTTTGTGCTTTCCGACGTAAAGCCCCAAAGTTTTAGGAGCAGACCAGAAATGACTGAAGCCGAAATATTGGATAGTTCAAGTACGAGACGACCAAACAATGTCTATCATTATAGTCTGCAGAGCGGTTTGCATGGCTTTAGCTTGAAAGCGGAGCAACCAGTGAGTGAGGAAAATGCTGCTGAGTCGCTATTTCAGCATGAAAAAAAAAACGAGCGTCATCTCTCGGCAGAAACAACAACAACCACAACAACGACTGCAGCTACAAAACTCACAACTCATGCAGGGCCCACACCAGTTTATAATATAAATACTGAGAGCTATGAGGACATAATACCCACAACGTATGCGCCGTTGCGAATTTGGCGTAATGGTCGCCCCACCATTAAACAGGCATCAAGCATCAAGCCTACAACTGTGCCCACAACAGGCGAGACAGGACTGGCCTCAAGTTTTCTCACAAAAGCTTCCACTACCACAGAACGCTTCACTGCTGGACAAACTTTTACTGCCCGCGCAAATCTGTTTAAGGACAATCTCAGTCGTGTGACCAGCAATCCTGCAATGCGATTTGTGTCGCCCTATAAGAGTTTAGAGAGCCTACTCCAGGATGAACGGCTGCCACAGAACAGTCTGCGAGCAACGACAAGATCACGAAATGGAAATGCAAATGGAACCCCAGCATTTCTGCAAACCACGCCGAATTCGAATAAAAATACACTTTTTATGAGCGTGCCTCAAAGAAACTCAAGTCAGTCCATAATGGCCAGCTTGACAACAGGAAATGCTCGTAACTTCAGCATAAGTGATGCCATTCTCAGCACCTTTAGTCCGCAAGGCTCAGTGCCCACAGCACTAAGCACGCTCACACCCAGGAGCACCACTCCAACTTCTACTACTACAACGGAAGCTGTGGCAATAACAACGACTTCCACTTTAGTGACCTCATCTTCACTTCAAGTAACAGAATCTCCACTGCGACCCCGGGGACGATCGCGTTACACAGCAGCAACCGTCAACTATAATCTAGACAGTGTTGACGAGCCCACAACCTATGCACCCAAGTTTAAGCTACCCAAAAACTATGATCCAAAAAGTTCCACAACTAATGCTTATCCGCGAAGAAAAGTGCAACGCGCTCGAATCGCAAACAGTCTGCGACAAACGGCAGCTGGACCCACAGAAAAGTCCCTACCAAAGTATGAAAGCTTCAAAGCAGCTCAGCAGGCTAAGGACGTAGTCAAAAGCTATAGAATTAATGCAGAGACAACTGCAACTGAAAATGAAACCAACATTTTGAACTCACCACGTGCTGAAGCATTAATTGCACAGCGACCATTCGAAGCGAAGCAGAGCAATAGCATAGAAATGAGCAGCAGAAACACAGAGGCATCGCCATCGCCTATTGCCAATGATATTTCCAGCTCTACAGAAATTGTTATTATTACCGATCGTCCGCCAATAAAGTATCTGTACTCCAACAAATATCGACAGCAAACAGCAGAGCGAACGCTGGCTGACAGTCTGCAGAACGCTGGCTACATAAAAACCGCAGCAGGTCGAACAAAGTTCCGAAACGCGAATGTATTGGAGCAGTTGCAAGAATTTCTTGCTGCTAGCGACAGCGATGAAAGTGGATCGCCGCAATTTGTCGACGAGGAATCTGCACCCGAGATTAAGGCGACCATTCATGAGATCAAACCCATAAGTAATTCAGCCAACCGAAATATAACGGCGCCCCTAAGAACAACTACAACTGCAAAGCCTGCACCACTTTCACACTCTACCGTACGACCCCAGGTGTTTACGAATAAATTGTATCCCTCCAAATTATTCCACTCCTCCCCCTCCACTTTAAGCGTGTTAAGCACAGAGCCGACAATAAGACAACAATTAAATAGTAGCATCCCCGATGTTAGTACCGCACCTACCACTTCAACTTCAACCACTACAATTACTACAATTGCCACTTCCTCTGAACCCATATTTGCTCCACCAACTACACGAATTTCGAGGGTTAACAATGCCATAAAATCGTCAATTGCCGCTGCTGCCGCCCAATCATCTAGCCCCGGTTCTACCTCCGCAACCTATCAAATGCCAGGGGGTAGGGTTAGCAAATTCCAATATGGCATCGCTCCCAACCATAACAACAACAACCACAACAACAACCAACATCATCATGGCGCTGTCGCTACCGCTGCCGCTGCCGTCTCGGTGAAGTGCTCCGACAGCACACTGAGCGCCAAGTGCAACGAAATTCCCTCAAGGTATACCGAAAAAAAACATAGCGAATTTATATATAACGCTCCTTAGTTGCTGATATACCACTGCATTATCTCACTCTCCTCTCTTTTTTTACAAATTCACCGTAATCTTGTCTTTTCAAAAACACAGATTTAGTGTCTTAAAAATAAACAACAAAACCCAACAACTGTATTTGTTATGTAGCTTTCGTTTCTCATTACCCACATTTACCCACTTATGTAGAAGTCTGGTTGTTTGTTGGCTTTCTAGAACGCGCCTATAGTATCTATTTAAACAACAAAACAGGCGATGAATCTAAAATCTTAAGACCACTGTAGTGCCCACATAGTCACATAGTTTTTCTTTGATTTTTAGTACATACTATAAATACTAAATATCTGCAAAATGTTAAATGTTGCAACAATGTACAGAGCGGTGAGCAAAAAGTATGTAAATAATTCGTAACAGTTAAATAGGTGGTGGACTCTCTTAACTTTTCATACTCGTATTTTTATCACATACTCGTATTATATTGAGAGTATTATCATTTTTATTGTTTTGATTTTATTATGATTTTAGTGACATACTATACGTACTTTTTATTTCATTACACAAATTTTAAATGGTTAATACATATTTAAAATATGTATGTATATGTGTCACAATAACGTGAGAAACAAATATTGCCATTTATTCTTTTAATATTTGTACTCTTAATGCACAATTTTCAATATTCTTGCCATTATAAGTGGCACGCATAACTGAATATTTTGGAATATTTTCTAGATTATTCTTGATAATTATTTTAAAGGCATTTGCACATTTTACTGAGCTTTTATTTAGTATTTATGGTTAAAAAGAATATCAATATTCGTAGAACAATTTTAATTGAGGAATTTGACTCAAATTGGTTGAGTCTCTGCCCACATAATGTGAGACTTAGCACAAACTTAGTAAACCCCACAAAGGGCTTCGAAAGTTTGGTCGAACAAAACCAAACGAAATCCTTAATGGTATTCAACTTTGCTTAACAATTACGGGAATCATTCAAAAGTCTATATTCAATATCTTACAGCGGTCTACAAAGCGAAAAAATATCAACTTTTACTATTCTTTTTGTCTATTACCCTCTGCTTAGACTTTCAGCCCAATCCTGACACACAAACATATAAGTATACTACACATTTTTTGGTTTTCGCAAATTTTACAAATAAATTGGCTGTTGATTCGAAATGCTACTTTATTCACGTGTACATACACATACATAATCATACCAATATACATACTTACCTACGTAAATACTTGGGTTTGAAAAGTACTTTAAAATTAACACTAACCTTTTTATTATTATTTGTGTAGCAATTGTCGATACAAATTAATTGGCATATCGCACGTGCACTACAATTTTCTATTAAGTCAATAATATGATCTCTTATTCTTGTGTTAAGTGCATTTAGAACGAATAATAGAAACCGCGGCAGTTCTATATACACAAATCAGGATCGTGACACTGTGTCCCCGCCTAACAGAGGAACCCATCCACCGTAACTATTTATTTTTCTTGAAGGCAAGGCATCGATAAAATTATGTGAAACACTTTCAGGCGAACACGACCGACACTTAAGCCCTCGGGTACGATAGTATCAAAGGCACAAGAGTTCGTGGACATTTATAGATATCCAGCAACACGTCCGGACCCTCTTTATCCGCAGCCTACGCCAGATAAGGCTGCTGCGAAGTGCCGTAAAGATGTATGCCTCTTACCAGATTGCTATTGTGGTGGCAAGGATATACCTGGTGAGTTTCAATAACAACTACTTAAACTAATAGTTTAATACTATTAGACAAGTCCTATTCAGCTTGATGTGTAGTTGCTATGCTTTTATCTCAAAAACTACTCCATTAAACTTAGGCGGTTTGAATGTATCTGTTACACCACAAATTGTTTTGATAACGTTTGATGATGCCATTAACACAATTAACATTGAGCTATATCAAGAGATATTCAATAACAAGTCTCGCAAGAATCCCAACGGTTGTCCTTGGCGCGGAACTTTTTACTTATCCCACGAATGGACAGATTATGGTATGGTTCAGGATATGTACTCTGATGGACATGAAATGGCCTCACACACGGTTTCGTAAGTTATTGAGTTCTCGACTTCACTTCGTTGAAAAACCAGCTGGTGAAATACACATCAACTTCAACCTCAACATCAACGTTCAAGCGTCAACCATTGTCTTTTACTCTTCTGCCTCTCTATATTGTGCGCTTCAATTTACTATGTACTTATTCATGTCATATATATATTTTTCTTCACATTTCACACATCTCCCCTGCATCATTATAATGGGCATGGTTACTAGGCGAACTACCCGTTGAAAGCATACCTCAAATTGTATTATTGACCTTTGATGATTCCGTTAACGACCTGAATAAGCAATTGTACACAGACCTGTTTGAGAAGGGGCGCGTCAACCCCAACGGTTGCCCCATTACAGCAACATTCTACGTCTCTCATGAATGGACTGATTATAGTCAAGTACAAAATCTTTACGCCGATGGACATGAAATGGCTTCGCATACAGTTTCGTAAGTAGCCAAATCTTGACAGCAGCTGAGCATTGTGCACTCCGAACAGCAGAAGATATCTTTATATGAGTAGAGGGACAAAACTCACACTTGCTTACTCACAACTCAGACACCACAAATGCATACTCACAGTTTCATTTCACACACTTATTTCATTCCGGAAATTTTGTCACAGTCCTTGATAACGCAATATCTATCTACAGTCACAGCTTTGGCGAGCAGTTCTCGCAAAAGAAATGGACTCGGGAAATTGCTGGTCAGCGCGAGATCCTTGCAGCATATGGCGGTGTGAAACTATCCGATGTACGCGGCATGCGTGCTCCATTCCTTTCGGTCGGTGGCAACAAAATGTACAAAATGTTATACGATTCAAATTTTACGTATGACTCTTCAATGCCGGTATATGAGAATCGTCCACCATCCTGGCCGTATACTTTGGACTACAAGATCTTCCATGACTGCATGATACCACCATGCCCCACACGAAGTTATCCAGGTGTTTGGCAGGTGCCCATGGTGATGTGGCAGGATTTAAATGGTGGTCGCTGCTCCATGGGTGATGCCTGCTCCAATCCCAGTGATGCAGAGGGAGTGACAAAAATGATTATGAAAAATTTCGAACGGCATTATACTACAAACAGGTAAATCCATTTAGCTGCTTAAAAAAATTGAATTTAGAAATTTATTGAATTCTCTTATAAAGGGCTCCTTTCGGATTGTTTTATCATGCCGCTTGGTTTACCCAGCCGCACCACAAAGAAGGGTTCATCAAGTTTTTGGACGCAATCAACGCCATGCAAGACGTTTGGATCATAACTAACTGGCAAGCTCTGCAATGGGTCCGCGACCCAACACCCACGACACGTATTAATTCGTTCCAGCCATTCCAGTGTGACTACTCGGTAAGCAAAAAAGCTCTCTGTATATGATAAAATCAATAGAGTATCTAACTTTTTGCATAATATATATATAAATAGGATCGGCCCAAGCGTTGCAACAATCCAAAAGTGTGTAATTTGTGGCATAAATCAGGCGTGCGCTATATGAAAACGTGTCAACCCTGTCCGGATATCTATCCGTGGACTGGCAAATCTGGTATACGTTCATCACGCATTGACAACGAAGTTTCCGAAGAGCCTCAGCCGTAAAGTCCTACATTTTCAGTCTAATCAGCCCCGATAGCAAATTCCACGCGTAAATTCATAGTATATATGGTATCTACATATGTGGGCAAAAATTGAATTCGTACTCAACACCAATTTATTATTAAAAAATATGCAAAAATACGAATTCACTCGTTCTTCGTCTTTTAACACTCGTACACAATAGCTAATTTGTTGAAACGCAGCAATAAATTGAAATCGTTTTTTTGGACCATGTTATTTAAAATTATTTATTCCCTTATTTAATATGTATGTGTACTATATATTCCTATAGTTTTCTACTTCTGTTAAGTAGTTTCAAAACGCAATATTAGCTTAAGTTACCTATTTAATTTTAGACTGTAGAACTACATAAGAACTATTAAGAAGTAAATTATGTGTTACACAATTGTAAAACGTACACACAACATTCAACCATTGCCTTCTAGAATACATAGTATAAATACTTAGTTTATTAATTCCATTTGTCAGAAATCTTTGTAGTTCCATTTTTTGTTTCCAGTTTTCGCAGTCACATTTATACTATTGCCTTGTATATCTTTAAGTACAATTCAATTTAGAATTGGGGTGACGGTATTTTTAACCATTCATTTTTGGGTATTATTATCAACTTATTATGTTTTATTTTTATTCTATGCATACCCACAACACAATAAACCAACTGTTTCAATATCTTCTTCTGTGCATTCTAGAAGAAAACGTGCACTCATGTGTATATACATAAATACATACATACGTACATGCATATACTTTATAGTTAATATCACAATTTACTACAGTAATCACCTCTTCTTCAAACATTGTATAGTTGGACTTATTGCATTTTAGCCGAGAACTAGAAAAATGTATGCACTCAATGTGAACTTATTTTGTGGACATATTCGCATATGTACATACATACTTACCATCACTTTGGCAAGAATTTAAATCTATTAAAATAAATTAATAAATACAAACAAAAAAAAGCACATCAGCCAAGACCTCATATACCCAGTGTAGCGATTAGTTTAACAAGTAAGCTATATGTGAATACTGTTACGAAAGTATTAAATGGATTTGTAATGCTGCAAACTTGATATGAGATATGATTAGGTTAAATGACTTCATAATTTAAGTAAGTACATTATACAACATTTTGGAAAGACCAGCGCTAAAAAATCTATTTAGCAACGAGTGAATTATGTATTTTGTGCTAACGATTATTAAACAAAGGAGTACCTTTAAATATGTGTAATAAAAGGAAATATTTAAAATAAAATCTTGATGTTATTTTAAAGTCTTATTATGGAAGAACATTTACATAGGTATGTTTATTTTTTAGATAAGTACTTGGTATGAGTTATAAATGACATATTAGTTGCGGTCCAAACTCATCTCAACACAAATAAACTCAAACCTTATACAATACCGCGTAAGTGGACGAAAAGAGAAAGCAACAAAAACTCATAGTAAAAATGTGTGCGTACTTACCTATGTATAATATGCTTGCTGTCATTATTCTTCGAGAACAGTGAGTAGATATGATATTACTCATTTTAGTTAGTTTATACTCGTTTTTTAAAAACACTCACTATTCTGCATAAAAAAATTATGAAATAATATAATTTATATCATTTTCATTTTCACATCAAAAAAAATATAAAATTTTTGCCGCTTAAATTACAAATTACCGCCACTCTCATTTATTATGCGCATATTTTATTATTCACATTTACACAATCACAAAACTCGCTATTCTTCTTAAAAAAAAAAATAATTATGAAATAATATTATTTATATCATTTCCATTTTCACATAAAAAAAAATATTAAATTTTTGCCGCTTAAATTACAAATTACCGCCACTCTCATTTATTATGCGCATATTTTATTATTCACATTTACACAATCACAAAACTCACTATTCTTCTTAAAAAAAAAATAATTATGAAATAATATTATTTATATCATTTCCATTTTCACATAAAAAAAAAATTTAATTTTTGCCGCTTAAATTACAAATTACCGCCACTCACATTTAGTATGCGCTTATTTTATTATTCGCATTTACACAATCACATATCACAAAACACTTGGTAACTTTTATCACATACAAATCCACAACAAAATTTTGCCGCGTCAATAACATTTTCGCGCGTAAATTGCATATTGTCCAGCGAAGCGCCATCTCGTTCAGCGGAGCTCCATTTTTATCGTTTGCGCGTTGCAAATTAACTTAGATCGACTAGCAAATTGAAAAAGCATAACTCTTGGCGCCGCGTACTCCAATAAAGCAAGGCCATCGAAGCAGTCACAATTTAAAAGTAATTAACATATTTATATCTTTCAATATTTAAATGTACGCATTTGCAATTAATTTCACCTGTTTACAACAACGACGAAAAAAGGACTAACTTACAAGTACTAAAGAACCTCAGAAGCGAAAACAGCAAAGAGAGACAAAGAGAAGATACTGAATACTCTTTGGTATGTGTTTTAATGTACCAAACATTTGTCCATTGAACTAAAAAATACAATTTTTGTTGAAATCACAAGTTATTAAATGTACCAAAAAAAATACTACTTAAATTGGTCGAATAAGCAAAATAGACACGGTTCAAGATATATTGTGCTCTAAATACTTGATACAAAATCTTGGTACAAGACTGATGGATAATTACAATTACAAAAATAGCACAGGCATACATTTCATAAAAGTTTTGGTACAAAATCATTTGTGTTGGCACATATAAAATGGGGTGATCGAAAATGTGCAAAAAATAATCGCAAACAAAACAGTAAAGATATGAGTTTTCTTTGGAATGAAAATTAAAATATTGCATTCATCTAGGCAAATTTAAAAAATAAAACTATATGTATGTGGATATTAATGCGCACATTATTCACATAATCCTAGCAGCTCCAAGTTATTTATTGTTCGTGAACTTTTGCCTAATTAAAGTCATTTGAAATAACAATTACGCTCACTCACATTTATTATGCGCATATTTTATTATTCGCATTATCACAAAACACTTGGTAACTTTTATCACATACAAACCGACAACAAAATTTTGCCGCGTCAATAACATTTTCGCGCGTAAATTGCATATTGTCCAGCGAAGCGCCATCTCGTTCAGCGGAGCTCCATTTTTATCGTTTGCGCGTTGCAAATTAACTTAGATCGACTAGCAAATTGAAAAAGCATAACTCTTGGCGCCGCGTACTCCAATAAAGCAAGGCCATCGAAGCAGTCACAATTTAAAAGTAATTAACATATTTATATCTGTCAATATTTAAATGTACGCATTTGCAATTAATTTCACCTGTTTACAACAACGACGAAAAAAGGACTAAGTTACAAGTACTAAAGAACCTCAGAAGCGAAAACAGCAAAGAGAGACAAAGAGAAGATACTGAATACTCTTTGGTATGTGTTTTAATGTACCAAACATTTCTCCATTGAACTAAAAAATACAATTTTTGTTGAAATCACAAGTTATTAAATGTACCAAAAAAAATACTACTTAAATTGGTCGAATAAGCAAAATAGATACGGTTCAAGATATATTGCGCTCTAAATACTTGATACAAAATCTTGGTACAAGACTGATGGATAATTACAATTACAAAAATAGCACAGGCATACATTTCATAAAAGTTTGGGTACAAAATCATTTGTGTTGGCACATATAAAATGGGGTGATCGAAAATGTGCAAAAAATAAACGCAAACAAAACAGTAAAGATATGAGTTTTCTTTGGAATGCAAATTAAAATATTGCATTCATCTAGGCAAATTTAAAAAATAAATCTATATGTATGTGGATATTAATGCGCACATTATTCACATAATCACAGCAGCTCCAAGTTATTTATTGTTCGTGAACTTTTGCCTAATTGATGTCATTTGAAATAAAAATTACGCTGTTGGATTTTTAAATTTAAATATATTGAAATTTATTATCACAATTTATTTCGCATGGAATACAAATATTTTTGGTTTTTATAAAATGTACACACAGCATAAAAACATAACAATAATATACATAATTATTATAAAATATTATGTATTACCTGATTCTTGTAAAGCTTGGCATTTCATACATATGTATTTCATTAAATTTTACTACTCTCGAAAACCAGCTGAACGTTGAAAAAAAATTCAAATACTGCTTGAAGATTAAAGCGCTTATAAAATTATTTAACATGAATAATCGAAAAATTGTATAAATTACACAAAGCAGAGCACACGATAGGCAACCAAAATAACATAAATGTATAAATTATCAAAATACATTCTTATGTTTAAAACAAATACTATTCATAATACACTCTATATTTAAAATTAAAGATGTTTCTACACAAAAACAATTGCACTTTGACGCTCTTACACTTATCAAAATTGTTAAAGTATATAGTACGATGATTAGTAGTATGCCACCCGACTATGCTTTAATGTTGGCCACTGTGATGTCCAGAATATCTGCTAAATTTAAGATCGCGTTAAATTACTGTGACTCGTGGTAGCCGAGAGCCCAATCTCATCGTCAGATTCATCAGAATCAAGGGGACTTATACGTATCGCCTGATACCATTTGTTAGTCAAATCTGCCATTTGAGACTTGCATTCATTAAGCTCCTGGCTGTTAAAGCGACGTGTGAAGAATGGAATAAAGTACTTGCGATCCAAGCGGCCAAAACGATCTCGAGCTTGGGTAAACGAGACATCTTCTTCCTCCGTCAATTCAGATAAATGTTCGGAATCGATTGCTTGGCCCCATTCCCTAGTCTTTGAAAGCGATATGGACTTACTACGTTTTCGATTTGTAGTAAACGAAGTGCCATTCGACGATCGCAGAGATCCACGAGACCGGCGTTTCTTTCCAGGCTTTAGATATTTAAGCAGTGGCATAGTTGAGCCGCCTAGAACTAGTGTCGTGAACAGTACAATGATAAGAGTCGTTGTAATAATGACATGTCGTTTTTCTTGACTATCCAAATGGAGATGAAGTGATAGGGCATAAGATATGGCTCCTCTTAGGCCGGAGAACCACATGATGAACTGCATCTTGTTGTTAATTTTGTGCTCACGAAACTTATTCACCAAATACGCCAGTGGGAAAATATTGCAGGCGCGTCCAATTAGGCAGAGCACTATCGACCAGATGACGAACGACATCTCAACTTGATGTTTAAATGAAAATATTGCCAGTCCCAGATAAGCGAATACACATGTTTCTGCGATGAATGCCAGTGTTCGCATAGTCTGCTGCATTGTGATTTGTGTGACAGTCGATAAATTGAAGTGCGTGTAATGTGACATGACGATACCGCAAAAGAGTATAGCCATAATGCCACTCAAGTGAATGCCTTCGGCCAAAACGTATGGAGCATAGGTGAACATCAGCATAATTGCAAACTCCAGGGAGGGATGCTTGCGTAGATCGATGTGTTTGAGCAACAATGCCGAGATAAGTGCGAATATGACTCCAATGCCAGCAGATGCAAAAAACATTTCGCAAAACGTTTTTAAAGCGCTCATCATTGCTTCGCCAGTGTTTGCATCAGCGTTTGCATTGATTGTAATGGATGCAGTCAACACAATAGATATGGCATCGTTGAGAATGCTTTCGCCAAAGACCAACATGTTAAGGATGGGATCGACATCAAGGGCATGAAAGATAGCCACAGTGGCCACGGGATCGACTGCCGAAATCAGCGAACCAAACGCAAATGATTCCGAAAAATTTAGTCTGAAAAGTGAAACAGAAAAGGTGAATTCAAAAAGACAAATGTACAAGTAAATACAAAGTTATGCAGATATTGTCGATAACTGCACACCCAAGATAATTGCATAAAATTGTATGTTTAGTAAATCGCAAAGTGCAGGTTTTTCACACTAAATAAGTTTTTTGAAGAATTTTCAGTATATAACACACACATTTTATAAACATATTTTAAGTTCATTTTTTTTTTTAAGCGTCAGCTTTATTGGCTTTATATATTTTACGATCGCTATGACTGGAAACTCTTTAAAATAAAAATAAACATATGTATATTTATTATGAACTGAATTTCACCATTGTTTGTGTAAAACAAGTGTGTGCAATATAAAAACATTTTACTTAAAAAAATAAAAAAAATACATACCGATACGCCACCTCAGCCATTCCTAATAAATAAATGCCAGCACCGATTACCAAGGCAGATATAGTTGTACCAAAGATGGCAAATACCAATATAGAGCCAATGTTCTGAAAGAAGTTGCCTTTGTGTAAATTATATCCGGACTCGAATATAATTGGCGGTAATAGGACGAGAAAGAAGCCCATCGGCGAGAACACTTCCTCTCGTTTCCAACTGTTATTTTCGCCAGACATCACATTCAGCGAGAGTCCGATAAACGCACCCAAGAAGACAACGACAATGGATTCAGGTAAATATTGGAATCCAGTTTGAAGCATTGAGTGTATCAATAGTATGCCCAGCATAATAACACATATCACAAAGAACAACGATAGTGATGAATTGTGCTCCTGTTCAACGGCATGAGAATCAATCAATGATGGCTCTGTGACTGTTGTAGACGAGTTCCCAGTTGCGTTTCCCTTGACTGAGACTGCTGATGAGGTAGAGACGACTGGTGTGGCACTGGCGGCTATATTATTAGCTGTGCCACTGCTACTGTTAATATTTGATGCATTGACTGTATTTTGTGGCGAGCCAGCAGATTGTACGAGACTGCCATTAGGACCTTTGCTGTTATGTTGTAAATCGAGCGCTTGGGTTATGCAAACAGCGAAAATAAAAAACACTACAAATCCCGTCCACAAGTGGCCCGGCTTTTTCCTCATGTTGAGCAAAATAATTTTCAATGCGACACCAAATTTTTGTATTATTTTCTTCAGTGAACCACAAACACGTCATGAGCAGCTGTTTTATCGTTTTTTGTTTGGCGTTTTACCACACTGGTTGCAGCGAATGAAGAAAGGTATGCCTGCAATCAAATTTCCTGGGAATGTTATCGGCATATCGGCAGTTTTATAGCCGAGCTATCAAATTGCTTGTTCATATGCATAAGTATAATTATATATACAACACGTGTACATAACTTAATTTATACGCAAGCATCGAATCTATCTAGGGGGTCAAAATCATTTCAAAGATAATAGAGCTTGTTTTTTCAGTTTCAGTTTCTAAAGATTTTTGTATTTATTATGCAGAAAGCAGATTATAGAACGCCTTGATCTTGAACGACCTTATTTTCTGATTAGCATGACATGAGCTTTCTAAGGTTCTTTGTTATTAAAAAATCAACCAAATTGTTGTCGACCGACTACTTGGTAATGCTGCCTTTCTTTAAAAGGCTCACATGACTGTCTGTTTACATACTGTATGTGCATATATATATGTGCATACATATGTATATGCATGTATGTATGTGTACATAAGTTCATCCGTTAGCATCTGTGTAAAATACCCTACTTTGGGAATCAAAGACGTACTCAATAATACGCATGTTAAAATTGTCTAAAGTCGCTTATAAACACGGAAAACAATTAATAACATAAAAAAATTATACATATGTATGTATATATACACCTTTTTATATGCAAAAACTGAAGCGCCTTATACATATTTGGGGAAAAATAATAACAGGGTTTTAAAATAGTCATTCAACTCATTTTTTTTGTACAATATTCTAATACTGATAAGAGCTGATTTTGCCCAATCATCTTTCCGGAATTTTGCGGCAAAAATTATAAAAATCATTAATTTTTTCAAAACATTCACAGTAAAGCTCGCATCGAGTAATTGTAAAGATCAAAAAGGAAGTTTTACCTTAACAGCACTAAAGTGTAAGTCAAGTTTTTAAAATATACTAGTTTTTAAATTGGACGAAGCCGAGACGCTGTGGCAACGCTGTGACGCCCACTACTGTGTCATATCAGCTGTTTTCACAGTCAGCCGTGAAAAACGTGGAGTGTTAGCCTTAGAACGGTAGTAGCGCGTATTAAAATTTCGAAGTAGGAGCATCAAACGTGGGCCGAAAGCAAGGTACATTAATATGCATAGTTCAACAGAAAGCATATGTATGTGCATACATGTACAAACATATGTACAAATGTATATAACTACTCCAAGCGCTTGGAGAGCGAAGGTTCGCTCTCTTCGCTCTTACCCGACGTTCGCAACCGTCTCGCGACTATAAATTCTCTAGCTGGCAAAAATTGTGCGCTCTTTTTCTACAATACTGTGACGGTGATAGGACGTGCGTGTTAGTTGCGTTTATTTTTTTCCACTGCTTGTCGTCTAGAAAATAAGAAAGAAATCAGTGTGGACTAGAGTCTGTATTGTTTTTCAAACAAGTTCGCATTATACATATTTTCAAATAGGTTTTTGTCGTTTTCTAGCTAGCTCGTTTGGTGAACGGTGTGTATCTTCGTTCATATTTACCTATATCTATATTTATGAAGTGTGTGATGTGCGTATCGTGTGTAAAGTTTGTTTGCGCCTTGTATGATTATATAAAAATAAGAAAATAATAGTATTTGTGAACTCAGTAACTTAGGGAAATCAATTTTTCTTCACCTTCCGTATAACAGTATATAAATATATATACATATGTTTAATAATTGTTTTGTTTTCACACAGCATCATCTACAACAATAAACCTTCGAAATGCCACAAAAGACCAATGGACACGGCACTGCCAACGGCTGCAATGGTAGCAACGGCAATGCAAACTCTTATGATATGGAGGATGGACAGACTTTCTTATTTACTTCCGAATCAGTTGGTGAGGGACACCCAGGTAAGAAAATCCCATATATTGCTTAAATTAGCTGCAGCATCGCCAAGACGAGAGCTGTCTTCGACCTCCTTATTGCATCATATAATAACAACATATGTACATGCATACAAACATACCTATCTTGTGCATTCATTCATATGTATGTATGTATGCATGTAGATTGTATGTATATCCTACAAGAAAAATATTTGTCTCAGGTTTTTTGAACTGCTATTGCATTTAATATGTGCAAAGACATTCTCATCTATTTGGTTTTAACGAGAATGGCTGCAGCGAATTCGATCGAAAAACGTGCTTGTTTACTCAGCAGCCAAAGCAGTTGTTAGTGTGACCAACTTCACGTTATATACGCATACCAATTGCCCGGTGTTTAAGAAAAAAACAAAATACTGTATGTAAAACATGATTAGTATGTTTCGACATTCTTTAGACTGACTGAATGAAAACATACATACCTTCATTTTGTAGTTAAACTTATAAGTATATATACACTTGTATCTGAATCACTATCTGCATGTGCAATGCCATCAGGTTACACATAATAACTCTTTCAACGTGTTATATCGACATACATACGTACACAGACATGTATTCAACCATACTGCGTCATGCGCGCCATGTGCTTGCTTGCTTATGACTGATACTGAGATTGGTGCGCTTCTAGTTACCGGCTCTCTTAAAGCGATCGTATGCATCTCACATGCATAACTACATTCATATACATACATAGATAAAATTGGCATAAAAGTATGTTTATGCAAATCTACATTATGGAACCAAAAACTCTTAACACTACAACTAAT
Organism: Drosophila ustulata; assembly: GCA_035047365.1. Classification (NCBI taxonomy): domain Eukaryota; kingdom Metazoa; phylum Arthropoda; class Insecta; order Diptera; family Drosophilidae; genus Drosophila; species Drosophila ustulata. The sequence goes on along the minus strand of JAWNPT010000118.1, from coordinate 10,751,212 downwards.
ATTGCGAATTTTTTGTTATCAGGTTTTGCAAAATAAACACGTGTTAGGGCTTTAAATGTAAATGTAGATGTCAATACATTTTCAAGGAGTTATGCTTGTGTATAAACATTTCTACATGACTATATGTACGTATTTACTCACATGCCCTACACTCTTGCACACATAAATATGCAGTATGTATGTAAACACATACATATGTTTTTATAGATGAGGACGATAAGGAACAGAAACTTTATGTTATATGTACATATGTATATGTGATACGATGATTGCTTTTGCCACTTTGAAAGTTAATTAAGTCAATTAGGATTGAAAAGGACGCTCGCAGTCGACGTTAGCTCATTCATAAATTTATAAATATCTCATACATATGTATGTATATAATTATGTTCATATGAATGTCGTTGATAAGCGAATATATGTATGCAAATGTCAACCTTTGATAAGTTAGATTACTTTTATTTTACCTTTAAATTGACAACTTCTGGAAAGCCTAGCGTGTTTCAAATTTAGGAACGATTTTGAATTGTAATATAATAAAACACACATCACCAAACAAAACACGCTGATCATTGGACAAACCATATATACCGGACATGATTAGGCAATTTCGTTTTCGATCTTTTCAAGTTATTATGACAGTCTAAAAAGGCAGGGTTTGGGTTATCAGCATCGACGGGACCCCAAAAAAAACACAAAAACAACTGTCGCCTATACTAATAATATTTTCTTATTATAGACTATATATAATTGTTTATTAATTCGAAGCGATGCGCCATTGAAATGATTTAACAGTTTTCAACGTGTGCCTTTTATTGAATCTTTTTCGAATATATTCTAATTGAAAATATGTACATACATGTATGTACGTCATATTCTGCATATCCAAGCATATTTTCCGCTGCACACTTTAGCCTTCTTTGGTTATTTATTGACAATATTCTATTTGATTGACACAATATGGCGTCCGCGATGTACAAAAGAATTCAAATTTCTGGTAGGATTGAATTTCGCAATAGCAAACAATTTCAAAAGAAAACAAAAACTGCATGACACCACCATAGAAGATAGCTTGTGATTCCAAGTTTTTTTCATTGTTTATCTTAAATTTATTATTTTTAAGTTTGTATACTTAAGTTCTTTATTTATTTTTCTTATTTCTTTATAGACAAAATGTGTGATCAAATCAGTGATGCTATTCTCGATGCACATCTTAAACAAGATCCCAACGCTAAAGTGGCATGTGGTAATTAAACAAACAGTTTGATAGTTCAGAATTATGCATTGAGTCGGTGACTGTAATATACTTGTGCATTATTTTGAATTCACATGTTTTATATTTTAACTTAATTAAAGTATATATTATTTATTGGTATAGAAACTGTAGCAAAGACTGGCATGATTCTGCTTTGTGGTGAAATTACATCGAAGGCTGTTGTCGACTATCAAAAGGTGGTGCGTGAAACAGTGGAGCACATTGGTTACGATGACTCATCAAAGGGTAAGTGCTTTTAGGATTAGCATAAAGAGTTGAGAATATTGCGGGTGGGTGCCATAAAAGCAAAATTAAGAACAAAAACCAACAAAAATCAAAATACCATATCAAATCAACTCAACTCAAAATCAATAAGGTTTCGATTGGAAGACGTTGAATCTGCTCGTTGCCATTGAACAACAGTCGCCCGATATTGCCAATGGTGTGCACGTGAACCGCGAAGAAGAGGACGTCGGCGCTGGTGATCAGGTATAACAAACACAATCAGTACCCTTTATATCGATTAAGAGACGTCGAAGAGTGTGTGCGTTCGTTTGTTACGTTTACATTTCGTTTAATGTTAATTTTAAATCGTATGTTTCTCATTTTGCTCGCTTAATGGTCAACCCAACAATTTCATAACAATTCGTTATATCGTCTAGGTATTACCAAATATGTTATTTACGTACTGTTTATTCAGATTAGGAAAAATTGAAAACATACTACGACCATAATTTTGGCGTCTTAAAGTGTTATAAAGCTAGAAATTTTATTTCAAATAAATTAGAATAACATTTCTCGCATTCTCCTCATCAAAAAAATATCTTGTCCCAAACAACAATATTTATAATATTTGGAAATTTCACTATTTTTTATTAAATGGCTTCTAATCCATCATTTTTCATTTTAACAAAAAAAAATCTATTCAATGTTCACCGATTTCGAAACGGCAACTTACAAATTGCATGTGGCATGCCACCATAAAGAACCCGTAATAATTATCCCAATTTTCAGAGAAAAAACCTTTCATATACTATCTAGAAATTAATGAAAGCTACATAATGAGTTTTAAACCAGCAACGGATTATTTAAGTATAAAACGATGGGTATTGATGTTTTCTTCGTTTTAATTAATGCATTCGATCCTTGGAATACAATTTTTGTATACACATAATTGGGGTGATATAATTAAACCATAACATGAACATAACTTATCAACAACATTGTATCTTTATGTATTTTCAAATGTGTTGCGTTCTCTACTTTTTATCTCTTTCGTTCCATATAAAACAATCAAACAAAAACACGATACATTTACTATAAATGATACCTTTAATACCTAATTCGTCAAATGGTTTATAACACGTACAAACAAAAGGTTTCGATTATAAAACTTGCAACGTGCTCTTGGCGTTGGACCAACAGTCGCCCGAAATTGCTGCCGGTGTGCATGTAAATCGCGCTGAAGAAGAAATCGGTGCCGGAGATCAGGTGTGGACTAGAAACAAGTACAAATTATGATGAGTCTCGGCTGTGCCGAGTTTTCAAATACCCTTTCCATTAGTGCTGCTAATTCATTTAAATTGATTATGGAGTTTTGTTGTTGTTAGGAAAGGGTGTTATGAAATGTACAATTTGTGTTCCATATTATACTTTATTCATATTGTTATATGCGTAGCTAAACGAACGATCAATTGCATTGCTACAGAACGTGTGTTTCGAATCATATTTGAAGGCTAATTTCTGTATACTCGCAAAACAATAAATGACACTTATACATCTAAAATATATGTTATTGTTTGTTTAAACTATTAATGCACATAAGAAATAGCATTGTACACATCAATCCCGCCTTAATCAACTAATACCATCATATACATGCATTGCAGATAATCATTAAGATATATATAGCATTTAAGTGTCAATTACCTTTTCATAACTGCACTCACTTCAGTATTCCGAATGCCTACCCTTTTATTTCCTATAAAATCCCATAATATTATTTAACTTTCACTCAATGCAGAAATTCTCATAATATAACAATTTGGATTTCATTGGTTATTATTGTTATTATTACATTGATTGACAGCTTCGTAATAGTCAATACTAACCTTATCAATAACTTGCAGGGTATTATGTTCGGTTATGCCACCGATGAGACAGAAGAATGTATGCCTTTAACGGTTGTACTTGCACACAAATTGAACGAGAAGATTGCTGAGCTCCGTCGCTCCGATGTGTTTTGGTGGGCCCGACCAGATTCCAAGACCCAAGTAACCTGTGAATACCTGTTTAATCAGGGGTCGGCTGTGCCTAAGCGCGTCCACACCATCGTTGTGTCCATGCAGCACTCTGACAAGATTTCACTAGACACTCTGCGCTCCGAAGTAATGGAAAAAGTAGTTAAAGTTGTCATTCCCGCCAAATACTTTGATGCCAATACCATTGTACACATCAATCCATGTGGTTTGTTTGTCATTGGCGGACCAATGGGTGATGCTGGGTTGACTGGACGCAAGATTATTGTCGATACATACGGCGGATGGGGCGCACATGGTGGTGGAGCATTCTCTGGCAAAGATTTCACAAAGGTCGATCGATCGGCAGCATACGCAGCGCGCTGGGTTGCCAAGTCGCTGGTCAAAGCTGGACTCTGCAAGCGTTGCTTGGTCCAAGTTTCGTATGCTATTGGTTTGGCCGAACCACTTTCCATCACTGTATTTGACTACGGCACTTCTCACAAGTCGCAAAAGGAGTTACTGGCCATTATTAAACACAACTTTGACCTCCGACCCGGAAAAATTGTCAAGTTAGTAAATGAATGAATTTTGTTAAATTAATTTTAAATATTTAATTTAATTTCCATTTAATATTTTACAGAGACCTCAATCTGCGCCAACCCATTTACCAACGCACTAGCACATATGGTCATTTTGGACGCGACGGTTTCTCATGGGAGCAGGCAAAGCCTTTGGAAATCAATTGACTAGACGCTGAAATGCCGATGCCGCAGTCACCATGTGCTAAAAGATTGAGGACGTTAACAGAATCAACAGAAGCAACGATGACGTAATTTTTAGTTCTTTTTTAGTTTACAAGATAAGTGACGCAAGCAAATAGGCTTGACAGCTTCTTAGCCTCCATTTCTAAGCTGAACCCCTCCCCGTATAAATTATACGTATGATGATACCATTAGTATAGCATATTTGTAATGGTCTGCATATAATACCTTCTATCAAAAGATGGGTCAAACACCAATTTTTCAAGAGCTTCAGTTTTATCAAAATGATTGTTGATACCAACCACAGTTTATTTTTTCTTTCCCTTTCGGTTTCTACAATTGTAAAACATAACAAACCAAAATGGCGATTATGCACATATTTTTTATAATTAATATGTTGTCTTTTGTCGATGTGTTTGTATTAAACCTGAATTTTAAACACTACATTACTTACACTTAACAAGTTTTGTATTTGCCGTATTTTCCTTTACAAAAATATACTTTTAAAATACAGTGAAAGGTTTTAAATTATTTAATTCATAACTCTAAAATATATTTCAAATATATGTATGTACCCATCTGGCCAGCAATAGACAAAGTGTGTGTTTTATATGCATACAAACAAATAATTGTTAAACATTGGATGTTTGTTTGTATAATTAACTTCCTCAAATACCATGATTGTCAAATAGACGTCAACAAATATTGGTAATCTAATTTCTCTTATGTATGGCATAAGGAGAGGTTTAGTCAATTACAAGCTAAATATATATTTGGCCAAAGTCAACTTTATCTTTTTATTTCATTAAATTTATATACATACATACATACATATGTACATGTCGGAAAGCTACATACACGCACTACTCACGTGAGTGGAGATGCTTATAGTTGTAAAGTCGAGTCAGATGAATGAATGTTAATAGCAGAAGTCCAACTTGGAGCCGAAAAATACATTTTCAATTGTCTTTTATTACAGTTATAAATATTTTTTTTAGTTTCGACACATTGTGGGTAAAATTAAAAACAAAAAAAAAAACTAGTGGGACCGAAAGCAGATTTTTTAAAATGTATGTCTGTACGTATTGTATTGGATTTAAAAACCATTGTTTAGTTAACTAAAACATTGTGCAACACTAGCAAAAGATTTCCCTCACGCAGACAACAACCATCGTGTAAGATAATTCGATTCAAAAAAGTATAAGTGTCATAACAATCAGCTTTTTGTTTGGTTGAAATCAGTGTTGTAAAAGTTGAACGAAAGGCAGTCAGTTATAAAAAGCGCGAAGTCAAGTCGCTATCCGAAAAAGTTTTTGGAGAATAATTAACAAATTACGCTTGCGCGAATGATCATTTTGTGCTAAATAGTTGTAAAACCACTACGACTACATGAGCAAATGAAGGCAATCCATAAAATAATGTATTTACGCCTGCATGTCGTAATTAATGTTGTCGGTGTAAATTTACGCAAGCGTAGCTGTGTGTGTGTGTGTTAGTGTGTTTCAAATATATAAGGAGCAAATTGTATAAAAGAAATAAGCATGTGCAATAATATGTATTCAAAAGTAAAAGCGTACATTAAAATTGTTAATTTTAAATGCATGCATTTATAATGGTTGTGCTTCTGGTTATTGAGAATTTTGTTTTTGTATTTTTTTCAAGTGCACATTTAGTATGTTTTTGTGTTGATATGGAGAATGTTGTTTTTGCATTTTTTTTCAAGTGTGTTGATCAACGTAAAAATAGTCACGAGCTCTACTACTTGAGCCTAGTTAATGTAAATTGTATTACTTTTACATATAATCAAAATGTTATCACACATGAAATGCTATACATATATGCTAATATGGTAAGTTTACAACATATTAATTATTATACAAAACCAAACCAATCACTAATAATTGTACGAAGTGAAATTAAAGTATTTTGTTAACAATTGCAAGACATAAGTTCCAATACGATTGGGCTGGGTTTTTTTTAAGCGTTGCCTTATCAATATGTAGGCAGCAACGGTAAAAAATAGATAAAATGCAATTAGACAACAAACTGACCATAAAAAATTCATGTCTTGAAAGCCAAGAAACGTTAACAGAAACTGTGATTTTTAAACATACGAAACATTTCCGTATCCTCCCTCACATATTATATCCCCTCTACCATAGCAAATGATTTCCCTTACGCAGACGACAACCATCATACTGGTGTCAGATAATTCGATTCATAAAACTATAAGTGTCACAGCAATCAGCTTTTTGCTTGGTTGCAATCAGTGTTGTAAAAGTTGAACGAAAGGCAGTCAGTTATAAAAAGCGCGAAGTCAAGTCGCAATCCGAAAAAGTTTTTGGAGAATAATTAACAAATTACGATTGCGCGAATGATCGTTTTGTGCTAAATAGTTGTAAAATCACTACGACTACAAGAGCAAATGAAGGCAATCCATAAAATAATGTATTTACGCCTGCATGTCGTAATTAATGTTGTCGGTGTAAATTTACGCAAGCGTAGCTGTGTGTGTGTGTGTTAGTGTGTTTCAAATATGTAAGGAGCAAATTGTATAAAAGAAATAAGCATGTGCAATAATATGTGTGCAAGTAAAAGCGTACATTAAAATTGTTAATTTTAAATGCATGCATTTATAATGGTTGTGCTTCTGGTTATTGAGAATTTTGTTTTTGTATTTTTTTCAAGTGCACATTTAGTATGTTTTTGTGTTGATATGGAGAATGTTGTTTTTGCATTTTTTTTCAAGTGTGTTGATCAACGTAAAAATAGTCACGAGCTCTACTACTTAAGCCTAGTTAATGTAAATTGTATTACTTTTACATATAATCAAAATGTTATCACGCATGAAATGCTATATATGCTAATATGGTAAGTTTACAACATTTTAATTATTATACAAAACCAAACAAATCACTAATAATTGTACGAAGTGAAATTAAAGTATTTTGTTAACAGTTGCAAGACATAAGTTCCAATACGATTGGACTGGGTTTTTTTTAAGCGTTGCCTTATCAATATGTAGGCAGTAACGGTAAAAAATAGATAAAATGCAATTAGACAACAAACTGACCATAAATAATGCATATCTTGAAAGCCAAGAAACGTTAACAGAAACTGTGATTTTTTAAACATACAAAACATTTCCGTATCCTCACATATCGTATCCCCTCTACCATAGTCGTATAATGCGGCCACTAATCCTTCCATGCCGTGTCGTAAGAAACTGAGCGACATTAGAAATCGCATAAGCGGGGAAATATTGCCGTCCTTGCCATAGCCAATGCCGTAGATGGAAAGCAAGATGAGCGGGACAGCAAGCACAGGCCCCATGAACATTCCGTTCTAAGTTAAAGAAAATGCATGAAGTTAATGAAACGTTATAAAAATAGTTATGAGTTGTATAACTTATATTTGCGAAGTTACCATAGTATTCTACTAGTACTAACCACTAAACTGAGCCGACTGGAGATCAGCAAGCCAAAGCTGTCCGAAGTGAGGGCCGTTAGAAAAGCAATAGTAAACAGCATGACAAAGCGAAACCATTCAAGGGGCTGGCTGGACATTAAATATACTATCGATAAATACATGACAGCCAAGATAAACATTGAAGGCAATTTGGCAGAGACCATAGCCGCATAATAGGAGCTCAGTCGATACCACTGGTTAAAGTATTCGCGTTTCAATAATTTGATCTCAGTGGGGACTGAAAGATAATAAAAGAAGTTTAGCTAAACTGAACAACAAAAATGCTGTTCACAATGGCAGTCTATTACATTGCAATAACACCGGCATCATAGGCAAATATAAATAAGCTATCACAATTGTGAACATAAATCCGAAATTGAAAAGTGCTTTGGAAGCTTGACATCCCACGCCCATATAAAGTCCACCAACAATCAGCGCCAAAAATATGTTCATGTAGAACTTGAGCTTGATGTGGGACTGCAAAAAAAGGAAATCAATGTTTTTTTTTTTGTGGAAAATTTTCTGCTGGAACCAAAAAATATTTTGGTTTTAGTTGCACAAATTGTTATTGTTGTGTAAAAGTTGGGAGTGCAATTATCGACATTGCATGCTTAATATTCTCGTCTTACTTTATTTCTCCACATTTGCACCATCATTCGAACGAGCAGCAACTTGTATTGCATCCACCAACTTGACTTTGATATTAATAGTCTTGGGTCAAATTCTAGCTCAAACTGCTCGATTTCGTAGCATGTTGAGGCTCCCGATGTTGTATCGGATTTTGTAGGAGTTCTCTTGCCATCTTGTACAGCTGAAGGCCAGCGTAACACTCTGCCATTGCTAACAGCATCCACCATCTGATTGTGATAGCCATCTCCATACTCATGACATGCCACTTCAATGATAAAGTCGGCAGGGTTGTAGGTGAGAGGACACGATAGACCTATGTGATTCATGTAACGAACAATGTTTGCTCCGCTACCTTGGTAGATGCACTGTCCCTCAGCGAGTACGTAGACTTTGTCAATCATTTCAAAAATCTTGGCAGATGGTGTGTGTATGGAGCAAATCACGGTGCGGCCACCGGCTGCCAGCATTTTCAGCAATGCAATGCATTGCGAACTAGACAGATCGTCCAGTCCTCTGCAATAATATATAAAGCATACCAAAATTACTATATTTATTGAATTCTAATATCAGGAATATTTACGTTGTCGGCTCATCTAGAAATAGTATTGGCGGATTGTTAACCAGTTCCAATGCAATGGAAAGACGTTTTCGCTCTCCTCCAGAAATCTTATCAGTTTTCGTATTTTGAGCACCTTTTAATCGTAGCATTCCCAAAATTTCATCTATCTAAGCTCGTGCAAAAATGCTGAAATGCTAATTCATGTAAACTTAGTTTTATGTGCACTTACCACTTCTAGCTTTTGCTCCAATTTTAACTCGTTTCCAAGTTTTAAGTTAGCTGCTAAGAGCATCATTTCACTGATTGTGAACTGCTGGTCAAGAATATCCGTCTGTTTAATAATTCAAGATATGATTCACTTATGCTGATTATAGCTAAAAATCTTACCTGCATAATGTATCTAGACATTTTCCGAAAGATTCGCATATCACGAGGGTAATTATTGACTAGAATTTCCCCAGTTAAACTGTAGGAGCTTTATATCAATTTGTATTCGTAAGTATTGGTATCAAATTAATAAATCACAATTGGTGTCTTACCCAAACCCGGCTAATAAGTTCAAAAGTGTTGTTTTCCCTGCACCGGATGGCCCTATAATTGCACTTAGCTCATGAGAACGGAACTCACCATGAATGTCACGTAAAATTTGCTTTGGTTGTGACGCTGAAATTATAACCAAACGATTATCACAGTTGGTTTCAATATTTGATAATACACTATATCTATAATATCAACTCACCATTATTCTCGTCGGGCACTTCAAATGAAAGTCCGGAAAACTCCAAATTAACCGCTGGCCAGACGGGTACAAATTTTAAGCCATTTTGTGATTGATAATCATCTGTGTCGGGTAAATCCGCGCTAATGGCATTGATATCGCTGCTATAGTTAATTGAACTACTCGTATCAGTCTGACAGTATGAGGTACTCTTGGCACCAGCTTCGAGTTCCATTGTGGATTCGAGATTCAATATAAAGAACAAATTGTAATTTCCAATTCAGTCCATATTAAAATCTGGAGAGATTAAAGAATTGTATTTAACACAAACTAATTCTTAGTTTGCTATTCGTCAATTCGATTTTTTGATTTATGTATAACTTTGTGTCTTTTTTCTTGTCTGTTGCACTGCTAATAGAAAATATTAAAACTTAATGTGTTGTACCTAAATTTTATCTGAAGAATAGATAGAAAAGCTGTAGTTGCACCTGGAGCATTCTTCCATTAATGTTCGTGAGCGTAATTAATGAATTTATGTTAATAAAATACTAATAGAAACTTAATTGTATTTAGTTTTGAAGATTCTCTGATAATCAATATATGATTTTTTGTGGTCAGAACTCTATAATTACTGCGAATATCTTGCGTTAATCATAAAAAAAAAATTTTGAAATGTTTTCAACAAAGCTTGCCGACAATATTTATACATTTGATTTGTTAAACGTTTACATGCGATTAATTGTTTCCGTCAACATACCCAGTCAAGTTTTTTAATCCTACCGTTTTAATTTAACTTTTTAATTTCATAATTACGATCTGAACTGGTTCATAAACAATTAATGTCACTGTAATTTACTTAATTCTGAAAACGATTCTTAAGACTTATTACTGATAACTGGCAATTTTCTCGTTCCTTAATTGTGTATATTTTGATATTACTTACCGAGGGAATGTCCGACAGATTAAATTCAACCGTTCTCCACCGATGTTCAATGCTTACTACTGTCGACATACAAATATGAGGGTTTCAAATTGCTCTCATGTTTCGCTTCAATTATACAGCGTTTATTATAATTTCTCTCGCCTATCACAAAGCAAAGCATCTTTTCAAAACAAAATTCGCACTGAACGAAGCTTTTTAAATACGTTTACATCCTTCACCTCTAACACTTGCATTGAAATATGAACTCAGATTTTCAATTGATTTGAAACCTCTAGTAAATGACTAAACGACTCGTCGGTCTCCCAAAGACTGCGATTGTCTGTCAAAATATACCGAACCAGGGGGAGATTGTCGAAGCTCTGAGTAACGCAAGTCGTGCCATGACAACAACCAATTGTTGAGAGCTCTACAATTATCACGTTGCGCTATGTGAGCTTCAGATAAGCTATGAAGCATTCAAAGCCGAAGAAGCATCAGTTTTTCAAATGTTATCAGGCAGCGGAAATTGTGTGCAGTTCTAAGTTAAATCGCCAGCCGATAGCATTGGCTGCGCTTTTCTGGGGTGCACAGCCCTAATACTGTTGATGATTATTTATTTTGTTTAACTGGTTTATCGGTCGACAACGACTAACCCAAATTTGAAAAATATTGATAACCAGCTTTGTATACACACAATACTCGTATGAGTATTCGTTTGTACGCATAAGTCGGATTGAAGTTGAGTATTTTGGTAGGTCTTCCAAATATTTATACACAAGTGCTATGTTAAACAAAATTTGTCGCAAATCAAGAACGTGAATCAATGCACTGCCTTATTTATACACACATTCAACTCTACATTTCAATAACAAAAATCAAATTAAAAAACTTTGGAATAATTTCGCCAAAGAAAGGGTAGATGTAGGGTTAATGAGTATAAAGGGTCTACGCCTTTTTTAATGTTTTTACATTTTTCTTTTATTTGCTTTGACATATAGTACACGTACAGTGTGATTAATGGTGCATGCAAATGCAGTAGAGCGGTGAATGTTGATCTTTGACATGATGTTGGTTTCTGGTATACTTAAATATTTTATTGAGAGTGGCCGATTAACAAATCAATTTTTTATGAACATAATACATATTATTGGAATATACCATCTTTCCATTATAGTACAATTAAACAGTACCACAGATTAATGTTGATCTGTGTGCCGGTGTGCAATCGAAATAATTGCAGCTTCTGATACTAAGAATCTACTACTTGTATTCTAGGTACATTTTAAAGTCAGGGGTCGGCTATGTACAATTAATAATGCATAGATTCCGTAGCAAAGTCGAAAGTCTTTGCACATTTTCAGGTTCATTGATCGGACTTGTTGAAGACACTAGCTAGGTTTCCATACTAAGTATCACTACTAGTGCCTATGTGCTTAATTTCGATTTAAAATAAAATGTGCGGACTCAGCGTTGCGTTGTGTTGTGTTGCATTACACTCACTCCACTTTCTATTTGGTAGGTCTGCAATTGTAACTGCTGTAGATTTCCACTCTCTTAAACACTGTGTTGCGGGCGTGTTTATGCATGCAACAATATCAATGTTGGGGCGACGGCGACGACATCCAACGACTTGTTGCACCGAGAAACGAAAATATACTGAAAACAAATCGAGGAAGAATAACAGAGTGAAGGCCTGCCACACGACCACACTCACAAACCCCACATTTATTCGTATATGTGTTTATGTACATACATAAATGCATACACACATACATACTGTACGCATATGTACAATGCACATGTACGGGACTTTGAAAGCAAGTTGCGCACTCACAATAAGACAATGTGAGCTTCCTAGCGAGCGGCAAACAAAGAAAATAATGAAAGAATTCTTCTAGGCGATGAGGGTACGAACTATTTTTAACAGCTGGAAATCCAGTTTATTTTTGTAGGGACTTGTCTGGACGAGTTTTAAGATCCTTACTTAAAGATGTGTTCGTATATTCATAAACTGTATCTTTCAAGTTCTAGAAATATATAACTTATACTACATATGCCCTTACCAATTTAATTATATTTTGTTAATTTAAAACGTAAAGAGAAGAAAATATATGAAAAGAAAATAATAAATTATTATTTTAGGTACGTGTGTCCCGTGGCTCGCATTTCGACCTATCACAATTCGCTTCGAGTCAAACAGCTGACGATAGTTAGTTGCTGAAGAGTGCAAAAGTTGCCAGCTTTTTATTTCACCAGGTTACCTACGCTCTTAGTGTCAACTCATCGTGCTTTGTTTAGCAACATTCATTAAGCGGTTGCTTAGCAACTTCAAAACGACTGCAACAATAACTATCACTCCATATCACCTATATACATACATACATAATTACATATACAAGTCGCATAATTTTTTGCTAAATCGCATTGCAGCATAAATCTATTTACATTACCCTCAGCAGTCATTTCTGTTACTCACTGACAATTTTTTTTTTTCAAAAGCTACCCGAATATTGTTATCAGCGATCACGTCAAAAGATCAGCTCGATCTAACCATTAAAACATTTTTTACTAATCGTCTTTTTTTGTAGTTTTATTTAACTTTAATATGAAATACAAAATAATATAAAATATTTCCAAAAACATAGTCCCTTATTAATATTTATAAGTAACATTTGTTCGCGTAAATAAATAACATCCAATACAAAAAATTTTTTGAAATGGCATTGCAAGTGGATTTGTTTTTCGGCTTTTTCATACATTCAATCAAGTTCATAGTGTATTTGGTCCTCTTGTTACAAATAGTGCATCATGCTGTTCTTAAAATGTTGCATTTCAATTAGCTTACTAAATTCCCAGCATATCTACTTTGGGTATTTCACCAAAAATTGATTGGTTGGAAATGAATATTGCACCGATTTTTTTTAGGAATTAACAAACGCAGATGAATTTAAATTCACACATTGGCAACCCTATCACTCTTAGAATATAAATGTTTCCAAATACAACTCAGAAATGAAGCTATCATTCTCCCGTACTAGACATTTCGTCATCTTATTAGTAGCATATACATTTATAAATTTAGATACATAGACACGGAAAAGCTTTCAAACCCGAAAATAACACATAATTTCAATGCTTAGCGAGTGGTCTTAAGCTTCCAGCGCAGGAAAAGATAGGCCGAAACTCGTAGCACCACAAATATGACAACAAGTGCAACAATATCTAGTGTAAAGTTTGCCTTGACCATGTCTAATTCCTCCAACGTAGTTAAGGGTGATTTAAAATGACAGTAAGTTTGGAAGCACTTTAGCTTCTCACGACCATATCCATAAGTGGCCAAAGCCGTACCCTCGAACCCATAGCGAATATATGAAAGATATGTGATCCATCGTAAATAAACCGGTATAGCGTCGAATGAAACGAAGAAACCGGAGAAGAGCAGGAACGGTACCGACATTACTGGGGCCAAGAAAACACCATTTTGAACGTTCATTGCAGCGCCCACAACCAGACCAACGGATTGGGCCACGAACGAGATTAGAAGACAGGCCGACAAGAACATGGTGAAACGGAACAGTTCCCATGGCTGTGAGGTATAGTAGTATACTATGGATACGTAGATGACGCAAAAAATCGCCTGAAAAAGAGAATTGATGATATAGTTTACATTTGGAAAAATAATATGAATATAAATTACCTGGAATGGTAAATCAGCAACTGATATAGCTAAATAGTAGGATTTTAGGGAATACCAGCGATTAAAGTTCTCCTTTAGTAATACCGGCATTTCAAGTGGGACTACAAACGTTAAAAATAAATAAATATCTTCGTCTAATGAAACAAAAGTTCATCTGTGACTTACATGACAAAATAGTTATGGTCATGGATGTGTACATCAAGAACAACATATTGAAGAACAGAAAACCCAAATTACTCAGCACTTTGGCGCCATCATTTCCTATATCGTAGTAGAGAGCTCCAATTAGGAATCCAACTAGCAGATGAGCAAACAATCGCAAATACATAAGAGTCTACAAAATGAAAATGAAAATAAGTAATTTTGTTGTATATGAACTTGATTTTTATAGCATACCCAATCGCGGTAGCTGAAAAGTAAAGTTCTCTTCAAAACCACCCAAAATTGATGAAACTGTGAAGTCGGATAACGCTCTGGGGACATTATCTCTTCCGAAAGTAGAGCTGTTGTACAATTGTCTGTCTTTTCTACATCGATCATAGCATCTCCTTTCTCATTGGTTGTAACCACAGATGAACCGTTCGTTTCCTTCACAATATCATTAACCATTCCATTCAGCAGACCATTGTTTAAAGTGAGGTTTTCCTCGTACTTGCTGCCACTAACGTTCGACAAGTCGTTCTTGTCCAAAATGGCTTCCAAATTTTTAACTTTAACAAGATCATTCCGCGCCTTCAAGCCGGCATAATCTGCCGATGAACGAATATCCCGTTTGCCATTGTCGATGGCCTCCACAAGCTTGCGTATGTGATCACCATGCTCTCCGCATGAGACCTCGATTACATAACTGGCTGGGTTATGGTAACTGGGACACTCCAAGTTCAATGTAGATAGGAATGGCACAAGTTGCTTGGTGCTTCCTTGGTACACGCATTGACCATCAGCAAGGGTGTAAAGTTGATCGAACATTTCAAAGAGTCGAGCCGACGGCTGATGAATAGTACAAATGACAGTTCTGCCGCCCGCGGCAAGCATTTTTAGCAGATGAATGCACTGGAAACATGTGGAGCTATCCAATCCAGAAGTAGGCTCGTCGAAGAACATAATGGGTGGATTGCTGACCAATTCCAGAGCGATTGACAAGCGTTTCTTCTGTCCGCCAGACAAATTACGTGTCATTGTGTTGCGATGTTCACTCAAACTTAGTGTTAACAAAATATCGTCAATCTGTAAAAAAATAAGATATTATTTTTGTTACTGTTTAAATCAATCATTGACAAAATAAGGAACAAACAAAGGCAAAATAAGTACTCCTGAGTCTAAAAATAAATGTTATAACTTTCTCAATAAGTTTTAAATAGCCATTTCGAATTATTTGCTGAACTCTTGCTGTGATCTGTCTTATATTTTTTTGTTGGGTGCCCACTGTCTAGACATAGATAATTAAATTTTCTGCGAACTCACCATTGAATTCTTTTCGAGTTTTGTGAACTTCCTGCTCAGCTTTAAATTCGTTGCCACTGTCATCGCTTCCTGAACAGTTAAGTTTCCGTGCAGCTGATTATCCTGCATTATGTATGCAGACAATTTACGGAAGGTGCTCAAATTTCGTTCCGCTCCATTCATGGTGACACTTCCTTCGATATTTGTGGTTCTATAAATAGAGTGTAACATTTAAATATAATTTCTTAATTTTTTTTGTCGCGATCATAATTTTATTAATTTTCTTAATTATCCAGTAGCGGCTTAATTTATCTTTCTTCATTAACTAACCTCAGAGGTATGCAGGGAGTTATTATATGATCTACATCTCTATCCCTTTGTTTTTTTCGAGTTATTTAAGCTGGTTATAACGGACGCCATTATGTTTTTAACTTGGAGGCATCAACTCAATTTTAAATTTTTTTTAGCTAATCTGTCTATCTACCTATATATACCAAAAAGCTCGTATTCTCACTGATTGTATTATCAACGCACAGCTCAAACAGAAAATGCAACATTGCTGCAACATACAACAGTTTTCTAAATTATTTTCAATACATTTCGGAATTTTATCATCACTGTTTAATTGTCTAGAATATTTCTTGAAGACCTGTTAAATAATTATGTAGTTTGCGATTCAGGGGAAAGTGAAAATTATTGTATTAGCTGAACGAAATATATCAGTTCGTCAAGTATTAGCGAAAACTCATTTTAATGAAAGCTAAGTATATTATTTTTGGGTCAAGTCAAGGTTGGCTTGATCCCTGACAGCGAATTTTTTTTTTGATATGAATATATACAATTTATTTATAAAAGTTCATCGCTGTTGATGCTATAGGTCAAGCTTCCTAATAAAACTATCATGACGTGTAAATCTAAAAAAAATTTTGTTAACTTATTACTAATTTTTTTTTGATTATAGTGGGTTTTCCTTTCTGGTTTTTCTGCTATCGAACTAAAAATTCTTAAAAACATTTTTAAAATATGAAAATAGCTGTGAGATATACTTCTATAGATATACTACTATATGCTTCACAATTCTATTATTCTATCATTTAATTTTAACTAAATCAAAAATCGTCAAAATCGACTCCCATTTCTAAATAAATAAAGAAATACATTTCCATGTAGATCACAAAGTACAATGCTTATCGGTGAAATATAAAGTTTCCGAGATTTTACGATCGGGAATGTGCATTAATAATGAATCAAAAGGTCAAAAAAATACATATGTGTTTTGCAGTATATATAATTATTTGTATGAAATATCCATATGTACATGTTATATTCATACATACACACTGTATAGTGAACTCATGTATTTTCATATTAATCAATATTTGTGTGGGCAAGATAAGTACATATGTACATACATATGTATGTATGCACATACGTGTATGAACGAAAGTCTGTATACATATGTACATACATACAAGTATCTACATATGTATAATCAACACGCGCACGTAAAATTGACAAGCTAAGTCTGCTATTAATGCTTATGTAAAAACCTACTTAGAGAACGTGAGAGCCTATGAGTATTGGTGTGCGAGCTTGTTCCAAAGGTCGATTTAGCGGTAGCATTTGGTCAATCCCTTTGATCATTATTAAGAGGGTGGTAAATAATATAAAAATAATCGTATGAAAACTGTCGATTACTTGCCGGAAACAAAAGTTTGTTGCGATCAACAGAACTTTATCACTTAGTAACATTTCTAGCTATATTTTAATAAAACAATGAATCATTTGCGATAAAGTGTAAAGTCTGTTTTAGGTATATACCCATGTATATTATATTTTGAGCTTAATATAAATTTAGAGACTTACTTGTATCCAGACAAAATATTGAGTAAAGTACTTTTTCCAGCGCCCGATGGGCCCATAATAGCAGTAAGCTCTCCAGATCTCAAACGCCCGCTGACTCCCTTTAGAATAGTTTTTGAATCTATAATAACAAAGTATAGTATTAATATTGTTTCATTTAACTTTTATTTATTTAAGTCAAGTGTTATAAATTAATGAGCCCTGGCTGGACAAACAATTAATTAGATTTTCCTTGGTCAATGACACTATTGCGCCAAGGAGTTTCCACTTAAGACTACACACAAACAATATGTCTAGCAATGCTGAGACACTTAGTAATTGGTCAAATATAAAATAAATAAAATGTTCAAACTTGAATAAACAAAAATCGTGCGGTCATTGGCCTTTCACGATTTCGTTGCCCTCAAGTGAGAAGTAATGTAATATTGACAACGTTACTAATATTGTGAAGATGTACATATACTCAGATGTACATACATATATATAATACAAAGTAGAAAACACCAGAATGCAGATTTGTATATTTCTTACTGGAAACTATAGTAGTTTAAGAGTTGCTGCGGAAGCATATTTTAAGTTTATGCCTATTTATTTCTCAACATACATTAACGTACATATATTATAAATGAAATACGTACACAAATATCGAGGTTTATGAGATTGCAAAACTTGTTTTCCAGCACAGCGTTAAATAACATTAATCAGCTGTTTTATTATTCCGAATATACTGTAGCCAAAGTTGGCGCACATTTATTAATCATTGCGTGTGTTTGAAACGAGAGCATTTATTTGGTCCACATTTGTAATTGAGGACTATTTGATAAATGTAAACTTACTATTAAGTAAATTCTTTTTTTGATGTTTTAACTAGTGTCATTAAGGCACAGGAATTCATTACTTAATAAACAAATTTCATCATAATTTAATGTCTGCCGCCATAACCCGAGTGCGAGTGCACATTACTTTTATCAGCTTACTTAAGCAACCTGAAAACACATTATATACCTTGCTAGTGAACCTCGACAATAAAAAAAGAAGAAACAACAAAATAGAAGATTACATATTCATTACGTCGACGCAATGCTTTGCGTTATACTACCGAAAAAACAAGTAAAGTGAATATCTTGACTAGCCGGTTGTTACTGTGCAAAAGCTAAAATTGTTTACTAAAGATGAATGTGACACGCATGACGAATTAATGCCAAGCATTAAGGTTAACTTATTTATAGTTTGGTAGTACGCTCTGTCGATCAGAGTTTTCCAAAAAACTATTGAAAGCGAAACGCTAAAATATCGCAATTCTTTATTTTCTATGCTTTATCCCGTCTCGAAAAAACACAGATTTCAATCCAAGGCAGATGAAAGCTAATTTGATCTCACTTTTGAAATGTTATGTTTAGTAGTTTTCCCATCTATTATGGAGAACCGTGAATTGTATTCACTAATAAAAAGAATGTACCAGCAGCACCATTTTAAAGATACACCTTAACAGATATAAGCATGTATTTATGCTAATTTTTAATAACCGGCAATCAACAACGGTTTTCAATAATATGTTCGAAACACATGGTATTTAAAATCGAAACTCGAAGGCGAAAGTTTAGTTTTTTTCGTAGCATCAAGAATACAAAAATTTCAAGGTAGCGCCATTTGCGTTAAATGTTTCAATAGTTGATGGAATGTTTACTTTAAAATCACATAATTTGCATGCTAAAGCAGATGGTGCTTGCGTGCTATTTTCACCACAGATATTATTCACATAGTCAAGTATTTGTGGCACGTATGTTTCCTTTCTTTGCATTTAAATAGCCGCTATTCTATAGAATTGAGGCTATAGACAATAAGTACTGTCGATTCTCAGTCTAGTGCAAAGCAGTTTTATATAAGTGTAAACACAACCTGAAGTGAGTTGTTATTTCTCGACCTTTGTATTATTAAATGGCTGTGATTGACATCAAATACTACATATTCTATAAAACTTATATTCAACTGTAATTAAGCGTGTCTGTTCAAAGTTTACAAACTCGTCAACTTATACAATATATGTCTGATTGGCAACCGGTTACTGTAACTAAGAGGGTTGTCAGGTCAAGCGAATCTCCTCACTTTTGGTGGCCCCATTTCGAATTGAATTACGGTCTTTCAATTGATGCAAGTGAGTCAGCCCAACAATGAAATAAAGAACAAGTCTGCCCTCTGTATTATGAGACAATTAATTGATGTACACCTGAGAATAATAACAGATGTGGCGACCACACTTGCAAAAACATAGTAAATTCATATATGCATGTAGATACACATGCATAGCTACATATTCATATGCATATACCTTTTTTCAATTAACTCATATTTATGGCCTGAGCCGCCAATATCAGTAAAAAAAGACTTATTAGTTGGGTCGGCAAAATTGGGTTACGCAAATGTTACTATGGAATTAGAAGTATTTAATCAAATAAATGCAAAGTTTATTATACTCGTATGCGAGGCTATGTCTATATATGTTTATGTATTTATAAAATGAATTATTTTAAGCAACTCATTACCGTTGAACATAGTATGGGTAGTATTTATCTACCCATCTATGTATGTAGTTCTACCTCTCTGCTCTAGCGTATTCACAGAAGCACCTTTTTGTTTACATATTCGTATATGTCTATGTATCTGCACGAATACAGCAACGCAAACAACATAGTACTTAGCAACCAAAATACGTGAGTATAGCATGCACATTGGACATATCAAATATGGCTAAGGCAGGCAGACCTGACTCGCAATTTGGAACAACTTGTTGACTGTCCTCAAAACAATTACCGGGGTTAATCGTTAAGGGTTTTTTTATCTACACACTTAGTGACAAGGTGCTCATAATTACTCAGAGTTACGAATGACCAAGTCCAAAGTTCCTCAAAACGCGTACCAAGTACTACATGTAGTCTGATTGGTGTGGCAACGCTGTCGGACAACTGCTGATATACGTATGTATGTAGATGAGAACAAAGAAAACAAAAACCAGCACAGAGCGTAGCAGACAAAACAACAAAGCAGAAATGAAATCAAGAGAGCATAGCGCGTAATAAAAGCGAAATCTTATTAGAGAGCAGCTGACAGGCTTTATTTCAAGAAAAATAATTAAAATCTAATAAGGAAAAGAAAAAAAAACTGTTGCAAATGTTGGGAAATATTAAAGATTATTCTTAAAGTATTATTATTAATTCAGTACTTACTGTTTCCGTTTCCCTCTTTGACGCGATATGTCAAATTGTGGAAAGCCAAATCTACAGCTGGCCGTTTGGGTAAGTGCTGCAATGTCTTAGGCTGTGCAGGCACAATTTGAGCTTTAATTTGTCCCGCGCCTCCATTTCCGCTGACGCCCAATCTGTTGTCGTTTAATAGATTTTTATTTTCGTTCGTAACCATCTTGCTATTCAGTGGTTTAGGCAAGAATTAAAGTATTTGTGTTATTAGCGCTGCAAACCGAAGCCACATGAAGTCACA
Organism: Drosophila ustulata; assembly: GCA_035047365.1. Classification (NCBI taxonomy): domain Eukaryota; kingdom Metazoa; phylum Arthropoda; class Insecta; order Diptera; family Drosophilidae; genus Drosophila; species Drosophila ustulata. The sequence goes on along the minus strand of JAWNPT010000118.1, from coordinate 10,730,161 downwards.
ATGCTCGTTATCACAATATTCTAAAGTGCGCTCAAAGGCTTGTTTATTGTATATTTTTATGTTTTGCTTCACTGTTGCATAGCCACCCCCTTCAGTTTTCCTTAGTATTTCAACCACCGTCGCTCAGGTCGCTAAAGAAAAATTTTCCACCCGTTTGTATAAATAACACGAGTATTCTGCCTTTCGAGTTTCTATGTAGTACTTGACACGCTCGCGCCGCGATCGCAACTGAATGCGTCGCAGTTGTGGCAATGAAACAAAGCTAAAATTTGAAGCGAGCGAGCACACTCACCACCACACTGACTATTTACAAACACACACTACGACACAGTTCCAATGCTGACGCAAGTGACGCAAGTGAGGGTTGGAGCGCGATGGCAATAGTCAGCAGTTTGGGTTCTTACACTCATTTTGAGAGAGGCGCTGCTGCGTTAAGTGAGAATCCCTATTGCTGAATTGATCGGTTCTCAGAGCTTAAATTCATAGACCGGAGATGCTACATATATTGTTTGCATGCAAACATATGTATGTAGCTACAAATTGTATGTGTATATACCATGTACATACATATACTTTTGTGTATTTTAGACAGGCAGTCATATAAATTAAATACAAGTATATGCATTCATATTTCAGCTACCAGTTAGTAATAATCGATTTGATAGTAATAATCGATGATATAGTTATATATAATATATACATACATGTTCAAAGAAGAATGTACAAGAAAAGTATAATCTTAATATGTATGTATGTATATCTTTATCTGTATTCCGTGTCCTTGCGGTTCTCTGCTATTGCTCGCTGAGGTAAGACGACTGTTCGACTTCCAATCATTCATGTCGCTTATCACAAACATTTTATAATTATAAATTATATTTCCTATATGTATGTACATATGTACATATGATTTTTTTCTATTTTCGCATTCCAAGCTGATAAGAATTTTCAAATAAACACAAAAAAATAAAAAACGCTTTTCATTCGCTCTGAATATAATAAAAAAATATAAAAAAAACACATTCATTGCGAATGGCGACCCCTTGTTTACCTAATTTTACATATGTATAACTAATAATTAAATCATATTTTTGATAAATAAACGAGTGGTTAGTCAAAAAATCACCTTAGAGTTATCTTAACGGCTCTCAAATAGTCACACGTAACAACGATAGTATATGCGGGAGATGGACTTTGATTCCTTTTATCATCTGGGCGATTACCAAGCACGTTCATGGCGTTATACGAGTATGTCCAGTTTGATAAATGGATATTACAGATAAGGTCTATTCATGTTATTTATTATAGCTACATTGAAATACTGCTGGATAGTAACAAAAATTTTGTTGGTTGCGTTTGCTATAAAAAACACATGCATCTGCTAATATCTTTATATATATATGTATATATATATATATATATATATATATATATTTGTAATTTATAAAGTGTTATGTTTGATAGAATATAAACAGGATTTTATTTAGTATATGCTGTTGAACTTGATTAAATGAACTTATAAAGAAGAACAGTGTGCATACTAGTAAATTTTTTACGATATCCACGGTGTTAAACACCTTTTTACTTGACTTACAAAATAAATGACCTGAGGTTTTGCAATCCAGCCGTAAACATTGCGAATTGCAATGAAAACAAAACCGGTTTCGTGTATTTTTAAGACTTCCATTACAATTATTTTCCCAGCGCGGTTCATGATATGTACATATGTATGTAAAGTATTAAATTAATTTACGGCTATATTCCCGTACAACAATTGATATATTTCATTTGCTCAAATACAGGTAGTATAATTTTCCACAGCTTGTTGTGGATTTTACCCTTTATCATAGGTGTACGGTAAAAAAACCCATTTTGAAGAAAAACAAGTTTATTTTTACATAAATTGTTGAGACCTAAGTAATTAAGGTCACTGTTTGATTTATTTGCTGTAATGTAGCGACTTACAGATTGTTATTTTCCAAAAACTGTGCCCATCTGTGACTGTCCATAATAATCACAAAGATCTGATATTTTCAAAAATAAATGATTTGAAGTCGCATCACTGTATATTTACATTGAAGTTAAACATTCCATTGTTTTAAGAGGCGACGATGGCCAAACACGATTATTCAACAAGTGTCAAATTCAGTCTCTGTACGCTGTGTTATCGAAAAAGTGGCAAATGTCCGCAAATTTATATTTGTGTATAAAAACAGCCCTAACTCTTGTGCGTTTTGCGATAGCAAAATAAAACCGGCAACCACTGGAAACGATTCAACACAACTGGAAAAGCATTGAACGACTGGCTTCAAAATTTGCAGCAGTTGCAAACACCAACATTCGCTCAGGGTATGGTGGAAAACTATCCTCAATACGTACTATGCACATATAAAGACAGCTGTTTTAGTGTGCGGGAAATAACAACTTGAAGCTAAGCCAAAATTACGTCAGGCGGACTATGTAACGAATACACAAGAAAAGCCACAAACTACACTTGAGCATATGTATCCAACGATGTACATACATACATATGTATGTATGTGAATGTGTGCTATGTTTTTAAGTATTATATAAAAACTTAAAAAAGTATTTCTCTACTGAGTCAATGCGAGTTACACACAAGTTAAATTACTCAACTACGGAAAATCATGTTTTATTGTAATAATGCAGTCTGTTTCATATGTATTTAAACTATCCATTTTTTTATATTTAAAAAATATTCTGTATTTAATTTTTTTAAATTAAGAACGGTGTAATTGCGTATGATGCAAAATATGTAACATACTTTTAGGCATCAGCAAATTTGGTTGATTGCGAGTCTTGAAATTCGGTAAATTGCCCGGCAATAAATTAACTCTGTAATGTAACTCAACATTTTGCAGCAGGATAAATCCAGATATTTTCTCGTTTGATAATTATTTATAGACGCTGCTGGGAATGTATTATTCTTCGGATTTGCTATCGCTAATTTTTAGGTGTCGAATTTATGAATTTTACTGTCTAATTCATATGCTCTTCTCATACAGCTCTTTTAACTATCCATTAGAAGAATAACAACAATAACATCTGGCCAAACTACACACTTACATGTATCAACATCTTAACATATGTATTCATTTCGACTAGCTGTTGATATTTTGTATGTTTGAAAAGCGCGTAGTTGGACTTTGCACCAACCATATAAAAAACACTCTTCGTATTTTTTAAAGAGAGCGCATTTGCCAGCAGGCACCTGCTGCAGTTACATATGTATGTGACCTGAGACATTGTCTACAGCTAGATAGAGGTCAAACAAGATAGCAGTTGCATAGTGATAAAGTAATTGAATGCGGGCATCGGGGTTGTTTAAACGTATAAATAAAGCGTTAAATGAGCAAGAGTTTGCGCGTTGTGATTTTTCTCTTCATGTTTACGTTTTGGTTGCTCCAGACAAGTTTTGTACAGTGTACACTCCTAAAAATAAATTTTAGCGAAAATTACAAAAAAATATCATATTTGTTATGCCTTACAAAAGCCTGCAAAGCTATAAATTTTAAATATCATAAAACAATAGGTATAGTAATTATTAAAATATTTCCTGTTTTGAGTTTTTTTTAATTATTTAAGCACCGTTAGGGGTAACATTCTAATAGTATTTATAAAACAAATGGTATAACACTGTCATAATTCATGTGATGACACTGTATGTCACCCATGTGCTCTTTGAGATGGCGTTTGCGAGTGTTGTGTTGATGCATTCGCATTCGTATTTGTGTAATACACTGTTGGTCATTCGTATGTACTGTATCAGCTGTGTATGCTTTGGACCCACTTTCGTTGGTATCACTGTAGGACGCTTCGTCACAGCCGACGCCTTCGTCGCTGCTACTGCAGCTGCCTTCGTATTGAGCCCGCGGTCGTAGCGTCGACTGAAAATGCGATAAAGAAAAATCGAGACCAGCGAGCCAAACGAGAAAAGTGAATGTTGTGTCGCGAATTGTATTCACAAACCTTCCTTACTTCGTATAGGTTGGGCGTCCCAAGCAAGCAGTCGTTCCGTTCCGCAACTGACAACTGGAAACACAAAAACAGCGCGCAAGTTCGGTGAAGCCAAGAGAAATACAAAATTGAAAAAATATATAACTGTACTGTGCGACTAGTGCAAGTTGTAAGTTGAGCAAAATAAATTGTAAATGTAAATGCAATCGAAACACATACATTTGCATGCGAGTACACTTTGTACGTGTGTGGATTTGTATGTAAAAAGAGTTCAAAGAAAACTTAACCCGATCCAGTAATAAGAAAAAATAGATGCCAGCATAAGAAAAATAAAAAGTGAAATGCTGCAACATTGAGATGACATCTTGTGCTCTTGTGCCGCATTATAATTATCCTTGAACTTTATATGTATACACATATACATACACACACACGACCATCTCATACTACCACCAAGTAAAAGTATCCTTTTCTTCACACCTTCTCAATAAACAGCGCAATGGCATTTCGCGTCGCAGGACTCTTTCTCAAAAGGGAGCTTACTGCTCCCATCCAACAGCAGCTGCGTCTAATGCGCACTTCGACCGCTACCAAAGCACAATTTTTAAATAATTCACCGAATACTGCACTGGATAAGACCATACTCCAGCGCTATCGCAACCTTGACACACCGTCCAACCGTGTTCAAGCTACTTACCTCTGGATTGATGGAACTGGCGAGAACATTCGTCTAAAGGATCGTGTACTGGACAAAGTTCCTAGCTCAGTTGAGGATCTACCTGATTGGCAGTATGATGGCAGCTCGACTTATCAAGCGCAGGGTGAGAATTCAGACACAACGTTGAAGCCTCGTGCCGTTTACCGGGATCCCTTCAAGCCGGGTAAAAACGATATTATTGTCATGTGTGACACATATAGTGCTGATGGCAAACCGACGCCTTCTAACAAACGCGCCGAGTTCCAGGACGCCGTAAACAAGATTGGCGACCAGGAACCATGGTTTGGCATCGAGCAAGAGTACACACTGCTCGACGTCGATGGCCGACCATTTGGCTGGCCCGATAATGGTTTTCCGGCACCACAAGGTCCTTACTACTGTGGTGTAGGTGCCGACCGCGTCTATGCTCGCGATCTTGTCGAGGCCCATGCTATTGCCTGCCTTTATGCAGGCATTGATTTTGCCGGCACCAACGCTGAGGTTATGCCAGCACAATGGGAATATCAGGTGGGCCCCAGCAACGGCATGAAGGCCAGCGATGATCTCTGGGTATCGCGTTACATTCTCCAGCGCATAGCCGAAGAGTATGGCGTGGTAGTGACTTTCGATCCCAAGCCAATGGAGGGCCAGTGGAACGGTGCTGGGGCCCACACAAATTTCTCCACTAAGGCCATGCGTGCTGAAGGCGGCATGAAGGCCATCGAACAGGCAATCGAGAAACTGAGCAAACAACACGAGCGTCATATCAAGGCATACGATCCCAAGGAGGGCAAGGATAATGAGCGTCGCCTGGTCGGTCGCTTGGAGACATCTAGCATTGATAAGTTCTCGTGGGGCGTTGCCAATCGTGCTGTCAGTGTTCGCGTTCCACGTGGCGTGGCGACAGCTGGCAAGGGATACTTTGAGGATCGACGTCCCAGCTCCAACTGCGATCCCTACGCTGTATGTGGTGCGTTGGTTCGTACGTGCCTGTTGGAATAAGAGAATTGTAGAAGGATATTAGGGTGATTAAGAGGAGCTTTTTAATGCTACATGTGGGCGTTCAATTTTTAATGTATATATAAGTATAATCATTACAGAAAGCTGAATGTGCCTCTGGCAGTTCGTTTGCTATGTACACAGTTTGGCATATTTACCAAGTTGACTAAAATTAAGAATTGTTTGGCTTGTGTGGAAGAAGACATCTAAATTAAAAAACGAGTAGTTTGGCTAGAATGTAAGTAACGCAAGAGCAAGAGTATAGAGCAAATAGTGAAGATGAAAATAAACCGAAAAAATATTCTGGCAAAATATGGTTAAAAAAATGATGTATAAAAAATATTGATTTACTATTATTTTGTAATTTATGTAATTTTTAAAAAGTAATTTTGAATATGATCCTGCATGATCAAATTTATCATTGTGTGGTTGAAATATATTCTATTTCATACATTATTTATATTGTCAAAAATGCATTTCAATTGACTTTGTTAAATATTTTCCATTAAGTGCATAAACGATATATGCTCGGAACAAAAGTAAATATACCAAAAATATCAAGTATGTTAATGAAAAATGAAAAAAAAAAATGAGATGACCTTATTTAACATATGTACATATTCATATATTCATGTACCATTCGTATATATATAGATATATGTACATATAAATGAGCGCCATACATTCGTGTGTACATATAAGTATGTATACACATACATTTTTACTGAGTACATGCTCTATCAGTTGTTATTGTTAAACAAAATAAATTTAAATTGCAAATTATGTAGTTCGTTAATGATTGTTAAATTTCGAAACATAACATCATAATACATATTCATACATATTTCAAATAATATATCAACTATCCCGTTCAAATTAAGAATAAGTTTCTTTGGAAAATTCCACGATTAAATTGAAAAACAAAATATTCCACGATGCGTTTTTGATTTCGTCTTGGGTCTCTATATACATATATCATTGATAATACGCCTTTGTTTTCTTTTTGTCTGAGGATCGTGCTTCTGAAATAAAAGGCGTATATATAAATATGTATTTGACTAGTTGTCATTGCTTTAAATGAACTAATGAAAAATGTGGGTTTTAGTCAGTGAATAGAAAGTATTTGCCAGATTATTAAAAGTATATAAGCACATATGTTTTTTGTATTTGTATATACAGACTTATATACCAACATCTATGTGCACTGCAAGTGCAATATTTTCTTTGACTTGCATTTATGAGTAGCTTAACATTTCACAATCAAATATTGATTAAAGCTGTAACATTTCAAGTACAGTCGAGAAGTGACCTTAATCGGTACAAAAGGGGTGTTCACTCTTTCTAGATAACCGTGCAACATTTGAGTAAACAGCAAAACGGTTGAGCGCTGCACTTCACCTTGAGCTGACGACATTTGTGACACTTGCACTGACGATTGATGCATTAACGCAGCTTGTTTTGTTACTGCACCAGCACAGATATGGCTGGGTTTACATTTGCCTATATGTATCAGTTTTACTGTGCAAATATTTGCTCATATTTTGCAATATTTGATTGGCTCGTTTCCTTGTATCACCCCATGGGGTAGTGACATATCAAAATGTGAATTCCGGCTAGACAATGTAATTGTATTCGATTGTTCTTAAATATTTATGTGTAAAGACACGTATGTATGTACAACTAATCAGGTCAGTAGCCTGCAATTGATTCGATGTTTAAGTGAGTTACGAGTATTCTGCTAATACGTTTACGTTTTTGCCGTTGTTAATTTTGTGTTTGTTGCACACATTAAAGTAGTATGTAGTACTCATACATGTTATTGGAATATTTTAAACCGATAAGGTATTATGCGTTACTCAAGCAAGCAAACCTGTCTGTTTTGAAAACTACATAAACAACCATAAGTCTATGGCTAATTATGAACGCAAAACGCTTGATTTCCGCACCAATCACTATTTAAATGAATTAAGTTTATTTATATGCGAAAAACTAGTTTCTATATGCTAACATCTTACAGTGCAGGTCTTTCGAGATCAACTTTAGCTGAAGCTAGTCCAATAAAGTTTTTCTTTAGAAGATTTGCATAAAAAAAAATGCTTTGTATGTACATACATGCATATATTAATGCCACTTCGATATCGAACAAACATACGCCTTTTTTTGAAAATGCAGTTGGGCTTAAATACTGAAACGGATTTCAATAACAAAAACCCAATTTCTGGGCATTAAGATACGGTAATATGTATGTCTTGGGTATAAACTTGGGTTTCCTAAATAAATATGTTTCTTACAAATGAGCTCAGATATTTATTAGTCTTATTTAATGAATTCTAAATCGTTTGCTAAAAATGTGAAGAAATATTGAATATATCACTTCAAAGAACAAAAGGTTTCAGAATTTAACGTTGGTCAGACCATCAACTCCAACTGTCATTAACTGTGATATCAAACAATGCCATCGATCAAAGAGGCTTTTAATGAGGCTATATGGCTGCCCGTTACTGACGTTTCCAAATCGTAAAAGAAGAGTCGGCGCCTTATCTTAAAGAAAGTACAATTGGAATTAACAAGAATACAAATGCATTTTTTTTTTTTTAAAGTAAAAAAATACTACTTCGCCGGCGTATAAAGTCCAGACGTATTTGATAACGACCAGTGAAATGTTTTTGCTTTGCAAATTGATTCTGATCTGCGCGATAGGATGCCGAGTGTGTGCTATTTTTTTTAACTCGGTCAACAGATGACAGCGGGCAGCTATCAGGCAACGTTATCGTGCAGTCATAAATCAATGTTTTAAATTCGTCTACCACTTCGAATGACAAAAACGCGTAGCTTTAAGAATTAGATTGATTAAATCCAAAAACTACAAAAAATTTTCAATTTTCTTATATGTATAAGGAATAACGTATGAAATGGCACACGCTCGCATTGCGTGATAGACATGTTTGCTTGACCATACATTGTTTATCAATATGTGGATAAATTGACACACAATAAAAATGTATCTATTCATACAACGTACACGGCGGTATTGTACATCTTATTTGATAAGTGATGTTCTATGGAGAGAAATCAAATTTTCCTTATCATTATCCGATTTTTTAATTGGGTCAGAACCCTTTTAGTAAAAAAAACACACAACACTATTTTCCGCTTATTAGTTAAGCTAACTATTCCGAATAATTGACTACGTCACACATCATAAAAATATAAATATATAAATAAAATACAAACCTGATTATGGTTTCGCCGCTTCTTTGCTTGTGGTTGTATTTTATTGTACCAATTGCGCCAATCACCTGCCAATTACGATTATTACTTTGGTTGTAAACACACTTGCTAGAGTGCTTGACGAGTTATAGCTTATGCTTACGTTGAAGTGGTCGTTTAAATTTAATCTAAAACAACGACATTAGCAACGAGATAAATGTCTAAGGATAGAAACACATACATATGTCTATACATATGTATATACATATAATTATTAATCATTTGGTTTTGTTAAAACTATATATATATAAACGAACTACCTTCAGTTTTGTTTGCCAAAGCAATTGGTCACGTAGCAAATTTATTGAATATTTTTTTTTTAGCTTTTTAAATGATGGCCGTCTAAATACCTTATCATTATTTAAAAAAAATTAAAAATAAAAAACAAATACATGTATGCAAATATGTAATATGTTTATATTTTTTTACAATTGATAAATATAAGGTATGCTGTAAAATACATTATTTATTATTTTTTTTATCAACGGCGCATGTCGGTTCTGCGAGTCTTCAGTCACATGAAAAACAATCAAACATTGCATGCGAATGTTTGTTTGACTTTCCATTTCAATGTTCTGTTTTTCTTATCATTTGCTTTTCAGCTGTTTATAATTAAGTAGACATGCTCGATATATATGTATGTAGGTATGAGAGAATCGACTTTGGGTTCTCAAAGCACCGTGCTCATTGTTTTTTTATTTTTTTTTTTGCCTATTTTCCGGTTTAATGAATACGTATAATTATTAGTACACATTTGTAGTATGAGAATGATGAAAGAGAATACAGTATAGCTTGCTGACTTTCACTTAATAGGTATATTGCACTCTTCTTCGACTTTGACTACAAGCAAAGTGTTCTTGTCATATACGCAGCACACGCGAGCCGATTTTTTACGTCATCGGCTTCGCACGCGTCTGCCAAGTGATCTTCTTTTCCTTTGGCTGATTAGCACAATGAACCACACACAGCCCAATAAATAAAAAGCGGCAGTTGGACACATCTATACTGGTAGTTTATTATCTAAAGAGTGTCTGTTAGCATCTATTATATTTTAATTGCCTTTTTTAGATTAATAATTGTTTTATTTAACAATTAATTTAGGCCAATTAATGCTGATCTAATGAATCGTAGTTTGAAGAGTTGACGCTTTTGTATGTATTATTATTTTTTGTCTTTGTATAAAAGCGCAAAAATAAATAATTTTTATAATCTCAAATGAGAACAATATGAACACCATTTAACATCAATGTTATTGTATGTATATGTTAAAGCCAATTTCATGCTAACAATATTGTATTTTAATTTACGTTCCATTGCTGATCCATTGTTGTTTATTACTTCAGCAGATTAAAAGGGAAACTGCGAGCGCAGTGTTCTTGTTCTTCTTGACTGATAATGAATTCCCGATAAGCGTAATTTTGGTTGAGTATGTGTGCCGTTGAAAACGACAATATCAATATGTAAGTATATACATTTGCTTATGTACGATATATACCATTTAAGTTGACTGAACTACCCGATCTCTGTGCTCAGTAATTTTCCTCTTTGTACTTTTTAAAAGATAAAATTATACACATGCACATGTAGATATGTACATACGTACATACGTATGTAAATTCTGCTTGTATCCAGAATGCATCTTTCTTTTGTGTAAATACATACATATGCACGCAATTATCCAATTTCAATTTAAGTTCATTCACTTCTGAGCTCAACATAAGTATAGGCAAGTTCTAATCTTAGTAATAAAATCAATCAAACAACAAAAATCAATGGTTAGTAGAACACATATGTATGTATATGGGAGTATCTCATTAAGCAGCCACACATTAAATAGGAAGACATAAAAAGGCCAAAACGAATATTTTGTCGCAGCGACAAACTGTCTATTTAGCGTGTGGACGAACATATTCAATTTTAGATATAAGGATTCTTTCAACTTATTGCGATTTTACTGATTCTTAAAAAACTGTTGAAAATACAATTTCTCTCTAAATATATTTTTGTTGACTGCCCTAAAATATGCCATGCTTTTTGGATTTCCCCATTCTGTTGTCGAATAGAGAGGCGTTATTATAAAATAGTTTAATACTTGGCGGGTGTGATATTTTATTTTCAGCATATTAAATAGGTTACATAACATTTTATTGTACAATAGAAAGATTTAATCATTTTTGCCGCAACTCTTTTTGATAACCCTGCCAGCCAAAAAATATGTCGACATAGGACGTAATATTTCATTGGGCATTTCTTCAGACAAAGCACCTTTAACAAAAAAAGTGCCTTTGGCTTGATACAGTAAACCCAAAAGAGGATTTCTTGGATGAATGCGCATGTTGCTCATAACATAAACTCCTTTTTTAAGGGGACAGCTAAATGTGTAGTTACTCTGCTTCAACATGTTTTCCTTGACAGGCTTGAATAGTGGAACAGAGTTGAATATGCCTTGCAGTGCACATAATTTGGTGGTCACATTGTAGATGACACGTTTCTTTTCTTTTGGCACCTTTTGCTCAATTAATAGACTGGATATTGGTGATGCAATTTCCTCGTTAATGGTTGTAATTGATTCTATGCCAATCTGATTGGAGAAAGTCATATTTACTACAAATCGTGGGCGATCGTCTGTCCAGTTGGAATATCTCAAATCCACATAATGGCAATTCTATATTGTTTATATAAATGGTTCAGAACAACATATATGTGTATATGAAAACTTGCCTCTTTGCTGTCAATTTTCTTATAGATAGATATAAATATCCATATTATTGTAAAAACAAATTTGCCACTAGTAAAATGCATAGTGTTCTTATTCAGCGCTTACTCCAAACTATGCTTATTCCGTAATATTTTGATAACAACAAATAAAAAACACGTATCATCTATTAACAAATTTCACGACTCATTAAGGAACTAATATTATTCAAATTCAAAACAAACCAATTACATAATTTGGGGATTTCCGTATTCTTTGTTTTTGGAGGAAAAATTAATTTTCATAATCACAGCTTGTCGGTACTTTAGGGATCTGAATAGTGCGGGCTGAATTTTGTTGCTCAACAAGTGTAAAGTTAATCAGCTACTATAATTTTTCAATAGAACATCAATTATTGAATGAGCCTCCGAAACAAAGTCAATGATTTCTTGTTTCTCGCCAGCGACGTTATCTCCGCTATTGGTTGATTGCCATTAGCCCGCGCTCGCGTTGTTACATTATTATTTCTGGCATCAATTCAATTTTAGATCGAGCTTTTACTTTTGAACGTCATTTAAAAGTGCGCCGTTATCAATTTGTTGAATGATTTTTTACAAGTCTTAGGAAATTAGTAATATACCAATCTAGAAATGTTAACTTAATCGTTTAATGTTAAAAAAGCTTTAAAAATAAGAATGCTATTAAGATTCAATTCAATTTATTTATTTTATACTGTGTATTATTTATAGTATTTTAAACTTTTGGCTAGTTTCCAGTGCACACGGTTCGAGCCTGCAATCTTTAGCACCTGAGATAGATTAAGGTCATCGGCCAAAATAAATCGAGTCATGAATATAGCATGGGGTACTTGAATGTAGGCTATGCGTTGCAACTCAGTACGGAATCTGTTTAATCAAAATATTATTGATAGCTACATTGTAAAAGTATAAGTTTGAATGTTATATTACGTTTCGAAATTAAATGCCGACATATCTGCGCCTACTGCAGTTAGGCTCTTGATAAAACTGTCATGTAGCAATTGCTCGTAATTATCTTCGAGTACAGTTTTTGAAATGCTTGTTATCAAAAAAGATATCAAGTCATGAATTATGGAGTCATACTGCGCTGTCTGGAAGTCGATAATTTTCATTTGCGTAAACTTGCCAGATAAATCTGTAGAGATAAGAAATATGAATGAAATATGTCTACTCAATTTGCAACAACCACAACTTACAATGCCTATACATGAGATTCATTGTCCAGAAATCGGAATGAATGATACTATTAAAAAGATTACTTTCGTTTGACGGTGTTGCTAAAAAACTAAAAAAATCATTTGACAACTTCTTAATACGCTCCACCATTATCTCATCATTGTTAGTCGCTTGTCTTATTTCTTCTAATGTTTCTTGAATCATCGTTGCCTTGGATTCTGGTGCTGCTGAATGCCAATCAAACTTTCCAAATTATGGTCGAACTTCCTTCTCAAATTGCTCTGGTTTCTTCAATCGTAAAGCAATGGATAACGCATGAAACTGAGCCATATATTTAAGCGCCGATTCCGCGTGCAGTAAGCCAACGGTCTTCTAAAACCTAAATGACATCCTTGTTCACTATCTTAGCGGTGGGTATTAAAGAGTTACGTGAGCCGAAGTAATCGGCGAACCCATCAGAGTGCTTATGCTTAGGAATACCCGCAGCATTTTGTAAAGCAGTCAGAGCTGGCGCCAATATTTTGTAGATATCATCGGCTGAATAAATCTGCAATGTTTTTCGTCTATCGGAGGCACTTTGGCCACGAACCGCTTCCAATATAACTCACCGTCAGGTCGTTGTAGTTGAGCTCTTACAGATATCAAAACACTTCCGAAATTATCGCCGGGCAGCGTCAAGTTGGTCACATCGTAGCTATAGAGGCTATCGCCATTCAACGATGGTTCAATTACCTCCTTTAGCTCTTTAATTTCTGGTAGATTCTCCTTATTGTGATTTCTCGTGTTCAACTTTTGATGTTAAATGAACACTTAAAACCAACATCACAATGTGTGCCGCTTAGCTTTAATTTTTGTATTCTATTGTATTATATGTTATCACATTGATAACGTACGTAGTAGTTGTAGTAATTTATAGAACTGATAACTCTACGACTTTTTCCTCTCTTGGACTGAGTTTCACCTTGAGGGCTTTCACATAAATAGGGAACCAAAACGAAGTAGTTGGTTAAATATATAATATATTTCCGACTAAAAATGAGCAGATTAGTAAAATATCTCAAACTTTTTCGACAAGCGTAAAATATCACTGATCTTATCCATGATCTTTCCTACTCCTCTATTCTTGGTTAAGACCGTTAAATCCACATCCTTATAATCGTCCGGTAATGTATCGTTTTCAGCCAATACAACCTTGGTCATAAAGAGGGCATGAGGAATTTGAATATGAGCCACACGTTTAACTTCATCGGAGAATCTGTAAATAAAAAAACAAATAATATTTGACATTTACGTTTGCACGAGTTCCATTTATCTTAAAAATACAACTTTTTGTTAAATACATACGCTTCGTAGCTGTATTCGCTTGTATCAACATGAACACTTCGCAGAGATTTTATGAACGCAGCGTAGTAAATCTTTAGGAAATTGTAATAATTTTCCTCCAGCACTGGGGTGTCTGTCAATTTAAATATGTCATTATCAAGTGACTGCGAAATGTTACGTAATTGCTCTCACCAACGCTCGACAGCAGTAAGAAAATAATGTCGTGGACAACTGATTCATACTGGGCAATTTGAAAGTCGACAATTTTCAATTTTGAGGGAACTTCATCGTCATCTGAAAACAAATTTTAAATATTTATCTATTTTATTATGAAATAGTATTCAAATGGTTACTTACCATATTTAACCATCATGTTATTTATCCATGCGTCCATATGAACTAGAGATAACAAGATTTAACTTAAATATTTGCTAAATAAACACTGATGTTTATACCTTAATGAGAGGTTTAAAGATACACAAGAAAGCTTAACAATTATAATGTTAGAAGTACCTGTGGAAGTCCAGGGTCCATCTTGCACCTCTTCTGCAGACTGGAATTTATCGAACAAATCCTGCAGCTCCTGAACGCGCTGAATGTCACGATCATTATCCTTTATTATCTCTTTAATGTCTGCTAAAGTTTCGTCATTCAACACATTCTTTAGATCTGCGTCCATATTGTCGTTCATGTTAAATTTTTTGAAATACGGCCGTACAACTTGATCATATACTTTTGGTTTCTTAAGACGCAATGCCAGGGGCAATGCATGATATTGTGCCAGGTAATTCAAAATAAGAACAGTATGCTCTAGGTCATAAGGCTTATGCCTATTGCCAGGTCTGTAGCCGCGTGAAGTGACATTTTCTTGCACTAAAACTGCATCTCGATCTACCTTGGGGGCATCGGCATTTAGTGAGATGCGAGAACCATAGTAGCGTGGAAAGCCATTAAATGCGTCAGCCGGCAAGACACCAGCCTCCAGTTGCAGTTTTTTTAGTTCCGGTGACAAGTACTTATAAACTGCATTTTCCGTGATACAAGTACGTTCCGGTTGGAAAATTTGCCAATACAAATCGTTGGTGAGTGGCGGCAATTTAGCAATCAATGGTAAATCCTCAACAACACCATTAGTTTGCTTTATTTTGGCATTGATAGTCAGCATGATGCTGCCATAATTATCGCCGGGTTTTGTTAGATATCCACTTTCGTAAGACTCGAGAGTAGCGCCTTGCAAATAAGGTTCGACGATTTTATTTAAATCGATGATTTTCGGAAC
Source organism: Drosophila ustulata (assembly GCA_035047365.1). Classification (NCBI taxonomy): domain Eukaryota; kingdom Metazoa; phylum Arthropoda; class Insecta; order Diptera; family Drosophilidae; genus Drosophila; species Drosophila ustulata. Next base: position 10,714,706 of record JAWNPT010000118.1, on the reverse strand, counting down.
TTCACCCATTTCTGAGAGCTGTCTTTGTCCTGTGTTATTTCGCTCATACACGCCGACTGATTGAAATTGTAATAATGAATAGCAATTTCTTTTCTAGCCTCGGCTCAGCGCACACACGGCTCGTTTTTGAGTAGTGATTGCTAAGCACACATATGTATATGCATGATATGAATATCTAAGTACATGTGTATGCTGATAATAAAAAAAAATGATTGTACACTTGCTGTCGTGTGTTCGCATTATACCATGACTGGCTCTCGCAAAAACGAAAAATTTGCTCAGTTCATTCTGATAAGCAGAATTGTAGAACTAATATTTTCATTTCTGGTTGTGTTCGTTTGTTCGTTCAGCAATCGTCCCCGAGTAAATACAATGTGCTTTTGATTTGAATCGTATCGTGTTGATTACTAGCATCGTGTACGACTGATATCTACAACAATAACTACAACAATAATCAGTGCTATCATCAAACGAATAATACCGTATATTGAGTACTCCAATGCATGAATCAATTGTTCCGTCATTCAGCGAAATTTAAAATGCTCTCTCATGTTACGTTAATATTTCGGCTTTGTTAAGATATTAACGCGAATAAATTACTTGCGAGCTGGTCTGTTAAATATTAAGTGGTATTTATAACGAAAAATTTTGATTTTTTAAGTTTTCATAAATGTGGTCACACTGTTAGAAACTCACGAGTTGGCAGCCCCGCGCAACATTGCCACAGGGTTGTATCTGGAGACATCTCTTAAAGAAAACAAATATGTAAAATATAACAAAAATTTACATTTTACAAACTAAACGCGACGTCGAAATTTTGTTATTGAAATCAAATAATTAAACAATGGATAACTTTTTGGCGGCTATACAATATTCCGCTGAAGAGCAGCAAATCTACAATGCAATAAACGCGTATGCAACAATGGCAAATCCACATCCCGTCGATTTTTTTGGCGGCGCTTACCTTGGTTATGGGCCGCCAGTCGGATCACCTTTTCAAGTATTTAACGGCACAACGGCGGAAGATGACAATGGCGATGACGAAGACGACGAGGATGAGGAACAGATGCGCACTATGTTCTGCAATAATTTGGATGAACGCGTTACCGAAGAGATTCTCTATGAAGTGTTTCTACAGGCAGGACCCATTGAGAGCGCACGCATTCCACTGGATAACACTGGACGTCAACGGAACTTCGGGTTTGTTACATATCAGCACAGAAGCGCAGTCCCATTTGCAGTGGAGCTCTACCAGGGACTAGAGCTGTTCCAAAAGAAGGTGACAATAAGGCAGCAATGTCCGGATAAACCAAAATTAACAGCCCCCAACCGGGCCGCCAACCAACGTAATCCATTTGCACACGACATGGCGCCTCCTTCGGCAATGCCTTTAAATGATTATGCCGGACCACGACATGTTCGCCATAGCATGCATGATAATAAAAACCAATTCAATGGTAATGATATGAGGCGGCGCAGCGATAGTGCAATTATAGAACGCAATCGTCCGAGAATACATCAACAGCATCAGCATAACAGCAGTGGAGGCAATAGGAAATCAGATCAACGCTACAGCCATGGCAAGAAGAGATTAATCTGATGTATAAGGATAGTTAACAGACATTGCTAGAATTTAAATATTAACATTTATTATTTATTAGTTACGACTAATACACATTTTTTTATTTAATACTATACATAGATAAGCTGAGTTCATGAAATATTGCGTTTGCCATTGTAGTACATATGTTTATTGGGAATTGTTCAGCTTTACATTTAGAATAAATTAATTTACATCAATTGTCTATGTACAATGTATGTATGTTTGTATGTATGTACAGCTTTTGACAACTCATTGAAAAAATGTATTAGTTTGCATGACAATCGTTCTTATCTTTTAGTTTTGGGTCAATCATATTCCTATATCTTAAAAGAGAATATGTCTACTAAACATAAAAAAAAAAAATTAATTTGAAAAAAGTCATCATCAAAATAAGCTAAAATTTGTCTTTAATTGGCTGCACTATTAAATAATTATTAGTTTTTTTTTATTAAACTAGAGAAGTTAGCTGAAAAGTAAAAGAAATATGGAAAGTCTTTCTAATTTGTTGTCAAAAGCTGTGTATCACTGTATCCCAATGCTTATCGAGTAATGCTTCTTAACGTCTTCTCTACATTGCGATATGTTCGAGGTGGAATCACTTCCAATATAATACGCTGATAGCTTGCGTGATCGGACAAGGTGCGAAACAGAGATTTCGCATAGCTGCGCGTCTCCAGGCTGCCTTCTTGCAATAGATTTGCACCCACCATAAAGAATTTGTCACGACTTTCACGAGACATCGTATAGATGCGTTCGCTGCCCAAGCGCTCAACTAGTCTAAATAACAGTTTTGCCGTTGTAGTCCTGACAAGCGCATTTTGATGTTGCGCCCCTTTGGTCGTCAATATATTGAGTACTTTGGCCGGTTGCAAGTGATCAACCATCGACTCCAAGGCCCGCGTAGCATCGGCGCGCAGAAATCGATTTGTGTCTGCCGTGCGATGCAACAAAGCGCATACCAAATCATCACACTCCAGCTCCAGCGTTTTGCATTTCAGGGTAAACAGTTCAGTGGCGGCTTGACACGATGCCCGGGCTACTTGTGAACGCAAATTGCGAACAGATCGGGTCAGCTGAATGCATGTCATGTGCATATGAGTATCCAATAATTCGGCATGATAGCGTATTAAGCGCACAATAAATTTTAGGCCTGTCATGTTAACTTCCCAATTGCTAGAATCTAATTGATCGAAAGACTTTAATAGCGCCTCTCGTGGCTTCTCAAAGCGTGTCATATTCGGCGGAAACAATTCTGTCTGCGACATCTTGATGGCCTGCTTCACTGGGGAAACTCGCCTTTGACCGCGTAGAAAATATGATGTCTTTGACTTTTGTTTCAGTGGAGTGTGCTTGACTTTTCCCGGTAGTTGTACGATTTCCAGCTGCGAGCTATTATCTGTTGTGCAGATGCTTGTGTCCACTGAGCCTTGTTTCGATGTAGGTCGTGCGCCATACAGAGAGTCCAGTGAGATACTTCGTGAATGAATGGTCCTATCGTCTTGCAGTACATTAGCTGACTTTCTGCCACTTGCAGCTCGGGATTTGGGTGTTGTCTGTAATTGATTCACGGCTGATTCCACAGCCGTCGATTCGAGCTCATGCTGCAGTTCTCCGACAACTACAAAGCTATTGCTACTTTCAATCTCCTCTTCAATGGCAATTGATTTGATGGACTGTGCACGAGACATCTGTGGCGTAGCATCTTCTAGCTGTGTCTTGATGCTTTCTGTTTTGCTGTGGAGACTATTGACGCTTTCGTTGCGTTTTAAGACCGGCTCTGTTTCGTCCTCTACATCGTTTACGATAAGATCCCCGAATTGTTGCTCTAAATTTATGGACTCTGAATCATTTCGAGTCGTAGAGTCTCCGCTCATTGGTGGCTTTCCCTCTTCGCTATGGCCACTATATGATTTAGCCGAGGCCGTGGACTTTTGAGAGTAGCTAGTTGACTTGATCGATAGTGGGGAACCATCGAGTACTTTATGATTGCTTAAATCGTTTACTAGCTCAGATTGCTGTACCAAGGATGACGTTGATGTGGCCGTTACAAGTTCATTTTCTGGCAAAACCAAAGTTCTGTAATGTACTTAAAATCATTAATATTGACTATGCATACGCATATCTTGAGTGCTTAACTAAATGGTTACTAACTTACAAATCAATTCGTGAGGGTACCGCATCTACTACTAAACCTTTACCAACTACCTGAGGCGTTTGCAACACTTGCCACGTCACATTATCATCAGCGATATTTGCATTAAGGTTATTAATCGATTTTCTGCGCTGCGGTTTGATGTGACAAACGCCACATGGCCAAAGACACCGATCATAGGGTATCATCAGGCTTTGACACGCCACCGTTGCCTTTGTTACAGTATAATCTTTTGCTACGTGCCAGAAAGCTTGCAATTGCCGCAAGAGATTTGCGGGTTGACCGCCACAGTAAAATACATTTTGCATTGTACAATGTCGATTAATTTTTAGTAGAATAATGTTAATCAGAGAACAACATTTTAGTAATAAATTCTTGTTAACTATTAAGGCCACTCGCTGACCATTGACCACTTTAAGCAACAACGTCACTTTACAAACTGTTTGCAACGCTCGTGTTGACCACTTCTTTAGTCTCTCTCTCTGACCAATAGGGAGCAGAAATGCCAAGTTTCTTGCTATACGACTCAGCAGTCCTTATTTTCATTTCAGGAAAACACAAAAACAACAACAACAAAAGTTGCAAATGTTAAACAGGGCATTGCGTTTTCCATTGTAAGAGAACCCCCCACTCACTACCCCCGAACATGAACCAATAACGCTAACCGACGACAACGATGACGAAGAGTTAGCCATTGGTCTGGCTAACAAAGCACTGGTGGTATTTTCAGTTTGACTTTCTCTCTATTGAGCGAGTCATTTTCTTAGCCAAGTTCGGGTTCCTTCGTGTGATTGTAACGAAGATGGTAATGCTCTTAGGAGAAAATGACCTAAGCCGTGTCGGCACTTTAGTCTCCTGTAACGGCATAAAATGAAAATAATAATCATTAGGAATACCAAATCACTCAACATGCATTTTTTGTCGATGATATAAAGCAACAAGAATTGCAACTATTTAAAGCAACTTATTGAGCGAATTATATATACCCCATGCGTGTACACCTACAAGTTGCAAGGAAACTTATTGCCCCTTATTCCAGGTGATTTTTAAAACAAAAGAAAAAATTGATTTTCCCGCCAAAGACCGTTCTCAAGCACCATGGAATGAATGACTTTTTAACTAGAATAATACCGGCCAACCGCAACTACTACATACTATAAGCAAAGTGGTCACTTGAAGGTTCGACACTGTCTCTGTGGTGAATGTTTCAGGGCGCATTTAAATTATTTAGGTTAAATAACGAAATGGTTTTGCGTTTTATGTGACACCTTTAAGGCAGCAACGTTTAACGTTGTGTATCGAATGCGTGGGCTACCCAATTTTTGGGTCAAAAGCGCGACAAACTCATTTGCTGACGCTTACTTGCTATTCTTAGTGGCCATAAGGTCGCTGAAGTAAAAGTAATTCTGCCACTTCTGACCTGACTAGTTCCCAATCGCGAATAAACTGGGCTCGATTGATACACGAAATGTTTTTCAATTGACTTACATGGTTTTACTGTTATTAACATCTTTAATATCTGATTCTAACCCAGAGCTGGAATCATTTTTTATTGCTTCATTCACCTTTAAGTTGCCTGTGGGAATTCGATTGAGGGATTGTTAATTAATCACAAAGGCTTTATAAAATTAGCTCACCTTGAGATTTATTGTTAGTAACAATCCAATTTTGTTGGCTTGTCGGTTTTTTTGCCGGTTGTTGTCTTTCTGTTTTGTGCTCTATATAGTTTGCTTTGGGATACTTGCAATCCTCGAAACTATAAGGATATGGAGTTCGCTGCACATTACGCATGAAATTACTAATGAAATCCGTATGTTGCCTCATAACTGGAAACCTAAGAGGAAACGCGTTTGGTATTTGATGATACAAACCGTTTAGTTTCCTTGTTACCTTGAATTTTGTCGGACTAGGCGTCGGTTCAAGCCCGCATTACAGGGTGTCAATTGTATAAAACTTCCGCTGCCGCTGCCACTGCTGCAGGTTGTCGACGTACTGTCAGAGCTTCTTCCGTCAATAGAAGATTCAGAGTATGGTTGGGTGACCAGACGACGCTCCATAAAGTTGCCTTGAATGACTGCTTTATTTAAAAAAAAATTGTTTAGTATACAAAACAACTTGAAATATACATTTGAATATACTTACCGCTAGTACCATAGTTTTTCTTTTGACAAAAATCCTATATTTTGATGCAATCATAATAATAATACTGTAATATTTTATAAATTCATTATTTTTGCTACTTACGTTTGACCTAGAAAGGTCTAAAGCTTCAGGTGGGGAGTGAAATGAATGCCGGTGCAAGTTTTCATTAGATTGAGAACTAAAACGTAGTATAAGTTTATAAAATATCTTTATGAATAATGTATATGTATGTAGGCAAACCTATGAGTCGCTCCAGTTATATCTACATCTGTTCTTTCTTGGAGAACTCGTTTCTTATTTGTCATATGCATATGACGCCTTTTAATTGCATTGGGCGAAGCTGAGCCCTCACCCTGTACAATCCAATCAATATCAGCTCCAGTACTGGAGATGCCCAGCTGATCCATTTTATGAAATATGTATAAAACTGCTCCATCCGACGTTATAATGGGCAATTGTGGGCGCGACAAACGTGTCTTTACAGCCATCAACAGCGCACTTCCCGCTTCAACACCAGCTGCGATTTCCACAACGATTACCAGAACCTGGTCAATCGATGAGATATCAGCGAGAACGGCGAGTACTTCAAGGGATGCCTGACGTACACGACGCTTACGATTGAGGGCGGCGAAGGTGACTTGTTCGGAGAGGATATTGATGTCAAAACAGGTACCGGGAAAAGTCATCAATGCGTATATGGAGATTTGCAAGGCATGGTCGCGAAACTGGAGTTAGATTAACAAACTTATATAGAAATATAGTTTCTATATATGAGAACAGTATATATACCTTTGCACTCTTGGCATGCAAATATTCTGGAGCTGTCAGCTTAGCAACAATTGTGCCAGCTGGAAGACGTTGCATAAGCGCCTTACATACACGATTTGCTCCAGCGTTACCTTGGCGACAGAGACCTGAGAGTATTTGATGCGTGCGTTCCTCCAAATTGTCCAGGGGAAGGCGTGAGATAAGATTCACTAAAACATCACGCTTCAGCTCAGATACTTTTAAATTTCGCTCGGAGGATAACAAGGTGCGCAGCAGACTATCCAAATAGGGCTGCACTTGCACCAAATTGGCTGACGAGCTCAACGCTATCCCTACTTGCGATATTCCCCGCAATCGATTTCGCCAGTCCTGTGAATTGCGTGGAAAAATAAAAAAGGTTTTATTGCCAAGTTGAATTTCAGTAATTGCCCCCATTGTTACTTGGCACTTTCATTGAATTGTGAAATGGCGGAAAGTAATGCGAAAGTATTAAACGAGAACGCTACTTTAAATGGCATCATTTTTGATCCATGCGCCTAGCCCATGTTCCATAAGAGGGTTTCTTTGGCGCCTTTTTGTATTCTATACGCGCTATAATTTTTGTTAATGTTTTATTATTTTTGTGTTTGTGGTGACCCAGTTGTTGGCACGCTCTGGCTTTTTCATCCCATCCCATTCCAAGTTACGCTGCGTTTTCATCAACAGCAACCAGCAGTACCAACCAATGTATTCCTTATTATTTTATCGCCCTATACTCGTACTCGTATGCATGCTGTTAGTGAGTAAAGGTTGTTGTTGTTTTTCTACCAGCTACAAATATCGCGTGCATTTAAATGATTGGCCGGCTAGCCCAACCACTGGCACCGTACTCATTGGCACTCTGCAGCAGCTACCAATAACACATAACAAATAGCATGCAATTCTTTTGAAAATTTTTAAGAGTTCTTACTAGGGTTTAACCAGAGGACCTAGACAAATAATTTTATTCGTTGTAATTGGAGTACAAATAATTAAGAACCAATAATTTTTAAGTTTAAAATAGTTTCATTGAAGTCCAGGTGTCTGTCAATGAAACGGATAGATTTATTTTCTCTGTACACGAATATGGAACATATGTATGTATGTATAGTACATATGTACATAAGGCAATTCAAACTCTATCAAAATAAAAAGAATTGCTTAAAACTTGAAAGCGTATTTTTCTGTGACAGTTTAACTTCAATACTTCAAGTTTTGCAATGAAATCGCTGCCAAATTTTGCAACGCCCACGACTTGTTTAAGAGTTTGACAAGCATACTCACAAAGTTGTCTGAACAATTTATATATAACTTTTGAATAGTTCACGTCAAAAATTAATAGGTCATAGGTGTAGTGGAGGGTTGAGTGCTACATACAAAAAGGGTACAGCTCTCCTCAATGGCAATGGCCAGCATTCTTCTGCCTGCCATTAATTGTGTATAAGTGAACCCTGCAGTTATCGCTTAGTTTTCATTAGTAAGCACAGCCGGTAAAATAATAGCAGCAACTATGTTTGTACATTGAAGTTGGACGGTGGAAGAGGGGGCAATGCGTGTCGTGTACGTAATAAATTTGGGGGGCTATAATAAAGGCAAATTATGAACGCATATGAAAATGTATATTGAGTATCCTAGTAACCTAGTTAGCCAGTTGGCACAAAGAACGGCCACTGGACGTGGAATAGCGTGCGTTACAATTTTACTTTTTAAGTTTGAAAGAACAATGAAACTAATGACAGAATGCCCACAGCCAAAGATTGCAGAATGTCTGACATGTCACCTCCATCAATTATAATACATTGTTTTATTTGACAAATTCTACACTATTATAAATCGGAAATTGCATATTCTTTGTAAATTATTAAATACAAAAACAAATACAAGAACTCCATCAGAATTGTTTGTCCACACTTACCCCTGAGCGAAGGTCCATTATTGTTTCATAGCTGACAATGTCTAGATCTTCCCAGGTATTTGGTGTTGAAGGGTCCTCTAGTGACATTACAGATGCTGTGGTAGGCGAAGGAGTAACTGCTTCTGCATCTGCCACACTATCGATACGACGCAGCGTACGTGGCGATGGATCTAAGTCTCGTTGTAGATTATGCAGCACTTCGATCTCTTTGTGGGGCACTTTAGGGCTGACGTTGCTGCTGCCAGTCGGACTAATGCTTATGCCGCGGCTTTGGAAGGCCGGAGACTGTGTCGTTTCTCGCTTTGGTGATGTGAAGCTGCTGGGAGTCGACAATACGTTTTCACTTAAGACGCTACAACTTCGCTTTGGCGACTGAGCACTACGTGCTCGAGGCAAGGGTTTTGTGTTATCAATGGGGATTTCCACTGTGAGTTCGGTCATGCCATTTTCGCTTGGGGAACTCGTATTTTCTGCTGAGTTCGGCTCCTCGGCTGGCGATGGTGATGGTGATGGTGATACTAATAATGCTTGTGTTTTATTTCTTGATATCGCAGGATTAGCGCTGAGCCTAGTCTCATCTGTTACACTGCTAAGGTCATTATTATTTGCCGAAGATGCGGCATCGCTGTCAGGTGTGCGCATTTTCACAATCTCGCCTCCGAAAGTGACACGCTTCAAGCCACGAAGGGGTGTGCCCAGTTCGTTGTCATTGTGTAGGGATGGCTCTGCTATTTCTTCCAATTCCGAGTCACTTATAATCTGTAGAATGCCCGCATTTAAGTCACTTGCCAGAGGACGACACACAAGCTCAGTTGCCTCCATGATGGGACTATTCGTATCCTCGGTTTCTGTCTCTGCTTCGAGGATGCGCATCGTTAGCGTATCATCGTTGATTTTAATTTCCGTTTCCATAATCACTTTGCCACTTGCCTTCTCAGCCAAGGGCAAAGCTGGTGCCTCAGCAACTTGAGAAATTCCACTGCCACGCCAGCAGTACTCTCGTGGAATAGCTCGCCAAGCACCTGCGTTTCCAGTGCTAGAAGTTGTCGTTTTATTTGAAATTAAATACACCTTGCACAGATGCTTGTACAGGGCTAAGGCATCGTGAACATCCACGTTTTCCACATAGCTCTCAAACTCTTGCACGCCAAGCAGCTCGCTTATTTTGGCCAGTACCTTTAATGTGATCTCCTGTTGGGCCTGTTGACTCTGCAATCTCTGCATTAGACGCGCAATGCTGTGCTTGATAATGAAGTGATGTTGCGGCGAGTGTAAAATCGATTGCAACAATGCGGGCAGTGACAGCAAGACGCCACAGCTCAAACGCTCATCATACGTTGATTGCTGACTGTTGAGGCCGGTGTCCAAAATCTGTAACATGACCCCCTCAGGTACAGCTGTCTCGGCGAGATAAACTCTCAGGCAGTCTAATGCCCCTTTCCGCACAGTGGGGGCTTGATGGCCTAGATTTTTGATTAGATCCACTAAGAACTGCATGCTGTGCTTGTCGGCCTTCGATTTGGTCACCACTAGAACGTCGACGAGAACGCGTAGCGCATGTTGTCGCACTTGCCACTCGGGATCCTGTAGACGCTCATGGAATTCGGCAAACATTGTAGCCGGACAAATTGTATCAGGCAAGCGACGCGTACGCAGAACATGTTCCCACAGTGGGGTTAATTGTACGGCGCCCACTGTAAGCTCTGAGCGGCGTTGTTGCATTTTATTATTGTTGTATTCGCTGCTAGTTGATTGCTTGTTGATATTGTTGTTGTTATCCTTGATATTGTCAATGCCAACACTCGGGCAACTCACATCATAAACGACGCCTTCATTGTTTTCGGCGGTGTATCCATTATCTGAAATGGGTTTTCGATCAAAAATTCGCTGAAAGAACATGACGGCACTGCTAATATTCCCTGGCACTGCAATTATCTAATCAATTTGCAGAGCTTCTTTACACTATGCATTGTCTCTTTCACTAGCACAATTTAGACTGCTTACTGAAATTCGCAACTGAAGTAATTCATAAGTCGTTCTCGTATTTCAAGTTTTATATTCAGATGGAGATTTGAGGCTTGTTGTTTTTGGTAATTTGTTCACTTCTGGTGTTTCCCAACGACTGCCACATTTAGCTGCCCTATGTCGGTTTTTGTAGTAGCAAATTTACCCCGTATTTATGGTAAAACTGAAAGGGCTTAGTGCGCAAGTCACAGACACAGGCTTTGTTCTCGAAAAAAAACCCTAAAATAGGGCTGGCCGAATAAAAAATGTAAACTTGGGTAATCAACAGTTGAGAATAAAGTTAGAATATAGCTTGTATTTAGTGTTATTTACAAAAAATTTCTTTTAAATCATCTTGAATATACTATATATGTATTATATTTATGCAGAAGTTGTAGAGTCTAAGATTTAGATTAGTATAAATGCTGGTGAGAAAAACTTAACCTACTTAAATGGCAATAAATATAATAGGTCAATCTAATTTAATATAGCACACATATGGTACATACTCGTAACGTAAGTATTAAGTTGTGATGCATAAGTTTATTATTTCTATTGGCATATATGCAAAAATCAGTCCGTGCCTTGTTCCCTTTGATGCTTACATATATGGAAGTCGGAATGCACTTAGGATATGTGTGTGTGAGTGGGTGTAACCTTGATACAAGGCGTTCGATTTTTGTTTGCATTTCACTATAATTACTGTTTCATAAATACGAGTGTTAATGCAATGGTTAAAACATACTTGCGGATTTCTTGTACATTACAAAATCAAATGGCAATGCTTAACATTTAGGAAAACAAAAGTTTTTCACAAAATATACATAGAGAGAGTAAGAGCGTGAGTAATTTACACATACTCCTCTGGTGCTTTTTGTACATTGGGTATACGTAGAGTGGATACGGGCTGCGTTGCCTGTTGCTGTTGTTGCTGCTGTTGCTGTTGCTGCTGTGGGCTGGTGTCCGGCAGTTCAGCAATGTCCCTAAATACGCCCATTAGATTCTCATAATTCGGTCCCCAATTAAGCAAATACTCCCAGCCCAAGGTGGTGGTCGATGGCGATGCCGCACCGTTTGCTTTTCTATAGATCCCACTCAGATGGTTGGCCAGGTCATCGTCACTGGCCACAAGTGTGCTGAGCGAACCACGAAAAGACGACTCGAAGCCCTCATACGCATGCGGTGGCACTGGCGGCGTTTTAACTACATTGGGATTCCTTGCTGGGTCGCCACCACTCAGTGCTCGAGCCACCGGACTTCGGCTGTCGAGCATACTCTTGCTGGTGGAGTATTTGCCGTCGCCGCTCAAGCTATTGTTGTCATACTCAATTTCCGAGCATGTAAAACTATCGTTGCCGCTCTCATCGGTCGATGTAGAACTATGCGCATCAACGTCGCCGCCCAGGGAGAGATGAAGTGCGCCGCCTGAAACTCGCGGCGTTGGCGCTTCGCTGCTCGATGATAAATCTAGTGTGGAGACTAGACTACATGTTCGGGGCCTAGCATTTAGTCTTTCGATATCCTCAGCCGTTAGACCCATTGAGCTTTGTGGCGGCGCTTGTGGAGGTGCAACGGATTTCTGTCGACTGGCACTTGAACTCTGGCCCGACATTTGCGACATCACCGGACTGTTGAGGCTGCGTTCGCTGTTGCTATGCAGCGCATCCTTGCCCACGCCTCCCGAACTGGACGTGGTGGCCAAGAGAGCGCTCTGTAACGGTTTGCCCGAGATGTCGTGCAGCGTCAGAATCCTGGGCTGCTGCGAGCTTAACTCTGAGCTAGGCGAGAGGCGTGCCAGTGGCGTTGTCTGATGCGTACGCGATGCCGATGTCGATGGCGGCGGCGGTGGTTGATTGCTCTGATTGGGCACGCGTGGTACAAAGGGGGCGTTGACGGCGTGACGGGGAGAGTGGCGATGCTGCTGCTGCTGGGCCGCAGTGCTCTGATGTTTGTGATGCGTGTAGGCTGCAACAGGGGGCGTTGTTGCTTTGTACTTGCGTATGCCACCCGCCTCGCGATAACCCTTATAGTGATAGACGATATCAATGTCGGAGGGTGCTATTGAGCTGGCGTTCTCCAAGTCATAGTGTTCGGGATACTCGGAGCCCATGTCCACGGAGCTGCCGTGATCGAGAGGATGCAGTGGATTGAGAGCTGGCATTGTCAGATGATGATCCTCACGAATTGCCGGACTTTTTCCGACAACTTCGCGCTCAATGATGTCCGGCCTCTGTGGTCTCTGCTGCGGCTGCGGATGATCAGCGGCTGTGGGTGGCAAATCGCTCCGCTCCTTGAACTTCTTGGTAATCAGTTCGGGCCCGGCCAGATGATGGACAGGTGGTCTTATGTGATCGGGTGCAGTAGTTGGAGGTTCGTTTGGATTGTGTATGTTGCGTACTAGGACATGATCGGCCACTTGACTTTGTGGCACGGCCGCCGGGGGAGACGGATGTTTAATTTTAAATCCAGGTACGCCGCAGCTAAGACTGCCGATTTTCTCTTGCTTGCCGCGAAAACGATAGATGATATACGAGCCAAATATGGCCACTACGAGTATCACGAAGAACACTATGACCAGCGTGATGCCTAATGGATCGGCCACTTGGGCAGCATCGACTCCAATCTGCGCTCCACTGCAGCCCAGCTCGACGTTGCCATGTTGCTCCACTTGCAGGAAAATTGTGCCGGAACTGTTTAACGGTTGCAGCTCATTGTTGATGCTGAAGTTGGCAATGCAGCCGGCAAATGGTTCGGCATTCAGCAGACCATTCAGTGCGCCACCAAGACTGAGTGTTGTCAGATACGGATCGAGAAAATCATGCACACCAGCAACGTCCAACTCATCGCCAACTTGCTGGCCATCCAAGAGCAGATGCAGCGTGCGACTGTGACTGTGTAGACTAACATTGTGCCACTTGCCGTCGTGCAGCGTCTTTGGTGTGGTCACTGTCATATTTATGGGCAGATGGTGTTTGGAATAGTAGACAAGCTGTCCGCCCAGCAAAGAGAGCGAGGTGTACATATCATTGGTGGCGGCGTAAAAAATCAAACCCTCAGATTTGTGAGTGCGAAAGAGCAAACTCAACAACTTCGATGGCTCATCGAAGGACGTCACACTATTATTGTGCATTGAGGGACGTCTGAAGCGAGTGGACCACGCATTCTGGCCATTGTAAAGACTGTCCAGTAGTTGCCTGCGACGATATTGCTCGGAGATTTTAAACTCAAGGAAACTGCCGCCACTAATCGTAACAGGCTGTAGGGAGTCAGCGCAGTCCGGCGATTGCAAATGACTGCCGCATTGGCACAGCGATGTTGACCAGCGATCAATGCATTGGCCAGCGTACTTGCCACATCGCTCTGCTGCTCGAGCTGGCTGACAGGATTGTTTGTGGCAACCCGGTGTGACGGCATGTTGTTGCAACGGAGCACTCATATTCAAGGGTCGTCCATTGATCGAAACACTGTGAATGCAGCCAACCAGATCGTCGCTGTGTATTTGGCCAGGACGCTCGAGAACTGGATCGGCGGATGCCAGGCCTCCAATTAGCAATGGTTGTTTGTTAAAATTAAGAGTTCTGTAAAATGCAAAGATATCGTTATGAAATGTGATTACATTAAAGCGAATACATAGGCAGATAAAACTAAACAAACTCTTTTTTATTTTTGCAAAAGTCTATAAGGGATAATTTAATAAAACTAAACAAACTCTTTTTTATTTTTGCAAAAGTCTATAAGGGATAATCTAATTGTGAGGTTAAAGCAGCGAATTATTTTACAACTTTTACTCTAAATTAGAAGCTAAAATTAATTCAATTCAACGACAGGAGCTAAATCAAACATCGGTCTACATATCATACATATTGTTAGATATGTGACCATATTTCTCTATGTGTTTCAATTGATATATTACAATTCTAATTAATTAATTGTAAACCAACTTTTATTATATATTTTTATTTTTTAAATGAAAAGTAAGAGTTGTGTTAATGAGATATTTAAATTGAATTCATTTTTCGTCATTATTTAATTTATTTAAATATAGCAACACGAATTAAAAATTATTTAAAATACGACTTGTTTAAAATGAGTTAAGAGACAACTTGTTTTTGGTTCAAATTTGTATGAGCTAAAGGCAAAAACTTGCTTAAATCTTTAACTTTAAGTTTGAATTAATATATTCTTGTAACTTGTATTTTGTGAAACGAATGTATTTGTTTTGTCTGCTCTGTTCACTGCTCGTAATTAGTTTACTTACCCCATTGGACCGACAACGTCTGCATAGCAATTGGAATCGCCAGGTGTGCACTCAGCACAGACATCGCCAGATTCGGTGCACTTGGCCACACTCAACGACATGACGCGACCATTGCGAGTAGCCGTCACTTTGTGCCAATTGCCGTCGGCGAGATTAAACCCAGCCACAGCTGTGCTAATGGCTGTGCGTGAGCCACCTGATGAAAAGTACGCTTGTCCGTGCACCAACTCTATGACCAAAAAATCGGAACGTCCGCCACTCTGCAAACCGTAGTTGTAGACCAAAAGCGCCGTCGATTTGGTGGTGGCAAATACAATGGAAATATCATTTGTGGTAGCATCCAAAGAGGGAAAACTCATGAATGAGAGGGGATCAAAGCCATAGCTAAAACGTTCACAATGCCGGCCATAACGACCCGAAGGACAACTACATTTGTAGCTCGGCTTTAGACTTACGCATAGGCCGCCATGTAGGCAAGGATTTGGGCGACATGAATCAGCCAAGCTCTCGCACTGACTGCCACGATAGCCAGGTCGACATAGGCAAAAGTATGAGGCGCCATCGGGACTGCGTTGGCAGCTGCCGCCATTCCGGCAAGGCTTGCCCCAGCAGACATCGCTGCGTTCTCTTTGGCACTGTTTGCCAGATCGATTCGCGGGACATTCACACTGAAAATCGTTGCCTATGCGTCGACATTGCGCCTGCGCCTGACACGGACTGGGTATGCAGGGATCCTGCCTCCGCGCACACTGTTCGCCAGCAAATCCCTTGGCGCACTGGCAAGAGTAATCGTGCACGATACGTGGACCACTAAGTATCAACGTTGGACTATCAACAATGCTAAAGCTGTGCGAATCCAGTATACGAATCATTGCGCTGCAGACACCACCATTCGCACACACATCGGGTGTGCTGCAAGGGTCATAACCGACGACGACTTCTGAGTGCAGCAACTCGGCGAGACTCGAGCGCTTTTCTCGCAATCGTTCCACAATTTGAGCTGGCTGCTTGTAGCTGCTGTGCTGGGTGCGCACGACAAGCAGCGCTTCGAGTGCATTTGTATTACTCGTCTGGTTGGCATCCACATCGATCAGGCTGTACATAAGCACTTGATCGTTAGCAGCGAATCTGGACTTCATCAATTCCAAAGTCGGTTGGTAGTGCTCTGTAAGAAACTGCACAGCCGACATGTTTCTTATGAGCAGTGACACAGTGTTGACTATTGTTGAATTGCTATAGTTCTCAAAATCTACAGTGACATTTGAGGTAACTTCGCTATGCTTGCCATCATTTCCACGCACACGGTAAGCGTTTGCAATTGGATTGGCTGAGGTTGTTGTGTATAAATCACACCCGCTTTTAATGGTCAGTTGGCCGTTGCCTTGAAGACTACAACTATAGTCACCAACAATATCCACATCGTTGGGATGCACATTGGCCAGCTTTATGTTCGCGGGCAACACATTGTTGAATATGCTGACAGCTACATGAACTGTGCGTGGCGTCGATGGATTGTCATTCTGATCGAGCACTTTAATAATGAGTTGATGTTGGGAGCGCTGCTTGGGATTTCCACTGTCCTCAGCTTCGATAACAACCTCTAGAGTTGGAGTTACCTCGCGGTCGTAGCTGGCTGTAGACTTGACTAGACCAGTGAATTTATCGACGCTTAACCAGGTCTTGTGCTTGCCGCCCACGATTGTATAGATGAATGGAGCTCCATTCTCGGGCAAGTCTGGATCGGTGGCTGCCAGTGTCATTATCGTTGTGCCAACTGGCTCGTTTTCTAATATGTAGCCCAGCAGGCCATCAGCGCTGAAAGTTGGCCCATTGTCGTTGATGTCGTCCAAGTCAATGCGCACTGTGGCCGTGCCAGTTTGAGGGGGCAATCCTATATCGATGGCTCCAATTACCAGATTATATCGAGCTATGTCCTCGCGATCTAGCAAGGCAGCCGTGCTTATCTCACCATTATCTTCGTTAATTTTAAAGCTCTGCTTGAGATTGCCATTGATGATCGAGTAGCTGAATTGATTATTCTGAGGACGCACATCTTTGTCCACAGCCTTGACTGTGGTAACCATCGTACCAACTGGCACCGACTCTAGTATTCTGGATGTATAGTAGTGCTTGACAAACTCGGGCGGATCGTTGCCATCCTGTATGGATATTATCACTTGTGCCTCATCCGTATCATTGCCACGAATGCTGCCATAGTTCTTTGCCATCACCATAAGGACCACACGATTCTGCGTCTCACGATCCAAATGCCTTGTGACGTGCAGTGAACCAGTGTCGGGATTGATGCTAAATCCTTTGTCATTGCTCGAGCCAACCAACAAGTAATAGATGCGTCCATCCTCGCCGCTATCTTTATCTGTGGCCAGCACTGAGCCGACGACAGTGCCCACAATTGACGTTTCTGAGACATCAAAGTGAAAAACTGGCTGCAGGAACTGTGGATAGAATTCGTTGACTCCCAAAATGTGAACATGCAGCACTGCGTAACTCTCCATGATCGAGTCGGGATTCCTGGCCTTAATATGCAGCATGTAAGTGCGACGCTCTTCAAAATCG
This sequence comes from Drosophila ustulata, assembly GCA_035047365.1. Lineage (NCBI taxonomy): Eukaryota > Metazoa > Arthropoda > Insecta > Diptera > Drosophilidae > Drosophila > Drosophila ustulata. The sequence continues at coordinate 10,697,269 of JAWNPT010000118.1, read as the reverse complement.
AAACTGGCTGCCGATTGAATGGTTCCACTTTTGGCATCGATGGTGAACAAATGATGATCGGTATCACTGGCTAGGAACGAATAGTGTATGATGGCATTCTTGGGCGAATCCTTGTCCGTGGCATGGGCCTGGAATACGTTGGCACCCACTGGCTGATTCTCCGCTATGTAACCATGATAATCCGTTTGATTAAAGACCGGCGGATTGTCGTTGACATCGGTTAAAATAATCGTGAGCATGGCCACTGCAGATAGTGGCTTATAGCCCAGATCCACAACAGTGATATTCAAATGGTAGCCCTGCAACAAATCGTAGTCCAATGGTTGCATGATGGTAATCGCTCCAGTTTGCACGTTGACGGCGAAATCTTCTAGTTCGTTACCAGCCGAGATGGCGTAGCGTAACATGCCGTTGGGTCCGCTGTCTTTGTCTGTGGCTGTAACCGTGAGTATTGTGGAGCCAATGGGCTCATTTTCAGGGACAATCACCTGGTAGCTGAGTGCACTAAATTCTGGAATATGACGATTCTCATCGGTAACAATTACGACGATACGCGTCTCATCCGATTGTGGTGGCACGCCACGATCAGTGGCACGAATCTTAAACTCAAATCGTGTATTGGGCTGAACGCCAATTTCCTTTTTTAGACTTATCCAACCGTCATGTTTGTTGATGGCAAAGAACGAGCTCATATTTGTGGAGCTGACCAAAACATAGTCGATTTCTGCATTGACGCCAACATCGTTGTCATCATTGGCTTGCACTTTAACCACTCGCTGACCTGGTTTGGCGTGCTCTGGCAATGGCGACAGATATTCCTGTTTCTCGAACTTGGGTGCATTGTTGTTGGCGTCCACAATGTTGATGTTGACCAGGCACTCGGAGTACAAAGGTGGCTTGCCATTGTCTGTGGCCAGAATATTCAGAGCAAACATGTTCTCCGGCGAACTTATGTATTGCGAGTGCTTGTATTGAATTTTCGTTTTGCTATATATCTCTCCCGTTGCGGGATCCACGCTAAAGATAGGCGATGGCGTCTGTAGCGAGTATGAGATAACAGAATTGGGTCCTTGCTTGTCGCGGTCGGTGGCTATGATTTGTCCCACAAATGAAACGGCGTTCTGCAGCTCAGGGAAATTGAAGCTGTAGAAACTATGCTCAAACTCGGGTGCATTATCGTTTTGATCCTGAATGCTGATAGTGATCGGCGTCTCGGCACGCCAAGCGCCATCGGAAGCCACCACTTTCAGAATATATTCATCCTGTTGCTCACGGTCGATTTGTCCCGTTACGGTTATATTGCCACTCTGTGGATCGATTTTAAATTTGTCGCCGGTGTTTGAACTGAATGAATAAGTGGCATGCGCATTTTCACCCAAATCAAGGTCGGAAGAAGTCACGCTTATCACAAAACTGCCAATCTCTGTGTTTTCCGTCACATTCAGCGAATAGAGGCGTGTAAATTTGGGCGGATTGTCGTTCTTGTCCAGAAGATGGAGCAACACACTGGCCGAGCCCGTTAACTGGGGCACACCCTGATCCACAGCCTCCACGACCAGGGCGTAATCGCTAACCTCTTCGCGATCCAGGCGCATAGTCGTGTATATTTCACCAGTAGGGAAAATCTCAAATGTGGCATTGTAATCATTTTTTAAGCGATAGCTGACTTCACCATTGTCACCCGAATCTTTGTCATTCGCCTTGACAGTGGCAATTAGTTGTGGGGGCGATTCCTCCTCCATGACTTCGCTGTTATAGACAAGTTGCTCCATAACTGGTGGATTATCGTTTGCATCGGTTACATTAATTTTGAGCAGTGTCACTGTATGCAAACTCGGTCTATCTGAGTCGGCTGCCTCGATCCACAGCTCGTATTGATGAGCCAACTCGTAATCGAGCCCATCGGAACCAACACTCAGCACTCCGCTGACTGGATCAACTACTGCAGCTTGTGCCATATTGCCACCAGCAATTTTATATCTTATATTGGCCACAGAACCCTTCTTTGGTGACGAGGCATTTAATTTCGCAATTACTTTGCCAGGTTGCACATCCTCAGGCAGTGTAAATTGTGTGATCGGCATATAAGAGTAGACAGGAAAGATATCAGAAGGACGGAGTTGCACTGTAAGCTCAGCGGTGGAGCTGCGTGGTATGTTGCCTTGATCCGTTGCATGAATATTTATGTTGTAAACTATGTCAACGTGCGGATTATTCTTGTGCGCCAGCTCTAACTGGGTGCGGATAACACCTGTTGTGGGATGTACATCGAAATGCGTTTGATCCTTGCCGCTGATATGATAAATTACTTTGGCATTCAAGCCCTCATCAGAGTCCGTAGCTTTGGCACCGAAAACAAATTCGCCCACTTGTATCTCGTCTGGCACGACAACATTGAAAGTACTAGCCTCAAACTGGGGCATATTATCATTGGTATCGCCCACAATGATGGTTAGGTTCACAGACGTTGCACGTGGTTCAGTAATCGAACTATCCTGGGCCATTAGCGTTAGATGATAAACGCTAATGCTCTCGCGATCCAATATCACAGCCGTGACGATTTCGCCAGTATCAGTGTCAATGTGAAAATGCGACATATGTTCGCCCAGTAAATTAAAACGAATCTTAGCATTGGAGCCACTGTCCTTGTCAGTGGCTTTAGCTTGGAGCACCAAAGATCCAATGGGAAGATTTTCTTGAATAATCGACTGATAATATTGCAGCTCAAAGACTGGGTCGTTGTCGTTGATGTCTTGCACTTCAACTCTGACAACGCCAGTATTGGACAAGGGCGGCGAACCAGTGTCCATGGCCACAAGTGTTAATATGTACTCGCTTTGCAGCTCACGATCCAGAGTTCGGAGTAGAACTATTTCCCCTGTTGAAGCATTGATGCGAAATAGATCGACATTGCCTTCCTTCAGAAAGTATCGCACCTGTGAGTTGAGAGGCGGTGTATCAGCATCATAAGCCTTAACAGTGAGCAAATATCCATCATTGGGTGGTAAAGTGTTTTCCATTACCCGCGTAATGTAGGGGGAATCAAGGAACGTTGGTCGATTGTCGTTAATGTCGATTATGCTAATGATCAGCTCAGCGGTATCGCTTTCAATCGCCTGCTCGCCACAATCCTCGGCACGCACTGTCAATACGTATCTCGATTTGCGCTCATAGTTCAAATTCTTGGCCACTCGTACAACGCCAGTATCTTCGCTGATACTAAAGTCTCGGTTCTGATCCCCTGCAAAGATCGAGTATCGCACACGACCATTGTCTCCTTCGTCCATGTCGGTGGCAGACACTTGAAGTACCATCACCCCAATGCTGGCATTCTCAGCGACTGATGCTGAATACTGCTTTGGATCGAATACTGGAATATTATCATTCTCATCCAGTATTTTGATTTTTAGCTGCGATTGCGAAACAAGTGGCGGATCTCCACGATCCCGAGCTGTTATATTCAAAACATAGCTATTTTGTGTTTCTCGATCCAGCGCATCGGCAACACGTAAAACTCCATCGGTGGGGTTTAACGTAAAGGGCGGCCACTTTACTCCATTATAAACCCCAAAAGCAGGCTCATCAATGTAGTAATCAATATAGCCATTGCGGCCCTCATCATTGTCAATGGCTTTCACAGTGAATACAACCGTGTTGACAGCCACATTTTCCAATATAACTGTTTCATTCGCGGAAATAAAGACGGGCATTTCGTCATTGATGTCCTTGATCAGTATGGTTACCTGTTGCATATATCGTAAGAGAAACAATGTGATATTAGAAAATCTGTAGACTTTAATTGCGCAAAGTGGTGAACTAGATAAGTTGCGCTTTGGATGGTCAACGATCTATTTTAAGACTGGTTTCAGTTAGAGTGAAACAAGTTTCTTTTTCTTTTTCTTTTCAATTAGGGCTTGTCAAAGTAACACACAAATTTTAATCAGACCTTGCCATAGATCAGACAGACTCAATTACTGAAATGGCATAACTCTCTTAAGCCTTATCCGGTTTTATATCTACTTTTACATTTAGATATCTCTGACTTACCTGTACCGTCGAGGATAGACGCTCTTGCTTTTGATGCGATAGCAACTGATTCTCCTCGTGTGTTCTAGAGAAACGTCGTGGCGAGCGATATTTGAGCTTTAGTTGTGTCTCCTTAAGATCATTGAAAGCGGCAATTTCATCAGCACAATCGCGAGCTGAAACTGTTAAGATATAAGAGCTTCGATGCTCCCGATCAAGTTGTGTACGAGTGGTTATTGTACCATTGCTGTTGATCTCAAACTCGTTATCCGCATCTCCGCCACTTATGCTGAACTCAATAAGGCCATTTTTGCCTGAAATAAAATCAGCAATATTTTCGGATTGTAGGTGAATATTGATGAAGTTTGTAAATTGATTTACCAGAGTCAATATCCTTGGCAGAAACTGTCACAACCTCTGTGCCTGTGGGCACATTTTCAGATATTTCACTTGAATAGCTCATTGGGTCAAATAATGGAGTGTTATCATTTAGGTCAAGCACATTGCAATATACTGTGATGGTATTTGACAAACTCGGTTGGCCATTGTCCTGGGCTTGTACAATTAATATGTAATGCTGTATCTGTTTACAGGTAAATAAAGTTTTAACAAAGTGAATTATAACAAAAAAACAATTGATATTATTACTTCTTCGTAATCCAACTTTGCTGTTAGCGTAAGCGATCCAGTTTGAGGATTCAAACTGAACACATCATTGCCCCAATCGGAAATGACTGAATATGAAACTTGAGCATTCTGTGCTAAATCAGCATCTTTGGCCACAATTTCGCCAACTTGATAGCCCCGTGGTGCATTCTCCGGTATATCAAATGAGTAAACAGTCTCCTCAAAAACAGGCGGGTTGTCATTGGTGTCGTCCACCTTAAAGATTCGTTAATTACTAGTTGCAGTTGTGGACTGATGTAATGACTGCTTACCTGAACGACCACAACAGTTTCCGTGTATTGGACTCCATCACTAACACGAATTCGCACATCATATTTGCTTTTTGTTTCACGATCTAAGGCATCTTTTAATTTTAGTTTTCCAGTTGTTGATTCTAATGTAAATTTGCCATCATGGCCATCCGTTAACGAGAAAACCATACTGCCCACTGTATCCGGATCAGGGTCAGTAGCTCGAATTGTCGCTATGATATGTCCGATTTCTAGATCTTCGCTTACAGTGTACATTAAAGGCGTATCGAGAAAAATTGGCGGGCTGTCATTCTTATCCAAAACGGTTACTTTTACCTACAAATATTGTGGGGTTTCAATTGCATGTCAACAATATTTTTAAAATAATTCTACTTTATTGCAATTTTTATAAAAGCAAAAATAATATTTCGTGCAATTTTTCCGAGAGTCTTAACTGAATGAAATAACAAATATATAGCCATTTTCAGAAAAATTTGAAACTATTAATTATAGAAACACGGCTGCATTTTGGCCTTTTCGTTACTTTTTTAATGATAAAGGTATTTTATTTAGCTTGGTTGGTGATATACTTCTCTAACGTCTTCTTCAAACCCTTTCAACAAAAGGCAATGGAAGACCACATTATTTCATTGTGGGTTAAAAATATTTTATTACAAATAAATTGGCACAATTCGGAAATGTGATTTTTTTGATGCAAGTATAATTAACGTATTGCTTTCCTCTTGATATCTGCAATTAATTCTAGGTACCAATTTATATTTGGAATCAAATCTAAAAGTTTTCTTTCGGAGGTTAACCAATTTAGCGAACTTTCCAGAACTCTATTTAAGTTTGAAAATCAAGCTTGTTGCAATATATTAACCAGCTCGCTTTATACGTTATATTACAAATATATTTAAATTCATAGCAATGGCAGTTAAAATAAATTTTGAAAATTAACGCAACTCCCGACAAAAAACCTGACAATCGTTTTAAATCAAAGAAACAATAAAATTGATTGAAATACCTTTCGCACGCAATCTGCAGATTCATATACATACATATATATTATGTATGTGAGAGAGTGTGAATTTGTGCTGTAGATCTGTGTGTCTACTCTATACCTTGGCGGGTACAAGCGATGCTTTCAAGAAGCTGCGATGCTCAGAACTGGAACTACTCGCAAGCTCGTATACACATTTGCATGCGTACATTGCAGGCATACCTACGCATACAACATGTCAGGAGGGCAGGGCAGGGAAGGGGTGCGGGAGCGGGAGATTCCGGGAGAGGGGCCCAGCAACACTAATGGTTGCCTGCCAACGCCAAGAGGAAGGCAGCACACGAAAAGCAGCGAGTGTTGGGCTGGCATGGAATCCAACATTGTGAGGCAGGCGCATAACAAGCCAGTCAGTTGACCGTTGAAGGGCCAGACGGTGTGTATGAGTGTATGTGTTTGAGCGTGCGTATGGGTTCGTGCGAAGAGAACCCGAAAATGTTAACTGTTGTGAGTGTTTTCTTTTATTTTTTATATTTTTCTTATTCGATCGCCTGAAGAACAGGTCGAAGATTTTGCAGTTGGCGGCAATGGGACGGCGACTGTGAAATGCGCTACATACAACCACAGTGCATAGAAAGCGATTTCCAAATGAAATGCCTTTTACGGAGCCTGGTAGGGTATTCCCCATAATTAAAGACAACTGCCAATGAAACAACTTATATATTATAATTTTATCCCTGCGGCCTATTTATGCAGTTTTTCGGTGTTCGACGTACAGACGACGTACGATGAGATCCCCTACAGGCTGGTACAGGCATGACTGGCTATAATGATTCTTTTAGTCGAGCGCCGCATTCATTGAGTAGAAAACATTGGAAACGCTTCTCTTCTCTGATGATTTGCATTTTAAGGCATCCACACATGCACACACACAGACAAGCTGACAGTTGCGAATGTGGTTCTCCTTTAGCTGACCGCATCTTGAAAACTCTGTTGCTGTTGCGTATAATCAACATTTCATATCTGCAGTAGACATTAAAAGCGCATTAGTGCGGCCTCATACTGATAAGCCCTTAAAACAAGCACAGGTCCATCCCAACAGCATCCACAACTACATTCTCCATACACAACCCATACCCAGATCCAGCCTCAAAAGTAGGTCTCGCTGGCACATCAAATTGTGTACACAGTGGGAAACATGGCGATCTAGGTATAAGTGAAAAATAATTACTATAAAACTATATGCAATTACAATTTCATGATGTTGAGAGAAGTAATCTCGTACCAAAGTTAAATTTCTTAAATTTATTTATAAAATTTGGATACAATTCATGACTTAAAAACTAATGGTAGATAGGATCAAATTAGAGCAAGATAATAAGTGCCTTTTAATTTAATACACAAAATGCGGACAGAATTATTTCTTCGCAAAACTACGCGTAATTATAATTGGTTCGCAAAAATATAAATTTTAAATTGGTTCTCAAACCATGATTCTGGACGCACACGGCTCCCAGTGTATGGGCGATGTGGTATGACTTACCTTTGTATGCGCAGTTCGTGGCCTTCCACCCAATGCGATGGCAAAAACGTCAATCTCGTAAGCTGGTGGCCCAGCTTCGCGGTCCAATTCCACTGCCGTCGATAGTATGCCCAATTTTGCATCGATATCGAAAAGTCGATCAACTTGCACACGCGTTTCACCAAAAGTTGATTCAATTGGTGCGGTCACATTTATCACATAATACTCGATCTCCACACCCGCAAGTTTGGCGTTTACTGTTAAAATACTTGTACCGATCGGCTCGTTTTCATATACTGACCCATACAGGACGTTGTGATTCTCGAAAACTGGGTCTTCGCCGCGACCAACACCTAGGCTCGGTGTTATAATTGTTATATAGGTCTCAGTGCTTTTGCGTTCACCACTTGCCTCGTCCGTAGCCTTTAAGGTCAATTGGTAGCGCACTTCGAAGTTGTCGTGCAAGTAAATTGCCTGGCCTAAAGTGATGACTCCCGTGTTGCGTTGCAATTGGAACAGCTCCTGATGGCCGCCAACAATTTCGTAGGTAACCAGCCCGTTGCTCGAGGAGTCTGCGTCGCGGGCCAAAACCTGCATTACATGTCCACCAATGCTCCTAGATTGTGTCATTGGGGCATTAGGCTGAGTTGGTAGAATGGCTGCATTCATCGACACAAAGATGGGAGCGTTGTCGTTGATGTCTTCGACTATGACTGTGATTAACTTTTCGGTGGACAGCTGACGATCCGAGGGCTGTGCCTGATCCGTGGCCACAACTGTCAAACGAAAGTTGTCTATGGACTCGCGGTCAATTTCGCGCAGTGTATAAATGACGCCCGTCTGCGTGTTGATCCCAAAGTGTCGACCGCCTGGCAGCTCAGGTTCTTGCCTACTGATGACGTATGTTACCTTGCCATTCAGACCTGAGTCTGGATCATCGGCAACAACGGTGACAATTGGCGTCTTCACTGGTATGCCTTCTTTGATCTGTCGCACAATTGCCGTGCTGGGAAATATCGGCGGATTGTCGTTGTCATCCACAACGATCACATTGTAAAGCACCGTTGTGGACAGTGGTGGCGTGCCACAATCTGAGGCAGTTATGTTGAGCGTGTAATTGGTGATATCCTCATAGTCCAGAGGCTTATGCAGATATAAAGTTCCGGTAATGCTATCAATGTGAAATGTATCCCTGCGATTGCCCGCAGTAATACTAAAGACCACTTGATTGTTAACTCCCTGATCAGCGTCGCTGGCCCGGAAACGCATCAGTTCAGTGCCACTAAGACTAGTTTCCAATACGGAAATTTCACTGCTCGATTGCGTAAACTCCGGCGCATTGTCGTTATCATCGAGTACGGTGATGGTGATATTGGCTGTGGAGCTTAGTGGATGCTTCAATGCCGCATCTCTCGCTGTCACAGTCAGGTGATGCACCTCCTGTGATTCGCGGTCCAATTTGCGTGAAAGACTTAGCTGTCCTGTAGCGCTATCTAGGATGAATTGGTTTCCTTCATTTCCCGAAGACAAGCTGTAATACACATCACCATTGAGGCCTTCATCGGCGTCCTGGGTAAAGACGTGCATAATATGAGTTCCCTCGGGGGCTTCTTCGGAAATGGTTACTTGGTAGGGAGCTCGCAAGAATTCTGGCGCATTATCATTGACATCTGTAACAATGACTTTGATCTTTACGTTATCGTGCAGTGGCGGGCTACCATTGTCCGTGACCATGGCCTCTAACAGCAAATAGTTGGAGCCACCGCTATTTATATTGCGTTCTTCGTCGTCAGCATTATCCACACCACGAGTGTTGTGCACCAGAGCCTCGCGATCAAATGGTCGCAGTGTTTTAATAAAGCCATTGTGTTTATCTATTGCAAAATCCCGAGAAGCGGCTAGAACACTAAAACTTAATTCGGCATTCCGACCAATATCTCGATCGATTGCAGTCAGCTTGCCAACAAATGTATCTGGCGGCGCATTTTCGGGTATATGAAATGTGAATGTGCTATTGGTGAACTGCGGCGCATTGTCATTCTCATCTATGACGTGAATGACCACGGGCACGACAGACGATCGCTGTGGAGCACCTGCATCATTGCAGGACACTGTGAGCGCATAATAGTCATGTTCCTCGCGATCTAAGGGAGCACGAACAAATAGATATCCATCGGGAAAGACGCCAAATTTACGATCGGAATTGCCTTCAATGATCTCATAGGAGATGCGACCATTGGCGCCCAGGTCATTATCCGAGGCAGCCAAGGCAAAGAAACGCGTATTGACTTTTGTGGTCTCCAGAAGCGAAGTCTCATACGACGTGTGATCAAATACTGGTGTGTGATCATTGACATCAGCAATATGCACAGGCAATCGGAGCTTACTACTTAGCGATGGCGACCCACCATCTGTGGCCATAATTTCCACTTGCAATACAGTTCCAGGCTCGGCACGTATCGGCTTTTGCAAGTAGAGCACGCCTGTGGCTGCATTAATGCGAAACTGTTGATTGGGATTAAAGGTGAGGTTGTAAGAGATACGACTATTCACACCCGCATCTCGATCCCGTACACGTGACAAAAAGATTTCCTGACCCACAGCCGTATTTTCAGGCAGCCAAATCGAAGTCTCCGCATCCCGCTCTTGCACAAAACTGGGCACATTATCGTTGACGTCAAGTATCGTTATATGAATGTTGCACTTGCCGTAGGAGAAACGATGCTGCGACGAGGCTGTTGCGTCTGTGCTCCGCGCTACGACAATGAGCTGATACTGCGACTGCATTTCTCGATCAATTGGGCGTAATGTGGTTATGCGGCCACTGCGCTGATCAATGGCAAAGTTCTCGGCTCTGTCTCCATAAACAATCATATATTCGATGGGTGCATTTGTACGCTTCAGTTGCGCAACGCCCACCTCTCGTCCGATCTTTGCCGACTGCTGGTCGGCATCCTCCACTATTTGAAATTCATACGCTTTTTGTGTATTAAAATCGAGTACTTCAGTTTGCGATTCCAGTACAATTTCGACAATTGCATCGAACGAGCTACGCCGCTGTCCAGCATCTCGAGCAGAAATGCGCAGACTATAGTAAGATTTTTTCATGCTGTTGCCATGCGGGCTAAGAATGACAGCACCAGTGGTTGCATCGACATTGAACACATCCTCGCCACCAGATTCCAAGTTGAATGTAATTAAGGCATTATCACCCTCGTCGCGATCAGTGGCCGTGACATTGAGCAACGCTCGCCGCATACTTCCATCCTTGTTAACTGAGTCGCTGTCTTTCAGTGTGTAGATGTAATGCTTGGGATAGAACTCGGGATTATTATCATTGACATCGGCTACAGTGAGATGCACAGTAGCGGTGGCAGATTGTGGAGCCGGTGCGCCCTGATCGCGTGCAATCACAAAAATTTCATAATTCGCCATTGTCTCACGATCAAGAGTTCGGCGCGTCATTAATTGGCCCGTTATGGAGTCTATCGCAAATTGTTGCGGATACAGACGCTCCACACTGGGCGCCAACGAATATGTAACCGAGCCATTTGTGCCCTGGTCGTTGTCTGTGGCTGATAATAGGGCGACCAACGATTGCGGGCCAACATCCTCATTTAGCACAATGTTCAGCTCCTGCTGGCTAAAGTGTGGTGCCTCATCGTTCTCATCCAGTATGGTGACCTTCAGCTGGGTATACGCAAACTTGGGGTTCGGACCGCCGTCACGTGCCGAGATGCTCAGCTCCACACTTCCCTGAATCTCGCGGTCCAATGGTCCGGCTGTTACAATCAGACCTGTGGCAGTGTCAATGTTGAACCACTTGAGCTCGTTACCCGACAGAATTTCGTAATAAACTTGAGCATTGACACCAGTGTCTTCGTCTGTGGCCGCGATCGAGGCAACAAAGCTGCCCTTTGGCGCCAGTTCACTGAGCACCGCAGAGTATTCGGACTTCTCGAACACTGGCTCATGATCGTTGACATCGTTGACATCGATAATCAGATATGCGATCGTTGTGCGTTCCGGCGTTCCCTTGTCTGTGGCCACCACTGTCAGATTGTATTTACTAATCTCCTCGCGATCCAGAATCCCATTGACGCGCACAATGTGAAAAAGTGGCGTCTTTTCCAAACGAAAGTGTTGCAGCTCATTGCCCGACACAATGCGTGTGGTTGTTTCACCGTTGAGGCCATCGTCCGAATCAATCACCGAGACAGCGGCCACCACAGTTCCATTGTTGGCATTCTCATCGACGGTGGCTACGCTGCCCGTGGGCGGAAAGTACTGAAAGCGTATGATGGGATCGTGATCATTTGTATCGACTAGATTCACAGTTACATAGGTTCGTCCGTCTTGACGCGGCGAGCCGTGATCACGAGCGAAGACTGTAAAAACACAACTTTTCTGGGCATGAGCCTTGCTCAAAGGCTCTCGTGTCTGCTCGCTGGTTTGTTGAGGACAATTTAAACGTTCGGTTGTGGAAATAACACCCGTCTCTGGATTTACTGTGAACTGGTGTTCTGTTTCAGCCAAATAGTAGGTAAGCTTGCTATTATCACCCAGATCGTTGTCTGATGCCATAACCTGCAGCACTGGCGAGCCGGGCATAACTGTTTCATTTAACGTTACGCTGTAATCGCTATGATCAAATATCGGCGGGTTATCGTTGACGTCCAGTATGGTTACGTTGACCTGAAGGAAGCCCAGTCGAGGTGGCGAGCCACCATCACTGGCCGAGATATTTAATTGATAGCTGCCGCGGGATTCGCGATCCAGATTGCCAGTCGTCTCCAAATGCAAATAGGAAGTGTCGCCACTGGGATTAGTTGTAGTGACCAAGCGAAATTTATTGTCCACATTGCCAGCCACAATATCGTAATGATCTGTCACACCGTTCTCGCCAATATCCGCATCCGTGGCGGCATCCAAGAGCAGACGAGTTCCCGTCACAGCACTTTCGGAGAAAGAAACTCCAATGCTTGGTTCTGGAAACTCAGGCGAATTATCATTGATGTCGAGCACTTTGATGCGCACTTCAATGGGATATGTGGGCTGTGACGAGAGCACTACAAGATCGTAATGACTGTGCATTCCCTCGCGATCCAGGACAGCATTCGTCTTCACTTCGCCCGTTATTTGATCCAATGTAAATTCGCGAGGCGGCTCGTTAAAGCGATAGGTGAATTTGGGCTTCGTTGGAATAAAGCCAACTAGGGTGCCACGTGGCTGTCCCTCGAATACTTCAAAGTCTGCGCTGGTATCGACGGCACGTGACTGCATCTCGCCCGCTGGCGAGGAGCTGCGACGCCTTGGAAATGCAGCATATTGTTCGTATGTTGTGGCATAACTGCGTCCACGAGGCGCCGGCAACTGCAACGTCGATCTTATTTTCCCTGAGGCTTGCAATGTGGCATGCCAGCAATTGGCTAGCACAATCAGGTGCACAAGGATCCCCCATCTCTGTTTGTGGCGGATCGAGAGAAGCGAGCGCATCTTCTCTGAGAACCTTAAAGGCCTTGGTGAAATTCGCAGATTTTCTTTCATTCACTTAATAATTGCCTACTTTGCAATGTTTTCATTAGCTTTGTTCTTTTGTTCTTCGTTTACTGCTTGACAATTTGTACTTGACTTACAACACATCATGTCTTTAGTTAATTTCAAAGCTTTACAGTCAGCTGCAAAAAAAAAGAAATAATCCTATGTTTAATATATAAATACAAGAAGTTACATTTCATTTCATTAAAAGAGCTCAGCAATTGAATTATCGTTAATAGTATAAATTATAAATATCTAAAAGAAAATATTGAGATGGTATTAAATTGCTAATGCTTTCATTTCGTAAATTATTGTGCATAATTTATTATGAGCCTAATATAAAAAACTGTGACACATATTCATAATTTGTGACTTGGTTCACACCTACTTTCAATTTAATTTTTAAACCAAGTTGCCAACACCTTAAATTAACAATTTATCAGACGAACTATTTCATACTTCGTCGAGCATAACATTACCAACTCTTGGTTTATGGTAGACCCCATGCTTCAACTTGTAACACTTGACTGCGGCTTTGAGTAATGAAAATAATTTTGTTTTACTTGCAGGCAACAGAAGAATGTGTTGTGTGAACACACAATTAATTGAATGCCGCTTTGCTGATCGATCTTATTAAATTCCAATCGAGAGTTCAAGGGCATTTTGAAGTGAAATTCCAAGGTAAAGATTCAATAAATATCAAATTAATAAAGTAAACGCAAACTGTCCCTTAATACTATGCGTGTTAGCATTTGACTAAAATTAATGGTTTTGTGTAAATACAAATTTAAACGCCACGAAAATACTGATCCCAGACTTTATATAAAGGCATTCTTGCTCGCATATAGGATAAGGTATGTACAGGCTCACGCACACCTGTATTAGTATAAATTCTTTTAAGAAAAAACAAAGCATACTGAATAGATACATTTTATTCATCACAATACCAATGATTTACTACACTTCCAGCTTGGAAATGTAAATTAAAAAACTACGCAAACACACAAGTTTGAATACTGGTTTAAGGTATCCCGTAGTCGGATTACTATGACTGTATTATTTGTCTGGCATAATATGCGGGTCGGGGGGAAACAACATTCAAGCACAGAAGTCAGACCCATCGTAAATTTGTTACCCTAGATATGTTGTATTCGCCGAAAGCTTTTGAAACCGAACCCGTTCATTAATCTTTAAAATCTACCTGTTCTAAAAGAATTGTTAGTTGTTTTTTCTATCTTCGTTTTGGTTTTATTTTGTTACTTTGTTTAAATCATAGATGCATTAGTGTTTCGTATTATATAGACGTGCCAATGATCATATTTATGTGAATGAAAAGGCATGGAAAGACAAGAAAGAAAGATATAAATTCAATATGCGTGAGTGTTTGCGTAAATTTTCGCTTGCATGACTAATCCAAGTCCTCTCTCTCTCTCTCTCTCTCTCTCTCTCTCTCTCTCTCTCTCTCTCTCTCTCTCTCTCTCTCTCTCTCTCTCTCTCTCTCTCTCTCTCTCTCTCTCTCTCTCTCTCTCTCTCTCTCTCTCTCTCTCTCTCTCTCTCTCTCCCTCCTTCTCTCTCAGTGTCACTGTCTCCCACAAGATTACATTTTTTATAATGAATTTCATAAAAATAGTTAATAAACATATTTCTCACTTGAAGTGTCGTCCAATTCGACAAAGCCGACATATAGAAGTGGCTTAGCTTAGTTTGATCTGAATGCCAATATGGAAGCTAATCCCTTTTGATATGCATAGACTTCAAGATGGTTATGCGAACTCTTTTTTAGAGCTCATAAATACCATATCTGTGTATATAGAATTTGCAATGCTAATACGTGCAAAGCCTTTAAGTATAGATAGCATTTTGTTAAAGTCGTCTTTGTTTAATGACTTTTTGATCATATGGGTAAGGAAGACTCTAATATTTGTAACTTAAATTAAAACCCCTACGAATCGGGCATTCATATAGGATCGTATACACTTAGTATACCTTAATATATGATCTTTATTTTTATTTTATTTGTGCTTTTCGCCTTATAACTGAGAAAAGCAGGGAATAGACTGAAAGAAAACATGTTTTCATATTTCCATAGTCATTTACATTTCGCTTTTGAGCGGTGCCCATGCATCAAATATTTTCGTTTGTACATAGATAGAGAGAGAGTGAGAACAAGAGGGAGATGTACACTTCGACAGCGCAAAGTTACAAGATTATTTAGCTAAAAGAGAGAAGATATTTCTATATAGATACATTTCACCGTCGATGTGTGTTTCTGGCATATCTCGACCGACGCCAACAACACAATTTGAAGCTATTACGTGACAGCAACAAACGCTGGGCGTTTCAATCTCAGCTCAACTCTGAACAGCAGGCAGTGTCAGCCTTCTCAGCCAAAAACAAAACAACAAAAGACACCAGAGATTACAATAACGAATCACTGCCTACGTTTATAATATTTTAACAATTAATCTTGTTTGAATTTCAAACTTTGCTTTGTCGTTCCATTAGTTTTCAGAGCTTAGATTTTTACCTCACACACAAGCTGCTTCACCATACTAACATACATACCACACATACGCCATTTTAAAGATTGTCTTATAAGTTATTTACTTTTACCCGCATCAAGAGAGCGTGCGAGATAGGGAAAGAGAGCGAAAATAAAAGAGCTAGAGAGAAAAAGAAGAGAGAAAGATATACGAAATTCCTTAGGTAAGCACACTTGCAAGGTTAATTGATTCTCGACAAATTTATTATGATGTCTCGCCAGCTATGCCTTTAGGGCAATGGTAATGGGAAAATGGCAATAATTTATATTAATTAGATGAATCAAAGTACCAACCATTTTAGTTCACATTTTCCAAATAGGTTTCGTGATAGTCTCGCTGGTGTTGAGATGGTACACATATAGTATGAATACGACACGCGCACACACGAAAACACAAATGCAACATCGTCAGAAGCCACAACAGACGCAGCATATTTTTTCTTCAACAAAACGTGTTTTGCTTCATTTGTGCTCTTTTATTGTGGCTGCAATGCAGTTGCGGGCTGCAACGTTGTTGGAATTTTTCACTTATAAAAGTACAACGACAGCGACAAGAGCGACACACTCACACACACACAAGACCACTCGCGGGGAGCGTATAGCTCATACGCAGTGTTGGCCGCACTTAATTTATTCGATATTTTGTTTGTAATTCGTGCATATGTATTTTGTATGTACAATATCTATGTATACATAAATCTAATTATTGGTAGCAAATATGTAGCACACTCATGAGCACACGCGCATACACGCACACAATAACAGTGGGGCCCGAGTGTAG
The DNA here is from genome assembly GCA_035047365.1 of Drosophila ustulata. NCBI lineage: Eukaryota > Metazoa > Arthropoda > Insecta > Diptera > Drosophilidae > Drosophila > Drosophila ustulata. The sequence goes on along the minus strand of JAWNPT010000118.1, from coordinate 10,680,943 downwards.
GTAACCGTATTTATGTGGTTCAACCAACGAACAAGCGAACGAGCTAACGAAATTTGAGCATCCGACGCACCTTCACTTTTGTCAAGACTTTGTTGTACGCGGACACGTTCCCCAGCTACAAAAATTCAGCTAACTGCCACTCGCTCTGTGGTCGCAACGTAACTAAACTGCCCGAGAGCTGCGAGAAGAACTTGCAACTCACAGCACACAAAATTATGATCATAGTGGCAGCAGCAGCCTGGCTTCGAAAAGTCACCTGACAGGTTTAGGCCGAGACCGAGAGAAGTGAGAAGGGACGGACAGTCAGAGTGAGGCGCAGAAAACTGGAGAAACACAATGAGAGAGAATGGCTCTCTTACTCTTGTCATAAACGTACCAAATGCGGTAGCTTGTTTTCTTGTTGTTGTTGTTGAGCCTTCTGTCTTCAACCTCCTGCCTCGCCCCTAGACATAGCCTTCTACCTGTTGTATCGCATGCGCAAGCGCATAGACGGACAATGCTTAGGAGCAAGCACTGAACACTGAACAGCAAGCAGTGAGCAGTAAACAGTGAGCTGAGTGAACAGCCGCTTCATTGCCGTCGCCCGCAACATATTTTTCACTTGTTGCAGTTTCGTTTTTCATTTTCTTGTTCGGAAACTCTGCTAACTACTAGAGCTGCTCTCTTACTTTTCTCGCTCTCGCTGCGATATCTAGACGGCGGCTTTACGAGAGTTACGGTCCGGCAACATTTATGTGCGATAGCCAGCCCGACAACATTCAATAGCCACCGGCAACTCACAGGCAACAACAAGAATAAGAATAAGAATATAAGAACTACTCCGACTGCTTCACTTCACTTGCTGCCGACTCTGTCTCTCTTGCCTGTTGTGCTCGTATTTACTCGGTTTCGGTGTTCGCCGTGACTCAGTGTCTCCTGTCTTTAGGAAACAAGAAATTCTTTTAGCTTTGTCCAAGCTCTAGTTCTGTGACTGTTTTTTTCTGTTCTGCTCTCTCTCACCAGCGGATACTCTCTTCATTAGTTTTGTCTCTTATTGATAATTGTTGTTGTTTCTTTGCCACTTCTCGATTCCCTGGATCGTTGCTTTTTGGTCTTCGGCAGCGCCGCTGAATTTAAGCATAGAAACTGGTTTCAAATTAAAATTATCGCTGGTCATTTTTCTTCTGGTTAGTTGTCGTTTACTTTACCTCTGATGTTGTTGTAGATGCTTCCTTTTTATAAATTTTTTCGGTGTTTGGTGTTTTGACTTGTGCGTTTGCTTCGGTATTAGTGTGAACTACTATGCCAGCATGCGTGTTTGACGAACACTACGAGTAGACTATCCCTACTATTGCCGAATGCACGAAGGGGAATGTCTTTTCCAAAATATGTATTCAAAATTAGCTTATTTTGTGGGTCAGCTGACTGCTCAGCCTTGTTATTTGGAAACTGTAGTTTTGAAACATGCAAGTTCGTTGTCTGAGTCATTTGTAAGGAATATGGAGAAACAAAATTGTAAGCAATAGTTCAGCCGAGCTGGCAGACATATACCCAGGAATCAAGAAACCGCGGTTGTCTCATAAAATAGCTAAAAACGCGCATAAAGTTTCGCCCGATTTTAGTTGTTTATGAGCTAAGTTACTAGCATCAAAGTGTTCAGCTTCAGCAAGCAGTCTGCTCAAGTCTCATTCTTATCTTTTGAGAAATATTACAATAACACGCAAAGGCTGCTGATGCTGCAGTTTTTGCTGTTGGGTTTAAAAATAACAGCAGCGTGGCTACAGTCGAGGCCAGTTCAGTCGACTTGAGTTGCACTCTCAGTAAGGAATTTGCGCTTTCTGTAAATGCTTTAATCGCGACTTGTTAATATGTGGGCGCTGTGGTAAATGTGACTACCTGGTCGACACACAAGGTGTGATTTTATGGCTTTCAAGTAAACTAGTTTGTTTAATCGTTTGTTGTGCTTTTGAGAATCTAACTTTGTTAGTTTTATTTTACCTATATACATTTAAATGTATTTAGTATAGCGCCAATACCAGTTAAATAACTTTTTAACTTATTAATTGATTCGATTAAATGGAGCGTTGAAATAATTGCGCCAAGAGCTCTGCCTCGTTCAGATCCATCTTATACTTTTGCACTATGTCCTGTACCTTTAAACGACGGCGCACGTGCGGTGGCTGGTAACTGCAGACAGTAAAAAATCGAATAAACATTATAATTACACCCTTGTTACGAATTTTCAAGCAAAACTTACTTATCGTTATCTAAACGTCTGCGTCGCGATATGTTCAGCGCCGTTTGACGAACCAAATTGCCAACAACACGACGACTGAGCACCATGCCGTCAACAAGTGGAGTGGCAAAGCTCATGCGACCAGCTGGTCCCAAGAGTTTTACGCGCAGCAAACCCGACTGCAGAGAGTGCACAAAAATCACATGACAGTCGGCTGATCTTGGCATTTGCATCGAATGCAGCTCTTCTCCGGTGCGCGCGTAAGCCAGCAGATCCTCGACTGGAAAATTTAAATAATCCTCAAAGCTCTCCAGCCAGACGAGAAATATCTTTGTTGGAGCTTGCGCAAGCAGCGCTGGCTTCGAAACAGTCCCCTTTCGTCGGGTAGGTGGTATTGGTTCCTTGGTGCTTTTGCTGCCAGTGTCAAGCTCTAAGCTTAGATTTCTTGGCTTTGACTTTAATGGTCCCGCATCCTCGCCGCGTGTCCAGACGTTGTTCGCTGTGCTCTGCTCGCTGCTATTGCTTGACAGGCTACAGCTGTCGATATCACTATTATAACGCATATTCCAAGCATTGGGCACCACAAAAGCAATCTCAGCAGATACATCTGCCCAATAAAGCACGCGTTGCGCGCCATTGTAGCTCAATTCGCAAGATACATTTACTTGATTCCGATCGGCGGGCTCCGATGATGTGCCTTTCAATGACCAAGAATTGTGGACGAAACCCGTCCAGCCTGAGTGATCGCCCACCTGAACTGGCCAACCCAATGTTTGTAGCATGTTGGCAAAGTGTGAGTCGTATGGTTGATCCTCTGCCATGTTGCCAACTATTTGTTGTGCACTTGTCTGACCCGCCTGAAAAACACAATGAATTTGTGAATAAAACGATGCTGATCCACTTATTTTTTATATGTGTTACTGCTCACCTTTACGTAGAAGACATAAACCGTATCGTGCGTGCGTGCACTGAGTTTATCCAGGTTATCCAAGTCTGCCGCAAAAGCGCTAGCTTTCGTGTCAAGTACGATCAATGGTCTTTGAGGTGGTGCTCCCAAAGATTCATTTGGATTCTGTGGATTGCGTATCTCGAAGTTCAGAAAACCAAAATGAGAGAGAAATAGACGAGCAGCGTGAAACTCGTGGCAGACCGTGGGCGGTATACATTCCTGGGCATGTGACAGACTGTCCATGCTATTGTCCGACTCCGCCCAAGCTAGCTTCTCATGTATGCTTTGATTTTCAAGCATTACTTCCAAATCACCAATAATACTGGCGCCATACTGCTCACGTATTTGCTCAATCGTTGGTATTGAGTAGTCAGCCACGCAGGGCTGGACTTTATCGACACCCTCGGGGAAATTCTTTTGCTCACACTCGGGACGTTGTGTTACGTCATTCAAGGGTATGGGACGACCAGGATTCACGGCATGATACTTGATGCCCGACTTGCTGCGGGGCAGATGACGCAACTGCATGGTCCAAGCATGACGACCAAACGGACCCCGTATTAGAACTTCGAATTACAAAAGACACAATGAACAAGATAAAAACCATTAAACCATCAATTGATTAGACGATATCAACTTACGAGTGACCGTGGGTTGTGGATCCTGATCGTTACCCAGAGGTTCTTCAAGTAACGCCAAAATAGTGGAATTTTCCGTAACGAAATACTTGAATTTGGAGATGGCTTGCTCAGTGTTGCAAACTCCAAGAGATCCATCTCCAGGCGGAAGCGTACAATGTTTGATTAAAGCCAGTTCATTTAAGAGCGAAGATATGGACTCTGGGCCACACTCGCTTGGGAAATAGCCGACCTGCTCCAGTATAATTGTCAGCAGATTCTCTGCTGCATCGCGTACTCTCATCGAGGCCGGCTTAAGTTCTTTTTCATCTTTAAATTTGGGTAGATCGCCATTTTTGCTTTGGCTTTTCGTGCCCGATATACCTAGCTCGACAACCTCAAGCACCGTCTGCAGGCAGTCTTTATCCTGCAGCAAATATGGATGCTGCATCAACCATGCTGCCGTACACTGAAACGCTGCAACAATGGTGCTGTGCAGATCCTTGCTGTGGGCGGGCGGAGGTCGAGAGCATTGATAGCAAATATAGTCACATATCCACTTGACTGCCCGTTTGCACTCTAGAGCGTCTGTGGAGATTATCGTTAGATTTTGGCTTGGTTCGACAATTTTCACTAAAGAATCTAAGATGGTTTTGGTGTTTTTGGGTTGGTTATTTACATGGTGGCCGTCGAAATTAAAACACAAAACATACAAAATATGCATATATTAAAACAATTACCGCCGTATGATTGTGAATTAATAGTTTGTGTGTTTCAATAGGAACCAAGAAGGGTTAGGGGTTATTAAGGGTGATAGAGAAGAGAAACACAAAAGAAAAGAAAAAATAAAAGTGGTCAGAATTGTTAGTAGGGTTTAGTAAATTACCATTTGCTAATTTCCTGGCTGCAGTGTTTTTAGTTATTAGTATTAACCAATTCAAATTTAAAAAAAAAGTGTGGAATCGGGTACACAACATATGACAGTGGGGGATGAGAAAAATTGACATTTATTTATTCTGTGGAAGTAAAAATATTTTTACCCTCCATCAAACTAAAGTACGCTACCTGTTTCACGTATGTGCAGACGTGCCAAGCCACACAAGAGCTCTAAAGCCGCCAATGAAACGTTCAGATCGGTCTTCCATGAGGAGATCAGCCGGTGACAAACCAAATATGTGGCACGCACAAACAAAGCATGTGCGTTGTCTGCAAGATACCAAATTATTATCCATTATTCAAGAGGAAATGCACTGTGTTAATGTACAAAATATAAAATGTAATAAAAAGCTCGACAATACACAAACAAAAATAATATTAAAACAAAAAATAAATACTTTACCATATGATGAAACGCTCTCAAAATCGTGTGTAAAATCCACCGATATATCATCGGATATGGTCAGACTCGGATACTCGTGAGCCGAGGCCGTGTCACGCGAGCTCATAGCTGTGGTTTGCCCGCCAAAGCTGACGGTGCCGCTGACTAACGAAGCGGAACGCTCCGAGCAGGCTGATGACATAACCACATTGGCAACACCAATGAAAATCACATAAATCATACACAAAACCAAAATGCAAAAAAAAATAATTTTTTGAAATAATTAAAATGAAAATGCTCCAAATTAAATATTCATTTCCATCTTGCAATAGCAACTGATTATTTACCGGAGCTAAGCAAATTATCTTCATGATTTTGACCAGTAGCTCCGCTCAAATGTTCATTGCCGCTTAGCTCGCACTCCTCGAAAGTTACAGCATCTTGAACGCAGAGCAATAATCCACCGAGCAGCATATGAGTATTCTGAGCATCAGTCTCAACTTGCAGTGCATTCATCAGAATATTCATCAAGCGCGCTTTAAGTTGGATAAATGTCAAGGGCCTAAAATAAAATTGGGAACTCTCAGTCAGAAAACATTGAGAGTATTTTGCTCATTTACTTTTCACTTGAGTCAGATGTCAAGTTGCGGATGGGCAAATTGTGGTAGTGAAGTGGAAGCACCATAATCGACAGTAGAATATTAATGGCTGAGCGACGCAAATCGGTCCGATTAAATGCGGTTGCCTGAGTTTTCAGCTTCAAATCCTTATCGGGCAGCACAATTTCCAATGCAGCTATATAGCCAGGTAGTAATACATTAATGCCATCGAGATCCAAGCGGAATAAATCAGCTGAATGCAGCAAAATGCTAGCCAATGTTTCATCACATTCTTTTGACTCGGTTATTTTAAGGCACTGCTGCAGTGCCATATAAAAGCGGGCCAAATAGACTGGCAGGATTTCTTCTCCGGTTTTCTTGGCGCAGAAAATCTTGCACAAAGTACCAATGGCTTCAGCACGGCCGGATTCATACTTATCGATGGTTAAAGTGGGCGGCAACAATGACGGATCGTTGAGTGAATTTGGCTGTGAGAGCGATATAGAACCCTTGCGATTCTCCATTATCATTGACGATGGTCGCTTACTGGCTTCACAGGCTTGACCTAGATAAAATGTCAAAAAATATATTAGAGATGATTTGATAATAAACTGCATTATATACTCACGCTTACGATTTTGCAACCAAGTGTCGCCACCTATGTGCGCTGCCTCGAACAACCACTCGCCGAATAAATGCAGAATACTGTTGCACTTCGGACGTGCCACAGATAGAGTCGTTCGAACCTCAGTCCCAATGGATGGCAGCGCTAGATTCAGTGGAGGGGAATTCATAGTGAGAGCGTGAGTAATTAGCAATTAGAGAGAAAAAAGAAGCAACAAGTACTTGGCACAACAACAACACTCACAATTGATGCTGCTCGATGAGGGGGGACCTGAAGTGGGCGTTGTGGGGGCCGCCGGCGCCGCATTCGCCGAACTGCGTGTTAGACTGATAAGCGCAGTTTTGCTTAAGCCTGCGAAGCGTGTGTGGGAAGGGAAAGCGTGTGAGAAATGAGTTAGTACATTGGGCAGCGCATCGTTGGATATTTGTGAAACATGCACCGGGGCATGCAAGGGTTTAATTGTGGGCGTACAATAGATAAATTAGATTGTATTATGCATGAGAGAACTCAGCCAGCATGTATCTTTGAATACAAATACATTCACTGCATACTGAATAGTGAGTGTCGTAAACTCTAAAAACAGGCTGTGATTAAAAAGAATTAATAATGTAAAGAACAGCGAGTAAAAACATGCTCAACTTAAGAATGTGCGGGTTTACTATGAAGAAACAAAAATACAGGCATAATGTTGCGTTAAAGGCAGATCAAAATAAAGGCCAATAAAATTGAAATGCGTCACAACAAATTGATCGACTATTTAATGAAATTCGCACCCTTCTGCTGTGTTATGGACGGAGCAACGCTAAAACTTTTGGCCAAGCGACGCTGCAGAGGCGGCGTTGGTGTCACGCAGCTGCTGCTAGTCGAGTTTGTCAATGGCATTGGAATTGGCTCAGTTGAACTGAATGAAATACAGCCTACAACGCCAGCCGAGTGGCTGCCGCCTGCACTTATGCTGCCCACAGGAATTGTTGTTGTCGTTGTTGGTGCATGGCATACGTTGGTAGGTGAAGCGTGGCCATGACAGTGGTGCCCTTGAGTTTGTGCTGCTGGCTGTGCCTGTTGTTGATGATGATGACCCATGATGGCATTTAAGGCAGAACTAGCCGAGCTGCTCACAAAGTTATCGCGCAGAAAATTACCAGCGCCATGTAAATGCAAATGCGGAAGGTGATGATGATGATGATGCTGTCCAGCTTGTTGTGTGCTAATATTTGAGACGCTGCTCGAGTGTATGAATTGCTGAAGCGTCGACGAAGTGGCCTCGTTAAGCGAGTGCCGTATCTCGAGCAGATTCGTAACGACGTTGTCCTGCTGATTAGCTGCTGGCTGATAAACGCCTTTAAATTGAAATTACGAGTATGAAATCGAAAGAATTTCAGCGAGATAACAATAGACTTTCTAGACTACAAGCTAAACCCATTAATTCACATTGAGTACTGTTTTATCTTACCCAAAAATGCATCGACCTGACTGGAGATTCCCCGTATGGCATTGAGAAATATTTGAGGCAGCATTTGCAAGCACGGATGTTGATGTGTTTCGGCGCCCTTCTCATGTGTTAGCGCCCACTGCACAAAGTGCGATGATTTGCTGATCAAATGCGGCGAGCACAGCGCTGTTGGATTGCCGATCATGCGCAGGAAGCGATACCAAGTCTGAGCCACACAGTCATTGGACATGCCCGCCGGTATCAGCTGGCTGTCCTCATCGGCTGCAAAGAGTGAAACACCCATGTACAATTGTAGAAATTTGCCAACAAAAATTTCTGCCTACCAATTTTGAGTTGCGTAAAATCGGGTCCGTAGCTAAACTCAAGCAAGCGCGCCGTCAAAGCCAAATTAACCCGATTCCATTGATCCACCAGGGCAACACGATGACGCCACATGGCACACGACTCCTGCAACGTCTTCCACAATGAGGGCGATGGAAAGCAACGCACACAGGCCAATAACCACACCTCGAAGAGCACAGAGAGCACGCGCTCGCATAACTGATCGCCCACGTCATCCTTGACCGTTGGCGGCGCCAACAAAATCTCATTGATGGCTAGCAGGAACAGGAGCAGCGTATCCCAAGTCTGTCGATCCATATGATGCGATATTTGAGCTGTTTGCTGCAGAGTTCGCAACACTCGATGGCAGAGAACAGCCTGGCGTTTGATGGTGTCGCTGCCTGCAAGAATATTTGGAAAATATATTACTGGAAGCAAGATATTGTTTAGTGATATCCAAGCAGCACCTACCAAGCTTCGATTGGTATAGAAATGGCAAGACTTGAAATGCGAAATGATTTAGATTTATTTGCTTTTTTTCTGGCATTAAAATGTTAGTAGTGCAATTTGTCAGACTTGTATAAACTTACTTTCACCCTGCCGCGGCACAAAGAGATTATGGAAATGATTTATGATTTGCCTGGCGTAGAGATTCGCATCTTCACAAATGGGCTTGGGAACGCTGATCCGTGGCTGCGGATGCAAAGCCGTCAACCACTCGCAGTAAACATTGACGCAGTCCTTGATCGTCTCATGCTCTTGCAGCGGTAATGAGAGACCAAAGCAAATGACATCCATGCACCATTTGACCTGTTGAGAGTTGACGATAGTCGTGATTGTTGTGAGCCTGCATGATCCTTCACTTACCTCCTCATCCTTGACCAAGTGGCTGGGCTCTGCATTCTGCGTTATTCCCAAATTACTGCCAAGCTGTTTGACCACAGAAATAACTACCTCCCTTCCAGCGGATGCGGGAAACTTATTTAACACACTAAAGCATTGCGCACCACAGCTGTTGGCACTAATTTGTGCTGACAACGAAGCCCACTCTGAGTACATGACGATTCTTCACTGACAACTTTCCACTTTGCAATTCCACTTTTCGTTGTCGTTTGCAATAAATCAACGCAATTGCAGTGAATTGTACGCGTCAGAACGATGCATTCCAAATTATTCCAAGTCGTTGTTATTGAATGACCAATTAATATAGGTGAATTGTATTTTATAAATAGTTTTTGCTGCCAATTGTACACTCCTTTATTTTGGTTTGTTTAATTTATTTTTTCTTTCCGAGTGTTCGTCAGCGTCCGTTGTCAGTGTTGCAAAACATCAAGCGATTATTCGATACCTTCAGTTACGATTTAGCGCGGGCCTTTTAAATTGATTTTAAAATGTTTTGCTTCTTGAGTGTTGTAAAACGTCAGGCTACTTTTCGATGTAAGTTTATTGCGTGGGCATTTTTAATTAAGTTTTAGTCAATTATCTAGCGCAAACACATTTCATATGCGCATTTTTTATATAGACACAAAGCCCTAGTAAATATTTATTATGGTCTTAGCATGATGTACGAGTTTCCCGTGTGTGAAAACTGTACGTGACCCAGTTGAAATCTGATGAACACCTGTTGCATCCAAAATATACATATAAAGAAAACAGTTTCTTGTGATTGATAAGATAAGATTAAGAGATATACTTTTCACACTGAATTTATTTCAATGGCCAATGATATGGACCATCGTGGGTCCAAAAACAAACAAATACACATACAAATTACCACTAAAATATGTCTGATGCTAATGCGGCTAACATTTGGTTGTTGGTTGCTTCAACGTCCGTTGCTATGTATACTGAAAGTTTGATTATCTTTGTGTATATATATAGTACAGTACAATACATACACACAAATGGAGTACATGATTATTACGTGTTAAAATTGTTCTAATGCATATAGTCTAGGATGCACAGTGCTATCTAGTCCTTCTTCTTTTGTGCCGCTGTCTTTTTGATGGGCGTCGCATGCGGCGTTGATTTGGTTGCCGTCGAGGTGACGTCATTGGGCGCTGCTTCTTTAATTGCGGCGGCGGGCTGCTCACCCTCGAGCTGTCTCTTGCTGGCGGCTTGCTCCTCCATTTCGCCAGAGAAGCCAAACTCATTGACGCGCTTGAGATCAACGCGATATTGCCAGCGCTGATAGAGGAACACAAAGAATATTATGTCGTCACGGAAGCAGCCAATGCGATACATGGTCGGCATCTTAATAACGAACGCGAAGATGTCATCGATGAAGGTGTTCAGGAATTTATAGGTCATCATTCTCCAGGGCAGATGGGCCACTGACTTCAGTTTGTAGTTAATAAACAGCTGCGGGGTCATCAGAATGAATCCAAAGGTCAGCAGGAAGCTGTATAGCATGTTCAGCACAAATGAATACCAGCCCTTGTGCTCGTTGTACACCAATGAGTAGACGAAATATCCAATGAGCAGTGGGAAGCAGGCCCAGCCCAGGTACTTGAACGCCAGCTTATCGTACTCCTTGGTGGCGCTCTCTGAGTATGATCCCTTATCCTTAAAGCTAATGCGCGGCAAGATGCCGAACAATTTGCGCTCGTTGTTGTAGTTGACATCGACCACCTTATGGATCTTCCAGACTTCAATGCCCAGACCAACAAAGCATGAGACTCGAATCATGAAGTTTGTCTCATTGTCCAGCACATAAAGTAGAATGATCAGGGATTGAAATACGCCAAAGAACACGGATCGCACGGAGAGGCCTTCCAGAGACTGGCGATTGTTCCAGAACTGAATGTCGTTCTTAAATGCGAGCAACTCGAACACCGAGTGCAATATGGAGACGGCCACTGTGACGCCCAGCAGGTAGATGTTAGTGTCCAGCAACGTTTCCTTCAGCGAGTCCTGATCCTCATCGGATTCCTCGGGCGCACCAGCTGCCATTATTTCGCCCAGCATATTGCCAGCCCATTTGCTCTTCATCTGCTTGGCGGCATACAGTTGCCACTTGAACATGCCCAGCGGCTGGAAGGTCAACTGCAGCTCCAGCTCGGGAGTTGTCTGGTTAATAGGTTGATATTCGCGCTGCAGATTCCAGTAATCGTTGACGAACACGATGGGCAAATAAGTCTTGCCGCCGTCCACAAACTTAACATATTCATCCAGCGGAGCTGGCACGCTTCCTTGGGCCCAATTGGTTTGATCCACCACCAGGTTGACAGTCAGATTGGGATGCCAATGGGAGACAATCTGATCCTTGAGATTGGCGTGCTTCAGTTCGTGCTCCAGCTTTTCTTTTTCACTGGCCAGCAGATTGTAGTTGCGGTTCACGCGCAGTTTCTTGTACTTGTTCAGCTGATGCTGCTGATGCCCCATGTGACCCAGTCGTGAGTATTTGGGCGACTGGGGATCAGGGCTTTCGCCGGCACGCGTTACAAATGCATGCAGATAAACGCTCCCATTGTTCATTAAATGCGGACTGGCCTTGATCTTAAGGTTGTGGGTGTAAATGCCGTCACCCGTGGGCCCCGATGACCAATCACCATACGTGAGATCCTCCTGCAGCCACAACAGATTGGCCTTCTGCTGGAAGTTGACCACATCCGGCTGCTCGGAGAGCCAAATATGCAGATCGAAATCGGTGCCGTTCTCGAAATAATTCCATGCGGTTATCTTGGGACCCGTATTGGCCACCGCATTACTGTCCTGCGTGGCGTTTGGTTGCGGCCGCCGAAAGAACGAGCTGACAAAGTAAATGATCAGCGCTCGCAAAATCAAAGATTTTGTCATCGCAAAAAAAGACTCCATACGAGTTGGCTGCTGTTGTTGTTGCTGTTGCTGACCCTCGGCACCCGCTACCTACATTTGAAAAAAGTGTAATAGAGTAGAGCGTGAATTGGGTGAATTTTTTAACTTACCGGCGCTTCTCCTGCCGCCGGCACGGCGACATCGTTGTTCGACATGCTGCGTATACGTGTACTTTCAATTAATACACGTTTCCTTTTGCACAACGTTTTTCTTTTTTTGGATTGCCTAGATTTTAGAGTTGTGTGTTTTGCTCAGAACAAGTTCAATTACACGAACCACTCTCCTCTTCTTCTTCAATGTTCGATAATTTAAGCAGAAAATGTTGAGCTACAGCAATTGTTTAGGCTTAGCAGCGACATTGCTTTACTAATAGCTAATCGCTAACAAATATTGTTTGTATAAATCATCATTTTTAATTTTTTTATTGAACTTGGGCGACTTACGAATCTCTTTCCCTACAGTTCATGTGAACCGATTTTAATTATCTACAGATGTTAGTTAACAGAGTTCCTGCAACGATTACATTAAAACAGCTGACTGATTATTAGGCACTAATACGACTAAATATAACTTCGGATCATATTTTTTTAACAAACACACTATAATAATATTTGTATAAAATTAATTTCCTTTACATGGGTTCAGAATATTATCGATAATTTTGTGGCATCCCCTTAAAAGCTGGTTGCTGCAAAATTGTTCAGTGTTGCTCTACCCATGTTAAGCATACGTGTACACACTGTACAGTGTACACACTCTTTTCTTTTGTGAATTAGCATTTGGTTGCACGTTTCTATTGGTAAGTTGCGGAAAATAACGAAAAATAAATAATAGAAAGAGAAATCATGGCGTCAATTGTGCTTGCCAAGTGTAATTATGGCGTTTGTATATCGTTACACCTTGTAATCACTGCGCATTGTGTAAAAATAATGAGAAACACTCGCCGCCCATTCGTTTGTCGGCCATAACCTCCAATCAGAGACATGAGACACCATCGACATTGTTGGCACTAAATTGACAAACTGAAGTGTGCAGCTTACAAAAATCAAATTCAAAAATATATTTTATGATTGCAGCAACACTGCAAAAATGCAAATCTTCGTAAAGACCTTGACTGGCAAGACCATCACCTTGGAGGTGGAGCCCTCTGACACCATTGAGAATGTCAAGGCCAAGATCCAGGATAAGGAGGGCATTCCCCCAGACCAACAGCGTCTAATCTTCGCCGGCAAGCAGCTGGAGGATGGCCGCACACTGTCCGACTACAACATTCAGAAGGAGTCGACCTTGCACTTGGTGCTGCGTCTGCGTGGTGGCATCATTGAGCCATCCCTGCGTATTCTCGCCCAGAAGTACAACTGCGACAAGATGATTTGCCGCAAGTGCTACGCACGTCTGCATCCACGTGCCACCAACTGCCGCAAGAAGAAGTGCGGACACACAAACAACCTGCGCCCCAAGAAGAAGTTGAAGTAGATGTTATGCTCACTACTCGCTGTTCGTTTGCCCAAAAATCCATCGTCGGGCGTTTATTGGGCGTCTTTTAAGATCATCGTCTAATCAATTAAGTAAATATAAATTTGTAAATTTATCAATTTGATTAAGAGCGAAATGTATTTACTTGCTGAAAGGCGCTTCGTACCAGTTCCATGTGTGTTTTGTTGTGGTCTCGAGAGCGTTCTCCGAACTTGTTACCCTGGGATTTGACTCGATGCAATTGATTATACATTATGAATATGTAAGTGATACATATTCATTACTCGTCCCCTAGTCCTCGATTGTGTAGAAAATTAGCTATTTGTTATATTGTTGTATTGGAAATTTTAAGATTGGGATTATTTCTTTTAAATTACAGTTGAAATTGTTTTTGTTATCCCATTGTGCGTATCGTCTGTTCCTGTTGTTGGCCTCTTAAAATATACATAACTAGGCATTTTGTACATGAAGCGGCATGAAGTGAAATATTTGAAAAATTAACAAAGTGCATTTTTGTTGTCCATTCTTTTGGGATCTGACGGCCGTTTCAAAGCGCAAATTACAAAAAAGAGGGCTTAAAAGGGTATCCACCATTTTGGGCGGCTTTTTAACGCGCTTTTTGTAACTTTTTAATTCTTTGGGCGCACGAGTTGAGTTGGCGTCCGTTTTGAAGTACTTTGTGTTTTGTGTTTTAGTTGTCCTTGCTCTTTTTTTATGTATGCTTGGGACGTAGTTAACATTGCAGATGTGACCAGAATAATTAACAATGCTCGTCGCAGTCGTCGAGTGACCCAAAAATTATCACTCCCAAGAGTACAGAACGCGATTCCAACAAAGTCTCGCTGCTGATACGGATGGTGTTCTTCTTTTGGCCACTTTCAGTTGCTTTCCTTGGTGTTAACTTTGGGGGCGGTTCAGCAGCATTAATATTGCAAAGCGTGTGTGCGGGTGGCACAAACTCCATCCATGGCCACTCCTTACACTAATCCATACATATGTATGCATGTACATATATACCATACATACAATATGTGCAATAGGCATCTTCAAGAGGGGCCTTTAAAAATAAGATGAATACAACTGCTGAATGCAAATACCTTTATTATTTTATATTTTATTTGGTTCAGTAGCACAAGATTTATAAACACAAATTAGTGGAAATCGTCTGAACATATTCAAAGTTGTAAAGAAAACTATACAATTTTAGAATACTCTTATTGTGAAAAGTGGCTAAGCATTGATATTCAACCCATTTTTAATTTAGTTAAAATACTTGCATCGATTTAATAAAAAAAACCGATTCTTTTCAATTTCAAATAAATTACATTCATGTTGTCGGTTCGGTGCAATTATTTCGTTTGCATTGGCAGAGCAAGTGCAATACTCGTGATCGATGAAATGAGGGTCCAGCTAACTGAATACAAATTGTCAGGCGGGTGGATCCGAGTAGCGCTTGAGTGTTCAATAAAGTTGAGGCCACCCGCAATTCAGCAGCTGGCAGCGTTAAGTTTCATCAGATATACAAACTAACAATACTTACGCGTGCGGGGGAGGGGAGAGCGGCAATTGGGGGCAGTGGGGCGTTAGTCGAGCAACAAGAATATAAAAAAGGCGAAGCGTAAGAAAAAACACTGACAAAGATAAGCCGAAGAGCCAAACGTTTATAAATTGGTCGCAAGTGTGGGAACACAATGGTAATAATGGGATGGAAAGGGGGGGGGGGGTTGTTAGTAGTAGTTACATATGTATGTACTGTATAGGTAGGTGGGTGGATGTGGGCGTAGGCGGTAATCGACGTAGCCACCAATTGAGATGTCAGGCGGCAAATAAGAAATGTGTATAAATATTTTCAAAGGAGCGCGCCATGTGAAGAGCTTTCATTGGATGGATACAAATGTGTATTGAAGGCAGCGCGTGTAATTTAATATGCATAAATCGATACTCTGCCCCCTCTGTACATTTACATTTCATATGTTCAACTCGCCGCACTTTCTTCCTTATTCGCCATCCGCGCATTGGCATGCCTCAGACGCATTGTGCTGTTTGTATTCTATTTTGAGCGCAAAATTGTTATTTGTTTTTATATATCGCCCTCGCACTCCTTCGCATTCACATGCACACATGTGCTGGTGTGTACGTTTGAGACTAGTCCACATCCACCCTCACATACGCACATACATATGCCTATGTGTGAGTCTGTGCGAGCATTCAGCTATCTATGAGTAGAATACAATTCTCTATACAACTGGCTGCTGGTTGTGCGCGAGTGTGTGTGTGCTCCTTAGGTTTTGCATATCTACAATTTATGTTTTGTCATACAGTTAACATTTTCCGCAGATAAGCACTTCTGCCACATGGCACTTTGTTGTATCGCAAATAATTTGAAAAGTCATTTTATTCAATTTCAATCGTACTTGCGAGCATTTACTGTGAGGGGAGGTGCAGAAGGAGGTAATGGGTATGGGACGATTGTTTGCGGAACTCTTCAGCCAAACAGGGCAGACAATGAATGAATGAGCATTTTGCAATAGGAATAAGCTCAAGCCAATCGGAAGCACTGAAACTCGACCGTCAGACTCGACAGGATAAACAGACGCACAAAGAGCAGACATTCAGACAGACAACCGGTTAGATGACATATTGATTTCCTTGATAAATACTTAATAAAAATCCACTTAAGTGCCGGGGCTTAAGTGGGCCGGTTGACTCACAATAACATTTACAACTACACTCAGACTCAGACAAAAGGGATTTGGGACGAGTTTTCAAATGTTTTTACAAAATTTACAAATAGTATCGCATAAACGGTTTTCATTGGGCAAAACAGTCTGCTAAAAATAGAGAATATTGAAATTTTTTTATTCTTTATGATATGTAGTTACATTTTATTCTTTGAATTTTAATTTTTATATTATTGATTGTTTTGGGTATTTTTTTCTATTTGTATTCAGCTTAATTGTTAATGACAATGCAAGTTAAAAAGTGAATTAAGCTCGCTATTTGTCCCTTCGCGTTCTCAGTTTTAGGTATGTATGTACATATGTATGTAAATATGCATTTATGTGTACATATGGCTATGAATTCATTAACATTGCAAATGACTTATTGATCGGACCTGCAACTTGAAGATGCTGCGGTTGCAGCGAAAACTCAACTTTGCTTGGCTGCACTTAAAAGAGTTTTTAAGCTGTCGTTGCAAATCTTGTAGTGTAGTGTGTGTGTGTGTGTGCCAACATGGACTAACTTTGAGGTTTTTCTTTTTTGGAAATATTGACACGCAAAGTTTGTGCAATCGCCAAACAAATTACTTCATCAATTTTACAAAACAACAGAAATTTAAGATCTTTTAAAAAGTTTGCCAGGAACCAACTGGGCGCATTCCCATTCCCATTCTCAATCTCTATCCCGTTCCCGTTCCCATTGTCATTCCCTTCGAAAATACGGAAGTAAGCGAGGCGAACAAACGGCGCCTGTTTCCAGGCTTACGCCCACGGCCGGACACAAGCTGATGTTCGCCCAAAGGCGGCTGAGGCCATTGTTGTTCGCTCCGCACACGCATCAGAGTCGAAAGTTCTGCGGGCTTTGGCTCACCAATACACGAACACAACAGGGACGCGCCAATACACCAACACAACAGCGACACACTTTTGCACTGAGCTGGGGCCTAACAAAAGCCAGCTGTAGGAAAGTTTGCAACAAATTGCTTATGTTGCGACTAGTGATGCCAACTCCTAGCCTTAAGTTAATGCTAAATGTAGCATGTTAGAGCGCTGTAGTCAAGAGTGCTCGATAGATAGATAGATAGGTCAACCTGCTTCCTCTGGCTATTAAAAAAAGCCAAAGTGCTTACTATAAGCAAGAAATATAAAAGAAAATGATATTGATTTATTTATCACAAATCATCGATTGTAATAGGTGCATTTATAGATATAATATTCTCACACATGAATTTTTTGTCCATATTCTTTTGACATTTGTTTTTTCAACTTTTTACGAAAATTAGAAGTAAATTATGATTAGAGATGGAAAACATACAGTTTTTTTAATCACTAATTGCTTAAAATAGCTTACACATATTTTGAGAAACAGCAAGAACAACTGGATACTGTTTAATGACTTTTGAAATAATGAAATGTGACTTGAAAATAGCTAAATAGCCAACACTGGTGACATACTACATGCACCTATACATATACAGCCAAAGACGCCCGCACACACACCCACACACAAACACGCACAAATAGTGCAGAAGATGCTGGAGACCAGAGTCCAGGCATGCGCTGGAACTTGTTAATTTTGACCAGCTGTCCCAGCAGTAAACCAACGACGGCGCCTCCGAGTTGGACTTCAGGACATGGACTTGTGGGGCGACGACGAAGTTGTTTGTCGGTCGAACGGTTGGCTGCTCGTTTGCCTGTCTTATAAATGGGCCATGGTCCAAGCAAATGACGCCCTCGCCATTCCCCACCTCAGCTGTTCCTGCTTCTGCTGGGGAACTTTAAATTGGGGCTTGTAAGAAAAAATGCTACTTTTGCATAAATAAAATGCTACAGATAGACAGATTGGCTGGCAGGCCAGAGCACTTGACTAGAGTCGTTTGCCGTTGCCGTTGCCGTTTTGCCTTGCAGGACAACGACAACAAATTTCGAATGGACGAGGAGCAGCACTTGATTTTAGATTACGAGTGCTCTTGCTCTGCAGCGATCTTACGGTTGACTGGCCAAGACATGCCCTTTTTGCAACGGTCCCTTGCAGTGCTTTGGTTAACCACAGCGGCATGGCCAAAAGCAACCCAAGCGTTAGTTAAGCCGCTGACATGGCTGCTGCCATCAAAACAAAATAACTTGACTGTTAAATATACATATACATATGTATGTACAAATTTCATGTTAGCATCATTCATTCGCTTGGGATTCCTTGATGCAATCCTTTGTGACTTGTAGTTGCCCAGGGAAATTTTGATCACACATTCGACAAATTATTTAACTGTGCATCTATTAATTCATATTTATTTATCTCAAGGTGCTGTTCGCTTTGCCTAAATAAAAACTGCAAATCGGTGATTTCATCCAATTAACGGGGTTCAAAAAACAGCTGGAATTTAATCGCTGGGTAAGTCGTTTCGCATATTCTCTTACATGGATACAAATATACAAACGCCCAAGTATTCAAACGCCCCTCGCAGACAGAGGCTTTTTTTGTGGCCATTAAAAGTGCATAGCAAATTTTTGTAAATGTTTCACTTCCTTCTCAGTTCCCTAAGTCTAAGCAAACTTTAGCCCCTAAATAAAATAACGCAAGAGTTAAGCGGAAGCATCATGCTATACTCCAAACTCTCTACTACTAGCTATCCATACCAACCCAACTACGAGTATTCCCCGAAAAATTTGCTTAGCCTTTCTGCAAATGAAAAGTTCATTTAATGTTTTGTTTTTCGTTTTTGGGTTACTCGGGTCGGCTACGGGTCGGGTTGCTGGGCTGCAGGGTGGGCACTTTTGGCATTACATTTCGTAAGCTGAAAACATGCCCTGCATGTTCAATTGTTTTGACAGCCGTCTAAAACTACATACGATACACATATGCAAACCTCTCTGTCTCTCTGTCTCACTCTCCCCCTCTTTGCCCTCGGTGCATGCTGATTTCGATTTGGACTGCTTGAGAGTAGTTATTTGTAAATTACTTGTGTTCGATTTGGCCAACACTTGATATGCTTAACAATTGACTTGTCCTTGTACTCATCAGGCATGTCTGCACGTCTTGTAATTTATTTTGTAATTTTTGTGTGCTTGCTAGGGCTGGCTCTAGACTACAAGCTACAGACCACAGACTGCTCCCAGGTAGTTAACTCTATGATTTTAGCTTAAATCAATTGGTAGTTAAACTAACTTCAGCAAGAGAATTGAGAGTGAACATCGTGTACAAATTCCAAGTGCATTATTCATGCAATTATGCGCGACTGTGAAAAGCTTCCACTCAGTGGTCAGGGGTCGCTGGTCGCTCCACCTTCCAGCTGCAGCAGCTGGGAAGCGGGGATTGTTGAAGGATTTAGCATGGTTGTAAGGCGTGTGCAAATTGCACTGGGGACTAGTCGATGTGGCATGTTGCCACCTCTAGCAATTGGCCATAGAAGCTCAGAGCTACTTTTTGGTACGCTATTAATATATCAATAAGCTGGAGGCCAGGACCAAGAACCAGAAGCAAAACAACCAAGACATTGAAACGTACAAGTTATTCTCTGGAGCCTGCTTTATGCTTCAATGTCCAAAACACACCAAATCTTTCGATTGGAAGTTTGACTTGAGCAATGTATTGCAGCTTGTATATACCACACAGCCGCTCTGCAGGGCATGTGCTGTCGGAAACTTTAGCAATTTCATGCATTCCTGATTAATGTCCACAATGGAAATCCCAACATTTGTGCAAGAATGTCAACTCAGCCGTCTAAACTGCTGGATTCTTTAGCAGCAAGTCCCCTGTCTAGAGTCTAGGCTCACGTTTCTGGGTTTTAAATATGTGTGGCTTGCAGCGAATAATTAATTTAATATCAATGTGCAATGTATAGTATTTATTATAGATTTAATCGCATATTCCGAATAGCAAAAAATGCGCTTTAAAGATTGGTGGAACTTTTTCGCCTAATCGCATTTACTTGTAACTTTTTGTATAATTTAACAAACAGTTACGCCGCGAGCTCGACGAGCCGGATAAATTCTTGGTTGTACTCATCCTTTGCTGTCTTCCTCTCTAATAGCTTCAATTAGCCAATTTAATGAGTGCGACTATGTTGAACCTAAAGGACAAAGTTTCTAGTTGTGCTTCATCTCTTTTTTGCGCAGCATGGCGAGCACTGTAACTAGGCGTGAATTTTTACACAATAAATATTGGTTGAAAGTTTGGTGAGCCGGTGGTCTGTTGTAAGCTAAATTTGCATCAGTTGCGCAGAGCAAGAGGAGGATGCTGATGCGGGGATAAAGCTGGGAGGTAAACTTATCGTAGCAAGGCAACAGTTTGCAGACTGCTCATACCCATATTATTGCAAGGTATGCAAATAGCTGAGATTCGGATAGAATGTACTTTAAAGCATTTTAAATTACAAAAATTCTTGTATTGTCTCTTCTCATATTATTTTCTTGGTGGACATGTTTGAAAAAACGGGAAAGCGAATTGGAAATCAGTGTGTAAATATATTATTTCAATTTGTATATAATTGTTAGCAGCAAACATTGGATGTGGACAAAAAGCAAAAACTTGTCAAATTTCCGCCAAGTTTGCTTATTGTGTTGCGGCGAACGTACAAAATTATAAAACTAATTTACAGCAACGCCACTTTGTTGCCAAACGCAGACAGAGAGCGGGTGCGAGAGTAGAAAAAACTTTTCAATTACTAAGCTACGGCAATTTCCGGACTCGAGTTCGGATTCGGTCTGATGAGAATAACTTGGTTTAGCTCTGTGTGTTAGAACTTTTGCCTAGATGCCACTTAGGAGGTGGACAACAGTTTGGATAAACGAGCTCGTAAAAACTCATTTAATGTGTTTTTGATGACATGTCAAGATGGCCAGGCTCAACCACCTTTACCTCTACAACAACAAATAGAACGACAACAAGAACGACAACGACCCGCATCCGCAACCATAACGACGTGGGTGAGACGTGGTCCAAGTGGTTTCGATGCCAGGACAACAGCCGTACTTAAAATAGCACAGAAGCAGGAGCCAAACAGTTTTTTACAGTTCAAATTTGTATTTTTTGCTTTGCAGTGAAGTGAAGAACTCAAGAACTGGCTGCCAATAGCTTCCTTGCTGCTAACAAAGCTTGTTTGTTTGCCCCTAACAATGGGCCTCGAAACTGGAAACCTCTGCGTCACACACTCCCACATACACATACACATACACATACAGATTCGCACTCTCGATCTCAGTCTCAGCATGCGCGGAAGTGCGTGCATAACATGTCATAGCACTTACGAGTATAGTTTACACTCCTGTTCATCCCATATGTATGCTACACTTTTTTCATACACACCCCGCCACGCTTGGTGGAGAGGCGGCGTAACGACGACTATGACAGTACAGTACGAGTACAGGCCTTGGGCACTACTGGGCAGAGAGTTCGGGCATCGGAAAAAATAATCGTAGACTGACTGGCTGCAAACATGTGAAAAATTCAAATCTCGAAAGGTCCTTTAAGTGCAGATTGGGTACGTGGGCTGAAATTTTAATGAGGCGAGGCTTGGCTTCGCTTGGCTCCTATTGCCAAGCAAGCACTTATGCCCATGCACGTACACTCACCCGAATCCTCCTCCACACTCACACGCATATGTGTGGGTATCATACTTGCCAAGGGTGTTGGTGAATAAGTTCGTTAGAATGCTAAATAGGTATGGCTCCTTTTTCGACACTTTTCACAGAGGACACATACACCCACACACACACACACACACACACACACACACACACACACACATGTGCATGCATAAGTGTGACTTTGTGTTTGTAAGTGATTTGTAACTTATGTCAATCCTTCGCTTTGCGGTGCACAATAAAGGCCAATAGGACTTTGCCAAAATTTCTGGCTTCTCATATTAATGACCACAATTCGCCAGAAAATAAATGAAAAGCGTGATGAAGCTAGATAAGCTATATACTATACAAAAAATACTTAATAGTAGAGTTTGCCGCCTAGCTTAAGGCGAGCATACTAAACTGAGAGACACCATAAACTCATTTTTTAAATAATTGCTGTTTATTTTCCTCAAAGACCATTTGGAACATAAAGTCTATGCACGACTGACAATACGCTCTGCAACTCGTCCAAATGGCTTTCTGTATTTCTGTTGATCTGCCTAATTCGATATTTAGTTTTCGATTACTCAAAGTGTGTCATTAAATGGAGTTAGACCAATATGTTGGTTTATTGACAATATACAAATATCTAGCTCAGTTAAGCGCTATTTATCATTTCTTTAAAAAAAAGGGCACTTACCCCATAGTGAAATGGTCGACCAGGTGCGTGAGGTGGTTGGCTGGAGTGTTTGGGATTATGCCTTGGTTGCAAAGGCTGACAGTCAAAAAACGAAAGCAAAGTTTCTTCAACCGGAAATTAATTGTCCTGACCGCAATTTCCAATGTCATTAAAGACAAGTCAACAAACTTCAAAGCCGCAGCAGCAGATGAAAAACAAGAAAAGACGAAAAGACGAAGAAACAATAGAAATAACTAAAACAAAAGCGCACAAGAAGATGCCTAAAAAAAGAACCCAAAAGACCGAAGGACCAAGAACAAGCAATAGTACAAGAGTTATAAGTTTTAGCTTTTAAAGCAACAACGCCGAGCGATGGCCAAAGGACGATGGGCGGCGAGTGAGCTACCGAAATTTTGACAAGTACGACTAGATAAGCGCCAAGACATCTTTCGGTGTGGGCTCGAGGCAGGCGGCGGCGGGAGGCGATGTCGTTGTCAAGGACGAAAACAAATGTACTGCTAAGTATATCAACTCAAAAGACGGAGGCAAACAAGAGCGAGGGAATAGTTAGGCTGGGGTATCCAAAGACTAGGGAGAAGCTGATGCTTCTTTCACGTTACAGGGGCGGCAGCTACTAGATAAAGTCCTGAAGCGAGTAAAACATGTAAATGGCTGCACAAGCACTGTAAAACAAAAGGTATTTGGAAGGACATTGTGGCATCATAAAGACCACGACTAGGACTATAACGCTGAAAGCAACTGTCCTGGCGCCGGTGGAGCTGCAAACATGCTGCGCTTGCATTTACACTGCCGAGTAATAAAACCCAAAAGCTATGCAAACATTATTATACTTCCCTCGGTCTCAGGATAAACGGACACAGCCCGGTTTGCCATTCGTAAAGGGTCTTTAAGACAGTCTATGACCTCTTCTGCCTGGGGCAGCATGATTTGAAAGCCAATGACTTGAGCACACTCTCACATTTTACTATTGATTCACTGCTATTTATTATAGGTCTTAGAAGCGCAGTTTTAAACACAACAGTTTTTCAATGCTCCCAAAAGCATGAACATCATGGCCTGTTAATGTAAATGCTCAAGAATACAGTCTGTTCTGCTTGAACAGTCTGTTCTACTTGAACCCATTGAGTTGTTCATGTAGATTGTGCATAAATGATTTTGCAATCGTATTTCCCTGTTGAGCTTTGCATGTGCGTTCAGCATGATTTCAATAATCAATTAATTGGGCCTCAACGTGTTTGAAACTGTTCCGTCTAATTGAAAAATATGAATCGACATACTTTGGCTTTGTTTCTGCGGCTTGTGCATTAAATTCATTTTTAAATGTTGTTTAAATGGCCTTCAAATGAGCTAATATTTAAATGAACAGATTATTGTTAATTTCCTGGGGATTATCCTGATCCGAAAAGGAATCAAGTATAGCCCGATTTGCATGTCATATAAAGCTCTCCCATGGGGATTGTAGTTTGTTCGAGTCGTGTTTATACTTAGTGTAATTTCTCACTTCATTGCATCACAAGAGAAGCAGAGATACTGCTTCTCTTAAGGACTTGGCCTGTCTTCGCAATGTTGCTGAGCTGCTCGATACGTCTCTGCGTTCGACCGGCGTTTGGTCGCAATCATGCAATTTCAACTTCAATTGAATTGAAACAATATTTTTCTTTTCCGTTTCCGCTCTGCCACTTGCAATACTTCCTATCGTGCGCTTCCCACCTCACTTCCAACTGCCGCAACAATCTATTTTCGAAGCGAAGCTAGACCTTGCGACAGTAGCTGGAGATCGCGTGCTTTTGCTTTTGCTTTTAGTTGCACCGCATTTATTTCCATTCCCATTCTGGTCCCCTCCCTCTCTGTCTCTGTCACGGTTTATTCGAGCACACGTACACTCTTCTTACTTATTATCCACCCGTTGCAACGCCCTGGGTTGGCCAATGCACTTGCACTATACTTGCAAACAAACATACATAGATATATGAGTGTATGTGTATGAGTTACAGAGACCACAAACAAGACAACGAACGAGCGAACGAACGAAGAAAATGAATGAACGAACGAAATGAACGAAAGGGAACAAGTTTAAAAGCAATATTCAAGTGCGCCGACTGTAATATACCTTTACCCCCAAGCTATTTTTAGAGGCGGTATTGCACTTGATTTTCAGTCTGTAACGTTGTTTTATTAGTTTAATGTTTTAATTTGCGGACCGAAATAAAAATCCAACTTTTTTTACGTATTATCCCCAAATTTTGTTGCCCTAGCTCTTATAATTTTTTCCTGCTTCTGCATTAAGCTGGAATACTGCCTTCTAGCTAATGGGTAGCGGGTAAAAAAACCCTTAAATTGCCAAAAAAAAAAAAACTGGTTCAGTATATTTCTCATTGTTGTGACTTGGCAGACAGTTGGCTCGGTCAGTCGCTGTCTCCTATTCTTTCTATTTTTCTCGTTTCTTTTTCGTTTGTTGTTGTCTGCTGCAACCTTTTTGGGTAAATGGAATTGGCGTTGAACAAAGAGTAAAGTAGAGCAGGGCCAAGCAGGACATAACAGATATGATGTACTCGCATTCGCTGTCGTAGATATTGAGGGTTCCAATTGCCGCAATTCAATGAAAAGCCAACCAATCGACTGCTCGACAGACTCAACATATTTGGCTGCCTGGGCGACCAACTGATGGACCGACCCACTAGCCCTATAGCCATGTCTATGGGCTGTCTGACAATCTGGGTCTAAGGGAAATGCGTTTTTTGTTTTTGTCCGCTTCAACCTTAATTTCGTCTACCTCCAAACGACATCGAAGCGTCCACAAAATCGTCAATGTTTTTCGTGAGTTGGCAAGCAAAGAATTTGTGATTTGGAAAATTAAATTTTTCGGTGAAAGCACATGGGTATCGTGTAATGAAATTAGGTATTTTGAATTGGTTTTACGAGCGCTCATGGCTTGTATATCAAGATAGAAATTCATTTCGTGTGTTCAATAGGAAGGATATCAGAAAGTGTAATAGACACAAAAACAGGAAAGATTTATGCTCATTCCAAATCCCATGTTCTTTATATTCATACAATTACATTTTTAAATACTATCTCGAAACCCCTAGTGTACGATGATTCAATAACACAACTGCTGCAATTGCTGATTTCTATAAAATACTTATAAATCCCAACAAGAAATATCTTTGTTTTAGACATAACGAATTTTAGTATTGCAATTTTATAAGCGTTCTTTACACAACAACATTTGTTTTCATTTGGGGATTGTTTGTTCATAATATACATTTGTGTGAGTCGCGATCGAATGGACATGTTAATAACCATTAGCTATAGCTCTCCATCAATAAGCGTGTCTTTGATATTAATTTATTTTATACGTTTCTGCGAAGCTGTCTTACTCCCATACTTCTTTGAGGGAAATAATACCAATTCTTCGGGAATTAATAACTTTTTAATACATAGACTACGTATGTAGATTCAGAGCAAAAGAAAAATATATTTTTTCAATGTTTACTTTGTTATGAGTTGTATATTTACGTTGTTTATTGTTGTGCATGAATGCATATTTATGTTATTTTTTAAAAGTTTTTTATAAAGTTAGTCAAAGGTGGAAAAAGTTTAAATATTTAGATTGTTTTGTAAGATTGCTTTTTTTTGTCTTGACGTTGACCATTTTAGCGTAGCGGTTATTGAGAAATTCCAGCAATTCTTATTTGCAGATAATTTGAATACAAGGCTTCAGTAATGCTCTGCATGAGTACCGCAAAGTACTAGCCCACTTTGTAAACATTTCCGCTTCTCATGTGCGAGTTTGTCAACTTTCGATAAATACAGTAATAAAGTGTAGCATACTTGTTAAATGCACATGTCGACACAAAATAATCACATGCATATCCTCAACTATATAAAATTATATTTGTAATAAATACATTTTGGTTGTATGCGTTTCGATGGCACTAATATCATATATTGAGTGTTTCACCGTCGTCTACGGATATTGTTCTTGTCGCATAGTAAAATATAAAAAAAAAAAACTGCAGCGCATAAGTCGTGAGTCAGATGAACAAAACATTTCCTGTTTACATTCTTAAAATTACAAAGTTGCAATTTGTGGTGCTGTTTGTTTATTTTTGTCAAACAGACACGCCCACATATCCACACACGGACTGACACATACACGAACTAGCAACCACTCGCAGTTGTGTGAGATACATTATATAAATCTACGTACATGTTTGCTGCCTTGTGTTGTTGATCTGCAGCTGCAGGACATCAGTCGCCTTTCACTGAGGGCTCCAGCCAACCAGTTGCTTGGCGTGGAGCATGGAAAGCTTGAACTGCAAACGGCATGGGAGTTGAACAGTCTCTCGGCTGTCAGTCAGCACATTGAGTAGAAGTATGCAATAACATCGAACAACAATGCCAGATGCAACTGAACACTCGATCTGACTGTTAAATGTTAAAAAAGTAATGGCCTGAAAATTATAATGTGAGTGAATTTGATAGTACATAAGTATGTATATGTACCTATGTAAAAAAAGTTCACTTTTATCGGACTTTTCTGTCATTAAAATCAACCTCTATTTTCCTGCACAACGTAAAGTGCACTAATATTATGTATACGCACTGTTTGTCCCTTTTATTGTGTGGGCGTTATGCAAGGCTTCATTTCTCTCATTTACACTCAATTTCAAGCGTTTTTGTTCTAAATATAAAAATTGCACGCTTTGCAAAAGTGTAATGAATTTTTGCGCTGTCGCTGCACATAATACAAAAACTGACAGAGCACACAGCAAAACACAATAAGAACAAGAGTACGGCAAAGAGCAGCACCAGCGGTAGAACGACAAGAGGAAGAAGTCCAACGACTATGAGAATGAGAATGAGAATGAGAGAAGCAACTGAAGCAAGGCAGGAGAACACAAACCATGACTGCATTTTGCTTTTTGTTCTGCAATCACAAAGAGCGGCT
Organism: Drosophila ustulata; assembly: GCA_035047365.1. NCBI lineage: Eukaryota > Metazoa > Arthropoda > Insecta > Diptera > Drosophilidae > Drosophila > Drosophila ustulata. Next base: position 10,653,615 of record JAWNPT010000118.1, on the reverse strand, counting down.
AATTAATGTCATTGTTTTTGGACAGCCCAGCAGCGTTCGTTGCATTATTAAAAATTCATTTGGGCGGGAGCAAACAATGAAATGGAGCCCGGACCGTCGTGTTGCCAACGTCCAATTGTAAAGTGCGCCACAAACTATAGTTCTGACCGGCTGCCACAGTCTCGGGGGACAACACCTAGGAGGACGACTCTAAACTGGAATCCTCCGAGCATCGATTTGCCGTCGTATGTGCTTTTTAAAAGTAGCTCCCCGTGTGAATGTGAATGAGAAGATTTATTTGATTATTTGTTTGCATGCCTTTGCTTTTCTTTACTTTTACTTTCTTGAACAAATAAGCGCAGACCCGCATACAAAAGGCTGTTTGCATACCATTTTCTATTGATTGTTTTTGTTTTTGTGTTTGTTTGTACTTTTTGTACTTTTCTCCATACCCACAAGCCGATGCTGTGCCAATGTCTGTCTCTATGCCTAACAATGCAACGGCAAAATATGCTTGGAATTTCCATTGTATTTTGGTTATTGAATACAAAAGACAAAGTTTCAATACAACAACTCATCATACCCATCGCCCTTGTTAAACACTCTTCAAGGGGCTGTCGTGTCGTTCTGCCTGACTGTCCATCTGTATACATATGTAATTAGGAAATTATTACGGGTTTCTCCTACTCGTCCCGCTCTTCTTGATGACTCTTTGGGGGGCTGCCTATCCCGATCAGCTGCTGCCGCTCACAAGTGCTAGAAGTGATAGAACAAGAATGTCAACGATTTCAATTAAAGTGAATTAGTTAAAGGAGAAGCTTGACAAGCTCTTTGAGCAGTTGCCGAACTTAATAGTAACTATGTAAAACGCCAGCAACCCGGTCAATTATTTACCCCCTTCACTGGTGGCACTTCGCACAACTCGCCACTTCCTTACTGCCTCTTAATTCCAGTTTCTGACTGGGGTAGATGGTGGGTCAGGCAACTGGCAACAAATTCATTTTGCGTTGCGTTGCGTTGCGTTGCGTTACGGTGGCGCCTTGTGTCTTGTGTCTTCTGGCATTGTGCTCAACTCAACTCGGCGCTTGACTGCTGGTAATTATAATAAATAACAACTGTGTCCTGTTTACTTCATCATAATTAACATAATGGGACTTGAAGTACAAAGATGTTGACAGTAAACAAGAAAAATATGACAAGATTTTCATGTTGCCAACACCGTTTTACGACGCTGCAGGAGGCCAACAACGATGATGACAACGGAGGCGACTCCGCTTTCAAACTCTTTTGCTGCGTGGCTGGTGGCTGGTGGCTGTTAGCTGCTTGCAACCCGCTCCTGTTGCTCTTCCCCTGCCTCTTCCACGTGCCATTTAGCCATTTTTCCCAGATACTAAATGTTTGTATTGTCAGTGGCTCTGTGGTGAGGGCGTGTGTGTATGCTACATGTGATTCTGTATTGTTGTTTGCCTTTTTGGCATCTCTGGTCCACAAAGCTTACTCGAAATTCTGGTCCCGTTCCATTTCGTTCCGAGCTATGAGTATACTTACTACTTTCATTGTAATGTCCTCGTATTGCGGTGCTAGGCGGCTTTGCTGTTCGGCTGGTGTAGTCTTGTACAATGCACTCAAATTAATGCGACTTCATTAACACTGTTTACTCGTAAAATGTGCTGTATAGCGTAGTGAATGAAAAGCTGCGCAACTTGCAAACATGCAAATGCGACTCTTCTGAAAGTGAACAAAAAATTATTTCACTTTAAAATGTAAATGCACGAAATTTTGTCCGTCGTTGTCGTATGTTTGAAATCTTCTCAAGTGTCAAGGCAAAAAAGAGCAGTAACGAACGCAACCAAATAACCGCAAAGCACTTTAAAATAATTTTACCCCTTTCCCTGACGCCATTTCTTCCGCTTTTTGGGCGTCGACGATGACGATGAAGTTGACGGGGACAACGACAACGACGACGTTGACGTTGATGCCACAACGGAAAGGCGACTTTAATATGCGATGTTTCATTTCTTACTTTCCAGCATTTGGCAAACTCTCCGACTCTCTCTCTCTCTTTTCATACCCAGTCAACAGCTTCTCCTCCGTCTGCCCCCGGCACGTCCTGGCCCGATCCATCTCGACATTCGTGGTATTTTTGTTGAGGACACACTGAACTCCTGAGGGAGCAATTTTGCCTTTTGTATTTTGCGGTTTTTCGCTGTGTGCTTTTCTGTGCAAATTTTGTTGCTACTCCATTGTGTTTTGGGCTTAACGGCGTTTTCGTTATATTTTTGTCGTTTTTAATAAATGCGTGTTGGCTTATTTCACAATTTTACAAATTTGTCATAGTCCACATACATAGCTACATACATCCATTATCGCATCCAGAACAACCTGAAATATGCAACAGACATTTGCCAGTTAAGGCCAACGCGACGTTTTCAATTTGTTGATTAACAACAATAGTTTGTGAGTCCCTTCCAACTCTGGTTAATAGTGATTCCGTATCGTCATTCTTATGTCGCGCGCTAATCAAACTCCAACGTGATCCAAGCGAAGTCAACTTGTAACGGAACCACGACCACGAATACATATGTACATATCTATGTAATGTACAATTTGTTGCCATGTAATCAATGAGATTTGGAACGAGCGAGAGAACTTTACCTTCCACACAGACACAAGCTCTGCATGTTTATGGGTCCCGTGTATATTACAGCCCACACACACACTCGAACAAATCGACATGCTTGTTTTAAGATGAGTTAGAAATATTTGTGCTTGGTTTGTTTTATGGCATCATAAATGCCTGTTTCATTGCAAAGTCGCACATTTATTTCCCTTTGGCGCTTGCGGTTACAGTTCGTGCCGCACACACACGCGCGTGCTATCACACATAGATACACACAGATACATACAGGGAAAGTTGAAGTTGAAGCATATTGCTTTAAAGCTTCATATCCACGAAATCGGATAACTTTGCTTTATGTTCAATTTGTATATATAGTATACATACGTAGTCACATACATATTATATATACATTTATATGTAGGTACATATGTATATAGTGTGTGTGTGTAGAAAGCAACTTTATGGCCGCGCAATGGGAATGGGAACATTTGCCCTTCGCGTCAACATCAACCGCAGCGACAGCGACAGCGGCAGCGGCAGCGGCAGCGGCAGCGCCTTCAACGCCTTGTGATAATAAACGCAAATGATTGCTACGGGAATATTCGGGTGAACAGGCAAACGCCTGCCGCCGGCTAGAGGCCGTGGTTCTTGTCCTGCTCGTGCTCTTGCTCGTGGTCGCGGCGCAGCGACCAGGACTGGGGACCACGAGAAAGAGCAAGAGCACGAGCACGAGCAGGAGAAGGAGAAGGAGAAGGAGAAGGAGAAGGAGAAGGAGAAGGAGCAGGAGCAAGGACCGCAGCATCACCCCAAGCTAAATACATAGTATGTGTGTACGTGTGCATATTTATTTATTCGCACTCTGCCACACAAACACACAGACACACAGACTCACAGACACATATACAAATTTTGAACTTGCAGCGAAATTATTTTTAAATTACAAAACAAGAAAAAGTTGTACGTAGCTGGAGCACGGGCTCATTACGGATGCCAGCGCTTTGGGAATATGGAAATGGAATATGGCGGGCTACGCCATTTGCAATCGTGAAGAAGAAATCGTTGTGTTCGGGGGAAGGAAGCAGGAAAACAGAGCAGAAAGAGAAAACAAGGAAGGCAAAAGGACAAGTTAACAGCATGGGCATCGCTCTGAGGCGTTGTTGTTGTGCTTCTTCGCGAACAGTTGTCAAAGCCGTTGCCGTTTGCCTTTGCCATTGCCTTATAATGAGCTAGAAAATATGTTGCCTAGCTTGTTTTGGGCCAGACTTGAGACTCCAGGCTCCAGACACTAACAGAGATCAGGACTAAGACGCGCAGCGCAGCAGCCACTTTATGTAAGATGCTTGTTGATGTCTGTGCATGGTTTATGCATTAGCCTCTCGGCAAAGTAAACCTCAATCAAGCACGAAGCAAGAAGTGTGGCGCACAACCGACATCGCCATAGTCACCGTTATAGTCGCAGTCAGACTGGGGACTCAGAGTCAGAGTCAGAGTCAGAGTCAGAAGCAGAACCATCGAGCTAAGGGAAAACACCAGTGGCTGTGGCAATAGCAGTTTCATCCCTTTTGCCTTGACGAGCGCCATTAACGTCTTCAACTTTCTGTTAGTGAATATTTCAATTATTAATGCCGCCCACGCAGAAGTGGCGAAGTGCCTACCTTCCTGCGTCCTCCCTTGACCTGATGTTGTCTCTACCGTCTTGGTGCGCAGTCCTGTCCCTACTCGACAGTCACCAATAGCTTGTATGGCAACACATAAAAATGTAAAGCTTAGTTGTATGTTATGTATGTAACTCTGGCGCGGCTGTTTCCCTGCTTCTTAGGAACTTTAAGCTGATGACACCAAAGGACGACAGCAGGCAGGTGCAAGGGGCGTCAACGCCGGACAGAAGGGGAATAGGTGGCTAAATGTATCCGTCCAGCGTGTGTTGATGGGTCACTGTGCATCTTTTATAATATGCCAGCAATTGTAAGTGGGAAGTAAGTCCATATAGTTCAGCGTTGAGTTTCAACTTACACTCTTAACTCTAGAGCGAAGAAAACTTTTGTGTTATTAGTATAAAAATTTGTTCAAGCCGTGCTTGAAGAAAAGTAAAATTGCAGGTTGAGATATGTGCAGTAAATGTTATTAACAATTACTAATTTCACATAATTTAAATCAATATCTATAGATCAAGAATCTGACATAACTCAATCCAAAAGTAAAGGCTTTTGTTATTTGTATAAGAACTTACATTATTTTATATATTTTTTGAAGCCGAATATATTCACTTTCAGAATTCTCTTTCGCTAAAGTTGCAATTTAGTTCAAAGATGTAGAGATGTAGTTATTTGTATCAAATTTCTAAAATTTTGTATTGACATTTTTTTACAACCCAGCTCGTAGCCGAACTAGTCTGTCGAACCAGACTGCATTGCAAATTCATGATTAATTCGAGCTCTCTCCGGTGGCATTTTAAAGAAGCCAGAGACGTGATGTTCTCAGTTTGCATGGTTAGTATATGAAGCAACCTTGAGCAATTGATATGCCACGTAATCGTAATAATCGAAAAAGAGAGAGAGAGAGAGAGAGAGAGAGAGAGAGAGAGAGAGAGAGAGAGAGAGAGAGTAGAGAGCAAGAAAATTGACGTCGCGACGTCTTCGTCGCTATTTCAAGCCTAACTAGAGCTTCATGAGCGTCATTAGTGTGCTAGGCGAATTCATTTACATTGGGTCTCAGGTTAATTGTGATAAATGGCTTCGATCTCCCTAATGTATTAGAGTAATTTAACAAAATTAATGCTCTAATTAATCAGACGGCGTTCGCTTTAGCAATTGGTCAGCCGGGATCTGTCCCTACTCGTCCCTGCAACTCCAACGCCAGCTCTGATTCCGAGCAAGTTTTAATGGCAATCCATGTTCCTTATCGATAGAAATGTGTTTTGCCAGCTTTCTTTTAGGAAATCAGTGGCCAAGCAACTTAAGTACTGTGGCAAGTAGGCAAGGAGTAAAAGATGCTGATGTAATTTGCAGACTACTCTGTTAAGTACAGGCTTGGCCTCCTTTGAAGCTTGTCTTTCGAAACAAACAAATATGTAGATAGGTAATCATGTTTATTATACTTATTAGTTGTGGCCCAATCGATATCGAAGAGGAAAAAAGCATTGATATGATGAACTCAACATTTGTTTATGTGATCGGGCCGATATGACCAAGCATTTAATTGTATAATTATGTCGTTAATAACGCAATCATAAATGCCAAGGCAGCTCTAAAGTTAGCACCCAAAAAAACCCAATTGGCAACAAAAATATTTAGCAATTTCCGGAAGCTCAGCATCTTTTATGCCATGTTGATAAATTCACTTGAAAATAATTTAATTTTGTAATTTTGTTGTTACTCCGTGGTAACGACAGCAGCACCAAGAACAGCGACTGTTTGGGCTGACGACAAGGACAACGAGAACCAGAACAGCAACAACGATGCCGCTGTCTTCCGAGCCACATTATTTTCCACTTTGCCTATCGAGTTTTCATGAGGCGCGCACTGAGTTGTCGTCGTCGTCGTCGTCGTTGTCGTTGTCGTTGTCGGCGTGCCAAATTGAAAATGGGCATAAATGTTCTTTAGCATTGACAAAATGCTTTGGTATGAACATGAAGCCGTTATCGGTATCCTTGATCTAAATTGTGCACAACCGCAAGCGATCAATAAAAACAAAAATACACTTGAACAAGTTTATTTCGCAACCAGGCCTAGACTTCAAGTAGACTAGGTGGGTGTCGAAGCAGCCATCTGACATCAGCTATCAGCTATCAGCTATCAGCTATTAGCTATCAGTTATAATCGTTGGCTGGCTGCAGGAATACTACTATAGGAGTACTTTTACAAGTCCTTCAAAGTTTCTTCTCAACGGGCTTGTCAGAACAATGAAAGTCTATTACGAAATTAACAAGTTGTAAAAAAAACAATTTTAATAAACATTTGTGTAAATAATTGCTATAGTCTCGGTGCTCTTCAAATTGTCGCTCTTCTTACAGCTCTGCTCTTCTATGCTCAAACTTTTAGCTGCAACTGCACATTTGGTGGTTTTCCATTGCGGCCATCTGCCATGTCAGGCCATTTTTCCATTTTGCCATTTTGCGCACAGTTGGCATATTCTTTTAATTTAACTATTAAATATTTAATGAGCTGCGCACCAGCAAAAAACAGTAAAAGGCGGAGTTGGCACAATTTGAACGTTGCTTGTTGGTGCGCCATTGCGACACACTCATTACGCAAAAGTTGTGAATAATTATGGCGACCACAGGCAGCAAAGTTACTGTTGCTTTTGCGGATGCAGTTGGCGGTGCAGTTGCAATTGTCGTTGCAGTTACTGGGAGTGCAACAAGGAGTGGACTTTTATCGGAAAGAGGGATTTCAAAGCTCACTCGTTTTATTGCTCCGCTTCTTTTAACAACTCAGTTGATACCATTAATAAGCTAATGCTAAAGAAATCAGGCGACGAATCTTATTTGCATTCAAATGCCCTCACATGGTATTAACTCTGAGCTTGATCGGCTTTTGTGCAATTAGAAACTCCTCAAGAAATTATCTCCTATTGTATTGCAATCTATGTTAACAGCCAGAGCACCTACAAAATTGTAATGGGGGACATAGTAACATATTTTTGTTTTCATTGTATAGAAATACCTTTTTTATATATTAGTGCTTTCAATTTTGTGCAACTCTCCATAATTGTCCTGAATTGTAAGAGTAATGCCAAGCAAGCATACGAGCACAGTGTATAAATAAGAAAATTATTGCCAACTTGAATGGGAGTATTAATATGGCTTTCACATGCAAGTTGTAAACTGATTGCCAGCTTTTAGGGAACATAGGCAACATTCAGCATTTTGCGAGCTGCGCTCTTTAATAAACAAATGCTAAAAAAAAAACCCTGGCAAAACGGAACCGTGGATTACCTTAACATCGATATCTGAGAGTGCCGCCATGCCTCCCCTGTGGCTGTGCAATGTGCAGTGTGCAATGTGCAATGGTCTCGAAAATCGAATGCCAATTTTCAACTCATTTCACGGAACACTTGAATTAGTTTGCCGAAATGCCACTGTCGTTTGAAAGCAGAAGCGCGCCTCCCCCTTCCTTGTTCGTGTCAAAATCCAGTTAACAATTGGAATGGTGGGCAGTTAACATACTTTGTCCTCATTCGAGAGCTATAATCTTGGAACAAGGTTTCAGAGACGCAGACGACAAGTCAGCCTTCTCCTGTGAATGCTTTTGTGTAAATAACAGGTTGGCAGGCAGCTAGCCAAAATATGAAAAGTTCTTTTAGGGATCGTCGCGAATGCAGCTCGTGGCTCCTTTTCAATATTCATACACCCTTTTCTCAAAAATAAACGCCACTCTTTGGGCCGGCAGCTGCAAGGCTGTGGTTAGACCTCCTGATTGCGTGTCGTGTGGCACCGCAATGCGAGTACTCTATAGTAGCACTCGAACTTCTGCCCATAGCGTGGCAGCTGCAGCACCTTGACTCCCGCTGCTGTGGCTTGGTTGGTTAGCATACACGAATGTTGCCATTTCTGATCCACTCTCAAGTTGTTCCTGTTTTTGCGGTCGATTTTCCATTGAATCGAATAATTCTGTTTGAGAGTTGAATTGGTGTTTGATAGGTCAGGAACATCGAATTAAATGGAACCTTTAGTTCCGGTGCTCTTGACATTTAACAGTAGTTCATGTTGATCATAGACCGCAAAGAAATTAAGATGTTAGTAGCTGAGATGCATATTAAACTGTTGTTCAACTATCTTATCGACATAGAAAGAGCTCGGAAAACAGCCTCTGAATGTTATGTAAACCGCCCGAAATGTTCAGTTGTTATTTATACAAAACAACATATATTTATCAAAAAGGAAATCAGTCGCAGAACAGCAGATTGAAGGCACCTTGGCAAATAAAAAGCCAACAGCAAACACGACATTAGCACTGCGCGTAGCTAAAACTGTTCAGAGATCAGAACATGGCGGCAGCTTTAGACTTGACTCGACTCGAATGACCCCGACTTCGACAACGAGCCGGTTCAGCACGTCAGTCAGCACGTGCTGCTGGCAATGCCCATAACACACGCAACGCGTGTAGAATGTAAAAAACGGCTGATAAGTTATTGAGGATGGTGTCTTGTGCGGCAAACGAAAGTAAAGTGATGAGAGGTCGAGCGTAGATACTATGGGCAACTCAAAATCAAGCTAGGAGTCGTCAACGGTCTCAAGGGACAGTGGCCTGAAACTAAGCTAAGAGACCAGGAATTCTATTCGGTGTCATCGCAGAGGATATACAAATTGTTATCATAAGCAATTTAAGGTAGTTTACAGTTATTGGCAACAAATTAAAATCTTTCTCAATCTGACATTATTTTCATTTTCCTTAAGTTAATCAAACAACTGCTAATTTCTTGGCTTTAATTTTGGTCTTTTGTTCAAACTAATGCCTATTTTCTAAGAAGTAATTTAGTAAACACATTGCGTACAAAATGTAGTAATCATGGTTTTTATTAAATTAAAATAAATAGCTTGAAAATTAAGAATATAAGACAAATCTCATGCATAAATATGAATTTCTCTAATTTGTTGACTGTAACTGCATTAACTTATCAACTAGCTTTCCTTTATAGAAGTAATGTTTGAGGCGAGGTGGATGTTATTTGAGCGTCTGTGTGCGTAAAATGACATTTTAATGCTCCGTTATATTTTCATTATTGTTGCTGTTTTGTTCATGTCATTGGCATTGCCACAATCATCTACATCTCCACCTTTTCAGCCATCGAATTGGGCGCCATGCGGGCTGGGAGCAAGCTTCGAGCGTTTTGTGGCAACATGTAAAATCCATTTATTTTGACATGAAGCACATAAATCTATATTTGATCCATTTCTTTCTTTCGCTCAACGCTTACGCGCAGCAGACAGAGAAAAAAGGTGTGAAGTCATTTCCTTGCCATCAGGATTTTTCCCAACTTTTTCACGTACGTCTTATGTTGGATAAAATAAGTTATAGTGATATTATGGAAGAGTAGAGTCGACTTGAAAATACCATACTTAATCTTAAGGGGACAAAATATACATCTAATACATAAAATACTACATACACTTTTAATAGATATACATATGTATGTTGTAATTAATTCGGAACTTGAGCTGCTCAGTGACCATTCACCAAACCGATACTTAAAATATAAATGTTTATTGCTGTTTCAATAATATTTACAACATAAATATTGCCATTTTGGCATATCTGGACGTAGTGGAAGTTGGTGTTGGGGTTGCATCATCATGTGGATTTAGTTTGGCGTGCTCCGTTATGATTAATTATATTGCTTTTGTCCTGCTACTGCTACTGCTACTGCTGCAGTGTCGTCCGCATCTGAGTGTGTCTGTGTGTGCGACAGAATTTGTGCTTTATGTATTGGTATAAGTGCACTCGTTTCTCCCCTCACACATTGCATTGTGTGGTGCCACAGACCAACGCTTACTTACATCAAATGCATGTAATGGCAATTACAATAGTTCCTTGCAATACAATAATGCGGTCCCTCAACACACACACACACACACACACACACACACACACACACACACACACACACACACTCAAGTATGTACGGATGCATGTGCGGTTTACTTAATGTTCATTTGTATTGGTGTCACTTGCAATAATAACTAATGCGACCGTTCATTGAAGCTGACATTGTTTCAAAAGTTAAGTTGGCTTTGGCCACATAAACTCACTGCTTTTTGTCCGTGTAAATGTAAGTCATTGTGTGTGCGTCGTCAGCAAATGCAATTATAAGTCCGGGATTGCACTTGCTTATATGTATCATATGGTACACATAATGCGTAAAATTAAAAGAATACTCGCAATGGCAATTTATAATCTGATGTTTAGTCTGAGTAGGATATACATGGGAAATATGTTTGGTCAACAACAAGCCAGCTGAGCTTTTTAAGTTAGATCAGACATCTCGAAACCCACTTTAAAGATTAAAATTTTAAGTATTGTAATCAAATATTAAACAAACTAAATATGGAATTCTCGAAAATTGATGGGTGCGCCAAAAATGTCAAGGCACCAACAATCGAACTAGCTTATCAAGTGCGAAATTTGAGGGTGAAAAAGTCCCACTGTACGAAACGGGCCAAAAAATCATCGACCCGTCAACAACAACAGTCTCCAAGTAGTCAGCCCATTTGGCGCAAGACGATTTTGGTTAAGAAACACAAGCCTAAAACTATACTTCCAAGGATATTTAGGACGGACCGCAAAACTGGTTTGCCTTTAGATTACGAGCGTACTGTATCGAAGATTATGCGCTATGTGAATCCACAAGCTTCCAAAAGTCATAGTCCCGACCAGTTGATGGAGGCACTGCTGAGTCAAACACTAGTCGGTTATTTAGAGAGCTACAATCGCACTAATGGATGTGTTTTCAAACACCATTTGCGTATGATTCTACAAAATCGGGGACTGAATGCAATAGACAAAGACGTTCGCAATGATGAGAACTTGTTGGAGTTTCATTGCGCCTGGTTAGTGAGGCACTTGTTTTATTTACAAGACTCTAAAAAAATATCACTAAAATAATATCTTACAGCAAGCGCAAACCTCTTCCACCTGCCAATATAGTGCCTACATATCAAAGTAAATTCAATTACAACAATCTGAAGATAAAAAGCAAGTAAAAAGATTGGCTTAGAGTTGTCACTCAGTTCGATTGACGGTTAGCTATATATTTCAAAATTTACGTCCATATACATACATTTACATATTTTAATGCAGACAAATCAAAAAGTTAACTCTTAATAAGTTAATCATATTCCTTTTGTATTGCAGTAAAACGATCAAGTCCAATCATTATAAGTTACTACATATTAAAAATGTTAACATAACGATTTGAAGAATATTTATTGAAAATACATATGCATATAATAAATGTGATACACTTTCGCTTGATTAATGATGAGTTTTTTTTTTTCTGTAAATACATTCTCAATTATCCGTTATATGTTAAATTTGACGTGCTAATATATACAGGTAGTGCGGTTTGAATGCAATTATATGTCAGTCTTGGATTCGTGGGTACAAATAATAGGCTTCAGCTTATACAAAAGTGTTTGGGCTGCTCACCCCCCCCTCTGCACTTCCACTTTGCTCGCTATCAGCTACTGAACGCCGGCTAAAAAGCCAGCTGCGACGCATTGATGTCAATGATTGTGATAAGAGCTCTTGCTATGCTTTGGAGCAGTTGCAAACATTGGTGGCCGATGGGCGGGGCCTGGGCGGGGCTTGGGCGGTTCAGGGCGGTATGGAGCCACTTGAGCCAGCCGAGTTGACAGACAGTGCCAAAGAGCGCGCATTTAACATTGTCTGAACAAGTACTATTGTAGAGCACTCGAGAGATACCGCGCTGCCAATATATCTGCCACTAACTACACTGCAGGCGATCTGGCCTCTCGATCTTGATGGGTGTCGACGTATTTACATATATGTGTGTGAGTGCGTGTGGCAACTCGGTTAAGCATCCAGCAAATATGCCAAGTGCTTCCAGGCAAGATTTTCCTGTTCACTAATTTGAAACGTATTCCGATTCACTGAAAGCATCTTTCAACGGAAGAGAGCAACGATTATCAAGCTGTAAAAGGCAATGTATTTTGTGAAATATTCACCGCTAACTGTATGGCAAATAAGCTATGGAGCTGGACTAAAATTTAACTGCTTAAAATGAAAACCCAAGCAATCATCATTAAGAAGGGCAGAATATCGGGCATTTTACGGTGGCTAATCTCGAGACTACAGCTGCAAAATGTTGTAGCGAAACGTTTGCTGTACATGCGACTTAATATTAAAAGCTTATTTATAACGTAATTTTTCTGCACTAAGGATTTACACTTAGTTTTAATCAATATTAAATCGTGTTTTTTGCGATTTAATAAGGCAGTAAATCTTCATGCTCGGTATTTTAATAAGAAACTTTGACGATTCTAGTATTTAATCAGCATCTAAAATGTTGCAAGACATTTTGGCACAAAGCTAATAAACTAATAATTCTACTTAAATACTTTTATGGTTACCCTCTTCACTATCAAAATACCCAGTGCTTATGTATGTTTTTACAAGTACATGTTTACACATCTAATACACCAACCGTAGTGACCGGTTGAAGTGCCTACGTTTTTGGGCTACTGGTTCAAAAGTGTAAAGTTGCATTTGCGTTTTCATCTTTATCATTTTACGAAAAGTTATGCTACCTACTTCTAGGTAAGGTTTAACGTGTCAAATATTTACTGGACACTCATCATACAGGCTGAATTGTTTAACGACAATTATTCGAACGATGAAATTGTTTTCGTTTTTTAGTCAACTTCGCTGCCTTCGTTAGGTCCTGTCCTTTTTAAATCATGGGTCGGGTGGTTTCAGTTAAATAAATATAACAGCAGTGAACAGCAACGGCAAGGGCAAGGGCAAGAACAAAAGTAAAGGAATCGGTAATCGTACCAGAACTCAGCTTCAACTCGTCATTGTCCTGCTGCCATCAGTGTTGTCCTACTCATAGCCCAAGAGCAGGACACAGCGATTGGTCTCGTTGTTGGTTGGTTTCGATGCTGCTTTTGACGTGCGACAATATTGAGATATCGTCTCAAGTGTAAATTGTTATTGACACTTTGCGTATCGTGTGCTTTAGGCGGCATCCGCATCCCCTAGAAACAGCAGTATCATCAACGTCAATGCCACACCATTTTCCTGCGACTCGATTCTTACACTCCATCAACTTGTTCCCAGTTTGGCTCTGGGTGTGTTACTTGTTTGTTCGAACATTTGTTTAGTTTGTGCATTTGATCGGCAACTGCCGAGTCCAGGCTTTCTTTACACACGACCTCAGTTTTCACATGCACCGTACCTCCGTTTGATGTTCGTTTTATTTTTTGGTTCCTCTTATTGGAGGGTTTGGTTGGGAAGCATTTCGTTTCATAACCTTTTGCAGTAGGAGTCACAAGTACTATAAGATTGTTCAAATATTAACACATAACATGTAACAAATAAAATAAACGCTTTCAATTCTCTAATATTCTCTTTGTGTCTGTTTCAGGATCCTATTCGGACTGAATACTGAACCTCTCACCACAGCATGAGCTACTAACACTAATCAGTATAAACTGAAATAATTTAAAATAATTTAATGATATGATACAAACAAATTATATCAATAAAAAATTACATCAGCATTTATTTCATTTTTATTTCGTTTCATTGCATGCAGTTCAAACGGCAACAGTAATTCAGTTCCTTTGATATCTTAACCACGACATCAGGATTAACGATAAATAAATCAAAATTAATTTAAAAATTAAATAACTACGGTCGATAAGCTCACAAAACAAGACAACAACAACTGCACTCTGCCATTATGGGACCAAAAGTTGACACATAACTACACTGGGCCAGTGGTGATAAATTAAATCATAAATAATTTCATTATTAAGTAAATTCGCTCTTTGCTTACTACCGAGATCATAATTTCAAAGACAAGCTGGAGCCGCAGCTTTTCGCTATACTCGTTTAAGTTGCACTCTCACAGAAATTTCTTGTACGATTTCTAGTGAATTACCAGGCGAACAGAATGATAAGCAAGTGATTGTAGCATTCGCAAAACAAAAACTAAAACAACTGCACTATGCCATTATGGCTGCCAATTATGAGTCAAACATCCGCACGTGCGGCATCCCTTTCTATCGCGTTTCCTTTAGAACATTACTCAGCATGCGCGTCGTCGTCCTCTTCTTCGATCACTGCTGCTAACGACAGAAGGAGATGGCTACACAATGCCAAAGTAAGTAAGTGACAGTGCTGGGTTGATAATATTTAAACGGCACACTACACTGGGCCAGTGGTGATAAATTAAATCATAAATAATTTCATTATTAAGTAAATTCGCTCTTTGCTTACTACCGAGATCATAATTTCAAAGACAAGCTGGAGCCGCAGCTTTTCGCTATACTCGTTTAAGTTGCACTCTCACAGAAATTTCTTGTACGATTTCTAGTGCATTACCAGGCGAACAGAATTGGAAGCAAGTGATTGGTAGCATTCCCAAAACAAAAACTAAAACAAACTGCACTTTGCCATTATGGCTGCCAATTTTGACACAAACATCCGTACATGTGGCATCCCTTTCTATCGCGTTTCCTTTAGAACATTACTCTGCATGCGCGTGGTCGCGCTCTTCTTCGATCACTGTTGCTAACGACAGAAGGAGTTGGCTACACAATGCCAATGTATGTATGTAATAGTGCTGCGCTGATAATATTTTAACGGCACACTACACTGGGCCAGTGGTGATAAAATAAATCATAAATAATTTCAATAGTAAGTAAATTCGCTCTTTGCTTACTACCGAGATCAACATTTCAAAGATAAGCTGGAGCCGCAGCTTTTCGGCGTTTTCGTCTAAGTTGCACTCGCACAGAAATTTCTTGTACGATTTCTAGTGAATTACCAGGCGAACAGAATTGGAAGCAAGTGATTGGTAGCATTCGCAAAACAAAAAGTAAAACAACTGCACTTTGCCATTATGGCTGCCAATTTTGACACAAACTTCCGCACGTGTGGCATCCCTTTCTATCGCGTTTCCTTTAGAACATTACTCTGCATGCGCGTGGTCGCGCTCTTCTTCGATCACTGTTGCTAACGACAGAAGGAGTTGGCTACACAATGCCAATGTATGTATGTAATAGTGCTGCGCTGATAATATTTTAACGGCACACTACACTGGGCCAGTGGTGATAAAATAAATCATAAATAATTTCAATAGTAAGTAAATTCGCTCTTTGCTTACTACCGAGATCAACACTTCAAAGATAAGCTGGAGCCGTAGCTTTTCGCTATACTCGTCTAAGTTGCACTCGCACAGAAATTTCTTGTACGATTTCTAATGAATTACCAGGCGAACAGAATTAGTAGCAAGTAATTGGTAGCATTCGCAAAACAATAACTAAAACAAACTGCACTTTGCCATTATGGCTGCCAATTTTGACACAAACATCCGCACATGTGGCATCCCTTTCTATCGCGTTTCCTTTAGAACATTACTCAGCATGCGCGTGGTCGCGCTCTTCTTCGATCACTGTTGCTAAAGACAGAAGGAGTTGGCTACACAATGCCAGTGTATGTATGTAATAGTGCTGCACTGATAATATTTTAACGGCAGACTACACTGGGCCAGTGGTGATAAATTAAATCATAAATAATTTCAATAGTAAGTAAATTCGCTCTTTGCTTACTACCGAGATCAACACTTCAAAGATAAGCTGGAGCCGCAGCTTTTCGCTATACTCGTCTAAGTTGCACTCGCACAGAAATTTCTTGTACGATTTCTAATGAATTACCAGGCGAACAGAATTAGTAGCAAGTAATTGGTAGCATTCGCAAAACAATAACTAAAACAAACTGCACTTTGCCATTATGGCTGCCAATTTTGACACAAACATCCGCACATGTGGCATCCCTTTCTATCGCGTTTCCTTTAGAACATTACTCAGCATGCGCGTGGTCGCGCTCTTCTTCGATCACTGTTGCTAAAGACAGAAGGAGTTGGCTACACAATGCCAGTGTATGTATGTAATAGTGCTGCGCTGATAATATTTTAACGGCAGACTACACTGGGCCAGTGGTGATAAATTAAATCATAAATAATTTCAATAGTAAGTAAATTCGCTCTTTGCTTACTACCGAGATCAACATTTCAAAGATAAGCTGGAGCCGCAGCTTTTCGGCGTTTTCGTCTAAGTTGCACTCGCACAGAAATTTCTTGTACGATTTCTAGTGAATTACCAGGCGAACAGAATTGGAAGCAAGTGATTGGTAGCATTCGCAAAACAAAAAGTAAAACAACTGCACTTTGCCATTATGGCTGCCAATTTTGACACAAACATCCGCACATGTGGCATCCCTTTCTATCGCGTTTCCTTTAGAACATTACTCAGCATGCGCGTGGTCGCGCTCTTCTTCGATCACTGTTGCTAAAGACAGAAGGAGTTGGCTACACAATGCCAGTGTATGTATGTAATAGTGCTGCACTGATAATATTTTAACGGCAGACTACACTGGGCCAGTGGTGATAAATTAAATCATAAATAATTTCAATAGTAAGTAAATTCGCTCTTTGCTTACTACCGAGATCAACACTTCAAAGATAAGCTGGAGCCGCAGCTTTTCGCTATACTCGTCTAAGTTGCACTCGCACAGAAATTTCTTGTACGATTTCTAATGAATTACCAGGCGAACAGAATTAGTAGCAAGTAATTGGTAGCATTCGCAAAACAATAACTAAAA
The DNA here is from genome assembly GCA_035047365.1 of Drosophila ustulata. Taxonomy (NCBI): domain Eukaryota; kingdom Metazoa; phylum Arthropoda; class Insecta; order Diptera; family Drosophilidae; genus Drosophila; species Drosophila ustulata. The sequence goes on along the minus strand of JAWNPT010000118.1, from coordinate 10,636,668 downwards.
CAAACTGCACTTTGCCATTATGGCTGCCAATTTTGACACAAACATCCGCACATGTGGCATCCCTTTCTATCGCGTTTCCTTTAGAACATTACTCAGCATGCGCGTGGTCGCGCTCTTCTTCGATCACTGTTGCTAAAGACAGAAGGAGTTGGCTACACAATGCCAGTGTATGTATGTAATAGTGCTGCGCTGATAATATTTTAACGGCAGACTACACTGGGCCAGTGGTGATAAATTAAATCATAAATAATTTCAATAGTAAGTAAATTCGCTCTTTGCTTACTACCGAGATCAACATTTCAAAGATAAGCTGGAGCCGCAGCTTTTCGGCGTTTTCGTCTAAGTTGCACTCGCACAGAAATTTCTTGTACGATTTCTAGTGAATTACCAGGCGAACAGAATTGGAAGCAAGTGATTGGTAGCATTCGCAAAACAAAAAGTAAAACAACTGCACTTTGCCATTATGGCTGCCAATTTTGACACAAACTTCCGCACGTGTGGCATCCCTTTCTATCGCGTTTCCTTTAGAACATTACTCTGCATGCGCGTGGTCGCGCTCTTCTTCGATCACTGTTGCTAACGACAGAAGGAGTTGGCTACACAATGCCAATGTATGTATGTAATAGTGCTGCGCTGATAATATTTTAACGGCACACTACACTGGGCCAGTGGTGATAAAATAAATCATAAATAATTTCAATAGTAAGTAAATTCGCTCTTTGCTTACTACCGAGATCAACACTTCAAAGATAAGCTGGAGCCGCAGCTTTTCGCTATACTCGTCTAAGTTGCACTCGCACAGAAATTTCTTGTACGATTTCTAATGAATTACCAGGCGAACAGAATTAGTAGCAAGTAATTGGTAGCATTCGCAAAACAATAACTAAAACAAACTGCACTTTGCCATTATGGCTGCCAATTTTGACACAAACATCCGCACATGTGGCATCCCTTTCTATCGCGTTTCCTTTAGAACATTACTCAGCATGCGCGTCGTCGCCCTCTTCTTCGATCACTGTTGCTAAAGACAGAAGGAGTTGGCTACACAATGCCAGTGTATGTGTGTAATAGTGCTGGGTTGATAATATTTTAACGGCAGACTACACTGGGCCAGTGGTGATAAATTAAATCATAAATAATTTCAATAGTAAGTAAATTCGCTCTTTGCTTACTACCGAGATCAACACTTCAAAGATAAGCTGGAGCCGCAGCTTTTCGCTATACTCGTCTAAGTTGCACTCGCACAGAAATTTCTTGTACGATTTCTAATGAATTACCAGGCGAACAGAATTAGTAGCAAGTAATTGGTAGCATTCGCAAAACAATAACTAAAACAAACTGCACTTTGCCATTATGGCTGCCAATTTTGACACAAACATCCGCACATGTGGCATCCCTTTCTATCGCGTTTCCTTTAGAACATTGCTCAGCATGCGCGTCGTCGCCCTCTTCTTCGATCACTGTTGCTAAAGACAGAAGGAGTTGGCTACACAATGCCATTGTATGTATGTAATAGTGCTGCGCTGATAATATTTTAACGGCACACTACACTGGGGCAGTGGTGATTATTTAAATCATAAATAACTTCTGGAGTCAATAAGTTCTTTTTTACCTTTACTTTTACTATATTAAGTGGAAACGCTTGTAGCTTAATATACCAGAATTATAAGTATTATGTTGTTGTTAAATATTGTCCACACTGGAAATAGTCAGGAAATTTTTGGATGACCAAATCTGGTTACACTTCGTTTGGAAAAGGTAAACAATATGATAATTAAAACATATAAGTTAAAATTATGTTTGTTTGTAAGGCGATGACAAGAAAAGAGTGGATAGAGAAGGGAGAAAACAGTAGAAAGGGAAGGAAAGGGAGAGTAGGGGACAGGAGAAAGAAGAAAGGGAAGGGGGAAGGAAAGTGGGTGAATAGTAAAGAGGAGAAAAGAGAGAAATTGTGATGAAGAAAGGAGAGGAAAAGGAATGGCAAAAGAAGGGGGATAGGAGTAGAGTGATGAAGAAGGAAGGGAAAGGAAAGAAAGGGAAAGGAGGATAGGAGGGGAAAAATAAATGAAAGGAGAGGACAAGAGAGGATGGAAAAGGGAAAGATAAGGGAAGGGAAAGGAAAGGAAGGGAAAGGAATGGAATGCACAGGAAAAAAAGAATAGAAAGAAAGAGGAGAAAAGGAAAGGAAAGAAAAGGAAAGGAAAGATAGGATATGAAGGGGAAGTAATAAGTGAAAGGAAGGAAAGGAGTCAATAAGTTCTTTTTTACCTTCCTGCTTACTTTTGAGCACTTTTGGCAAAGACAGATGGGTGCCTTTATGATGGTGTTGTGTTATAAATGTTCTAACGGCACGCTACACTTGGTCAGTGGGTGTTACTATATGAGGTGTCAAGTGCTAGATCTAAAATAAATGAGTTGTTAGTAATATAAAGAGATAATATATGTTAATTCACAAAGCTCGAAGTTGATAATTAACTTTCAGTTGTCAGCACTTTAGCAGTTTTATTTAAAATAAGCTCGAAAGACAAAATACTTTTTCGATGTTTATTGAATAATATATATATATTTTTTATATTATAAGGACTTAATAGTGCCCATACTTGCAAAGATAATTTTTTTTTCATATTCTCTGCTATCTGCCTTTAAAACTAAATTCAATTGAGATTGTCTACTAGGCTAATCTGCAGACTTGGAAAGATTTCCAAATGGCTGCTGAAAGTATAGGAAGGTTAAACATATTATCGAAGTGAATAAATATACTTTGCAATATATAGAAATAATAATGTTATTGAAGTTTGTTAGTTTTTGTGTTGGGCTTGGAATAGATTTCCATTAATTATGGTTATTATTATTATTATTATTTATAAAATAAATTATAGTCAATATCAGATATTCTTAAAAATATGTATAATAACCACATCCAAACATCGATCGATTGTGGGATAGATTCCCATTAATTAAGATATTAATAAAATAAAATATAGTGAATTCCAGATATTCTTTTAAATGTTATAACCACATCCAAACATTAATCGATGGTGGAATTAGTAAATATTTAGCAAAGCTAAACACAACAGAGTCAACATTTTTGTCTTGATCGTCACATTTATTGGCATCGAACTCGTAGCCGCCATTCTCCCAAATTCAAATATTCATTTGTGTGTAAACTGTAAATGTCCTTAAGTTAGAGGAAGGCTGAGGTCACATTGGGATAGTAAGAACGCGGTCACCTCGCCGATTCAGTGAAGTGTACAGTTTAACATCGGTTTTGGGCCTTTGGGCGAGGTACCCCGAGCAGTCTGAGCAACCCGTGACGTTCATTTGGTTCGTTGTGCTTCATTCATTAGCTTGGTTTCCGTTTCCGCTTCATTCAATTCTCTTGATGCCTTCGCTGCGACTGACTTAATGCCATTGACGTGGCTCAATGTTCGGCTGTACTCTACTCTCTGTTGTGCTGTGTTGTGTTGAGCTTGTGCTGGATGGCTGCCCTTTATTTCTGGATAGCTGCTTCTAGCTGCCTGTTGTTATGTATTTCTATGAGGCAGACGCTGAAGTTCTGAAGGGCGGTGCCCCTTCCATTGCCTTTCATTGCCATCAGCTCGATTCACTCTATTTCGCAATTTATTTTCAATTTATCTAGCCTAATATCGACATGCTCCTAAGTTTTGCTTTGCCTGAGACCTCGTAACTGGCTTAACTGGCTGACAGAATAAACGGACTTTAACTGAATTTGCAATAATGTTAGTTACTCTGGTTCTCATTCTGGTTCTAGTTTAACCTGTGTCAGTTTTGGCTTCCGTCGAACATTAACTTATGCATTCAGATACTCACGGCAAGTGTGAAAATATCTTATTTCGGTGTTGAAAATACTTTACATTATTGACTATCGACTTCTTCTAAAAATTTGTACATTTTTTTGTAGACTCCTAGTTCGTACACAATATGTGAACTGTTAACATATTGTAATGCCCTTAACAGATATTGCCAATCATGCAATGCCTTTAAGACATTTTATGCCTTTAAGACATTTTATAGCCAAGTCATGCTCTGCTTTGAGTCGAACAGTTCATATTTCTCTATTTTAATATTGTTCAAAACACCCGATGCATCAATGGTCATAACAACATTTATGAGTATGATGCATTGCCAAATGCTACATATCCGTAAATCTAGCAATTTAAAATTGCACGAAACGTAGGAAATATTTGGTAAACAATTTAAAAATAGTTCAGTTAAGGTTACAAATGGTGAGGTATGTGTACTTTTACTGAAAATATATGTATGTATTTATGCTTGCATGAAAAAACACAAGAGTTGATCGTTTCCTTTAGCCTAACCACAGAAAACAGTTTTTTCGAAAATTGGTGCATACTTTTAAGGTGTTGGTCATGAACATAAATATTCAAAATGTAATTCTATAATGTCAATTGTTGAAAAATTAAAGGAGCCAATTTTGTTTAAAAAATGGTTTTGTAGCTTTATATGCATTAAGCCAAGAGACGAAAAAAATGTGTATTGCTTCAGGTTTTGTATGCAGTGCTTTTCATTGTATTGTGCACTATTTGCTACTCCAGGAGAACATATTCTGCAATGTAAGAATTAATAGTTTCACCAATCGGATTCAGATATTTAATGCTATTCCTTTATGCGTTACTTTCTTATGTTGTCCCAAATTGTTTTGCATGTCTATTGGACATGTGGGTCACGTAGTCATCCGACTTATATGAAATGCAAATAAACTTTTTTCCGGAAAGCCTTGCTATTTTTGGGGGTAAGAGTTTTCACGGTGCCGTGTTTGTATGTCCGACTGTGTGACAGCTATGCCAAGCTCATGGGCATGAGGAAGTCAAACACGTAGCAATAATATACTGTCGGAAGCGAAGGCTACGCGACGAACAATTGATCTCACAGGTAGCAAATATAGTTGTGAGCTGAATTATTATTAGCAAGTATATCACAGTCTGGCTGGTTAGATTTCGTTTCTTCCTATGAGTGAAGTTGTGATTCGCTTGACTTGCCTATAACATAGTTCATATTTCGAACCTACCCTTGGACATCATCCTCTCTGTATGATTAAGGTTTGTTGATTTGCTATTGTTGTAGTTTTTGTTGTTGTGAATTTGTTAAGCTCATCTCAGCTTGGTTGTCCATCTGCAACTCTGTTGATTTCTGTGGGGGGGACAGTTGCTTTTATTATATTTTATTATATCTGTTGTTGTGTACTCTCTTTCAATTCTGTTAAGTTTTCCCAATCGAGTTTCCCTTTGCGTGTGCATGAGTGTGAGTGCTTGTGTGTATTTGTTTGTGCGTGTGTGACCGGCTTCCTCGATGCTGGGTTGTGTGTGGACAGTTGGCATCGCTGGCGACATCCATAATAGAATTATTTGTATTAAATTCTGGCAACCAATAAATGAAATTGCAGTACGAGTAGATCTCCCAACATCAACATCAACTTCAACATCATTACCACTGCGTAAGGCATGAGGAGGCGAGAGAAGCATAAGAGCAACACTAACACAATTGAAAATTTGCAGAATGCCGTTTTTATTCGCCTATTCTAGAATCTTTAAATTGAATTAAAACTTGGGTTGCCATCCACATCCACATCCACATCCACTTCCCCTATCCATCTATCTCACTACGTCCTCTCTTTTAATATAGCTATTTTCTTGGAGCTTGTCCTGTCTCGTTGTACTTTGATGTTGCTCTGGCTGTTGCTGTTGCCGTTGTTTTTGCTTTTGCTTTTGCTTTTGCTGGCTTGGATTGGGTTAAATGCGCTTATCTGGACCGCAAACAGTTTTGCTTTTGTTCGGGCTGTCGACTGAACTCGAACTCAAACTAGCAAGGGTTGAACATCAACAATTTCCCTGGCATGTATATAATTGAATTTCGTTTATCAAACGTCCCATGATAAATATGTGTTTAAGTGCAGGTACTTTGTAATTTGTCACAAGACTTTCCACACACTCTTCATACTCACAAACTTTCCCATTGACACTAGACTTGGTGCAGAAATCATCTTTGAGCTGCTATTCGAAACAGTGATAGACCCCTCGCTGACTGCTGACAAAGATAGATGGGCCAACCATAGCGCAATCAGCGCCTGCATTATAGAAACTAAAATAAGCTTTGCATACTTTTGTGCCGCAGAACGACTCGTTTCTCTTGCTTTCCCTCGGAAAAGCGCCCTGCCAAGCCGTGCTTTGACTCGCTTTTAGCGTTGAACTATTTAGCCAAACTTGGCGGCGTCAAAGATAAAGAGTGTGGGCTTCTTTTCCAACTTAAGTCTTTTTTGCTGTTCTGCGCTTCTCTCGCTTTATAATTTCACTCCTTTTTATACCCTGTGTCCATTGAAGATAGAGAAGAAGGTAGAACGTAGTTTTCTTCAACTCTATCACTAATTGTAGTCATAGCTTTGTGACCTTTATAGGGTATGCTATAGTGAACACTCTCATCGTCATGCTTTTTACATGAGTCAATTTATCTATATAGGGACTACTGTCAACTATCATCGCGTGTACTTTCAGTCTAACTTGTTAGAAGTGTCTTGTATTATTCGACCGGTTGTTCAAATTTGACTAATAACATTCAAACTTCCGGACATGAGAATGAATGGCTTGCTCAGTACCTGTATTTATCTAAAAGCAAGAATATTATTTTCCCGATAAACATTTAAAAAAAAATCCATTTGCAATCTTGGCAGACATTTGCTAAAATAATTGAATTTCTGAATTAATATGTTTAGTGTCGGTAGTTTATTAGGTTGCCTGTTTTTTTTCAAGAATTTTATTCGTTTTCTAGGTATCGTATTATAATGAATTTTAACGGCTAGACGACACTCATGAAATGCGTCATGCATTTGCTACAAACTGTGCTTCTGTGCGTAATTTACTGTCGTACACTTTGTTATGTGGAGAGCGTAAGCTTGGGGTTGTCTGCGCCATCGATATACAAAATGTGTTTCGAAAACGCAAAATAAGTTCGTATTTCAGGCTCTTACGCGTGGTTCTTGGTTTGTTGAGTTGGCGGTCTCTGTGTTCTCGAACCATGAAGCTGCTTGAGTGCATTTTGACACACTTCATTTTGCTACGACGACGAGACCCGCAACAAAGTTGCAACTCACTCGCAGGCACATCCATCGACACGTGGAGCTTGCCGCATTTTTGGTTTTTTAAGCTACGGCATTTTAAATGTATTTAATTTATTTGAAACTCCGGTAAATCGGTTTATTGACATTAAGTAAGGTTCTTTGAGGCATCTCGATTATCCAATCGTCTGCTGACCAGATTGCAAATGGTGTGCATCTACTTGTTCCAATGGGTCAATCAAATACAGATGCTCAACCACAACGACGCGCTTAAGTAGATTACATATTTCCACCCATTCAGTATCGACAGTGCTCTTGAGTAACCGCAAAATACAATCTTTGAATGAGTAGCATGGCAATGGGGTGAAGCACATGATTTAGTGTACAAATTTTGTGTGGGAAATGCAGTGCAGAATAGTCAATTTAAATATGACATGGTATACTCGTACAGTAATTGTTTGCATTTAAAAAACATTGTATATTAAAATTGTATTTGAATTTTTTAATAAAATCTTCAACAAATTATTTTAATTAAATGGCTTTGGTAGACAACCTAAAGAACTTGTTAAACTTGGCAGGGGCGTGGTCAGCTTTGGCACCACAACCGAGGACAGTAACAACACAAGCTGAATTCGTTGCAAAACTTACAATTGTCAAATGTGCAAAAGCTTAAATTAAGCTTAACGGGACTGCAGACAGCAAAGTACGAGCTTCGGAATGACGTTGTCATTACTAAATAGGCCAAGATGTCGTTGATACTGTCAATGAGCTGGACAGCCAAACTCGTAGACCTCAAAAAATTAAGTGACTCTTCAGGTTTGGTAATCAGCCCTTTGATTGACTGGTGCCAGCAATATTTAGAGCATTTATAGTGCAATAGCAGGAAGGCACTTTGGCATATTGATTTTTCCCTTAAGCTGCGCTCTGATCTGCTCGATTTTCCCTAAACGTCTATTCAGTTCGCCTTTGACTGGTTTTGGGGGCGCCTTTATAATTAGTATAAGGCTGATTGTCAGCGTGCCAATAGTCGGTTCGAAATACAACAACTCACTCACACGTCTGCTCAATTAAAAAAGAAAAAGTTATTCGAGCATAAATACTGCTGACTTGGCTCCCTATGCTGTCGCCTCTTGCCTCTTCACTGATGGAGGCAAAGGAATGGGATTTGAAAAGTGTACGCGGACTTTATGCAATCTGACGAACAACCTTTAATGTTAAAGAATGTTGTTTTCATCGTCGTGTAATAAACAATCAAGGGTGCTCGACTACACAATACCCTGCCCTCTTTCTAGTTCCACCTTTTCTTATTTTCACCATTTTTAATGGGAACAGGCAATAAAACAAGAAAATATTCGTACACGAGAAATAAAATTATAGAAAGGAATTACTAAATGCATATTAGAGATAAAGGGAAATATAACAAATTATTAATAGGATCTATACTTTGCCAAATTGAAAAAGACAACTTTTTGAAAAATATCTTAATTTCTACTGCTGTAATCTGTTTGCTATGATTTAATGCAATGCAATAGCGCAAAGTGAAAATCAACGAAGACAAGAAGTTCTAAATACGGAAAACACATATAGATTACAGAACTCTTACTTGGCTGTTACTTATAGTATATATTTGTATAGCTACTCTTTGGGCCCCTGGCGACGACACTCGAAGTCGAAGTCGCAGTCGAACAATGGTTGCACGTAAGTACGAAGGGTGCAGTCAACTAGCTCGACAAAAAGCCGTTAAGATGTTTAGAGTTCAAAGTCGTAGCGTAGAGAGAGAGCGCCCCTAGTTATTTGTTGGATTGTTTAGTGTGTTTGCTCTATTTCGGTACATGAAAGCAAGGTTAAACTGGCCAAGCGCTTGGAACTTGAAAGGCATTTAATTAATTAATCGCAGATGTTGAAATAAAAAGTGTATATGGTGTTACTTAAAGAGGTTCGACTTGAACAAACAAACTCGTTCCTTTATAGAAGTGAGAAAAGTCAGCCAGCATTGTTGTGATTGCATGTTACGTACGTACATATGTATATACAAATGAGGACACGACTTTAAAAAAAGCATCGACCATGGAGTTCTCGGCCCGAGAAAGCAGAGCATGTTGAGGCTGCAGGCTGCGAGCTGCAACGCTGCAGTAAAACTGTCATGGTGACCTAAAGGCGACAACAACTGCACATAAACAAGAACAACGGATGAAAAACAATGCGCAAAAGCACATTTTTTTTAACACTTGCCCCTCAGTCTCCAGTTGTGAACTCAGTGCAAAAGCCAACTGAATAGATTAAGTACACGATGGGGTTTAAAGGAAGAGTGCTCGGAAGGTCGCAGGTCACGTGCTCAACACAGATAACATTATGTGTAGTAAAAGAGAAATTAATTTCACATCAAATTACTGGTGAACCAAATCTGGTTGGCTTGAGTTCATCAATAAAGAAGGAAATTAATTTGATACACACACATTTAAGGGATTAAAGTATACCCCTTGAGAATTGATATTGTTCGACAAGTCGTACGGAGGGAAGTCAGAGTAAACGAAGCAATTTTCCCGATGACTGCATTTACACAAAACTGCCAGATATAAACAAGACAGGCCTTGTCCGAATAACAGAGAAATTGAGAAACTAGAATCAACATTTCGAATTGGGATATCCCACAAAAATACTGAGTACTATAGTGCTGCAGTTTAAGGAGAAATTGAAATTATACTCGTAGTTGGCGATGAACTCAATGTATGATGAAATCAACTGTGCAAATTATGCACTTCCTCAGGACAGGCTGGCTGTGAATCATTTGATCATCATTAACCAAAGCAACGCAATGCTTATATCCATTTTTGGGCTGTCGGGAGCAAAAGGAAAAGTTAAATAACGCACACAGATACCTGGATGTGGATGTGGGTTTGACGATGCTGAATCAGTCGGTGCCGTCTGAACAACTCTCCTGCCTGGATCCTTACGCTGCTGCACACCGAAGACTGAAAAGATGAAGCAGAGAAAAGCTTGCTCAAAATATTTAAAATGCAATTCTAAAGCGATTTGTTTTATGGCCAGGCCAGTGGGGATGGTGCTGCAAGCCAGAAAATGGCAAATGGCTGCAAACTGCTGCTGGCGCTTGATGAATAGAGGACCCGAGGAAGCTAAGGGGTTCTTACTCGCAATTGTTTCGTTGGCACCAGCATTTTTAGATCTCTTTATATCCGCTTCCGGCACACAGCCGACTGCACTCGACAGACAGACAGACAGAAGCTGCGGTGCTGAAAACTTAACTCGGATTTGATGTTGCCAAGCAGCTGTTAATGTTGTATGATTTATATCGAAAACTGCCAGCGACAGACCAAATCGAGCGGTCAGTTTTATCTAGGCAGCTCATTATATTGCACTCCCTATATTCCTAGAATTCGGTGGCAGTACTAGTAGTTTTTATCAACTCCTCCATGCCACCAATTGCCTAGTCAGTTGTGGGTATATACGAGTATAGTACATATATACATTTTTGGCATGGCCAAAGACCACAGGTCGCTTTTGCTGTCGTTGTTCCTGTCCCTGTTCCTGTCCCTGTCCCTGTCCCTGTCTCCGTCCCTGTCTCCGTCCCTGTCATTGTCATTGTCCTTGCTGTTGCAGTTGTCGTTGTCGATGTCGTCCTCTCAACACTTGGTGTTCCCATCGCCATGGTGACTGCACTTCCGCATCCGTTGCTACTCGCAAATTCAGCCTCCAACCGAATTTGCATCACGTTATCCCGACGCTCAGTTAGTTTATTATTTTATCGGGCCAGTCAGTCTCACTCTCGGAGTCTCTGCAGTTTGTGGCTTGGCTCCAATAGGCACTTTCGATGTCCTTTTGCCATTGTCGGCTCGGATTAGATATCATCTTGCCATGTACCGTGACTTGCCCGCTTTTGGTGTGTTGTACGGCGAATAGTCGCTGTGCTGTGTAAAATGATTTGTGTGTGGCCGCATTTGGATGTTTTTTGCGCAGCGACTCCGTCTGCTCACGCCCTAGAGAACATAAATCAGCACTCAACACATTCGCGTATATACTATATGTATTGTATAGTATATGTTAAGTATGTGTGTGAAAATGCACAAATTTGCAGACGTAATTGCTGGCCGAAGCTATAAAAGCACATTTGTAACTATATTATCATTTATTTCACGTCGAATTCACAATAATTCGAGTATAAATAACTATCGTATCTACCTATATCTAGCTATGGTGTTAATATTGTGCAAAGCCAGTCCAGACCTTCGGGTCTATGCTTTGTTGGTGCCTTGGCTCGTAAATGTGTGATGCACACCTGGACGAACTTTGGCCAACCTGCAGAAAGTTTTATAGGCTTCATAATGGCTGCGGTGCAAGATGGTTTGAGGATGAGACCGATATGCGTGTGTTGAGCACACAAATCAGAACCTAACAGAACATAACTGTCTGCAGCCCAAAATATAATTTTATAAAAAGAAAGTGGTGCTGTCATTTGCATAACCGTCGAGTGTCGAAGCTGTACCACCTAATCTGCGTTGACCGTTTCAGTTGCTGTACGAATTTGTATCCAAATAAGCTGGAGATTAGGTTGAACCCTTGAGTGGAGAATACAAAAAGCAGACTTCCGGTCGCTACGAATCTCAGCATGGCACTTGAAATTGGAACCCCAGCAAGTCAGGTCATCAAGTGAAGCAACTGAGCCACTTTGCGAAATTGTTTCTCGAGCTAAATAATTGGAACATAAATTCGTTTGACCCCATTTTAGTTTAGTTGCTCATTGAGCATTGGGTCGTTCATTACCTGGCCGTGGCAACTTTCAGCACTACCAGAAAATCTGAGGCACTTGCAGTAAATCTGTTAAAGTAGAATAAGAACTGTGTCAACAGCAGGACCCCAAAGTGCGCCTTCCCCTATTTGTAGTTTGTAGTTTGTAGTTTGTAGTTTGTAGCTAGGAGTCAATGGGGTGGGGAAACATTTCTCCGGCTTGGCTTGGCAGAATAAAATAAACTGGAAAAATGCTGGAGGCATTTATAGTTATTGCACTTTTATGCCTCCGCTTTACTCGCCAGTTGACTGCTAGCTTTTATTGTACTTCTGCCATGTTTCGTTGTTCCTTCAAACATTCAACCATGACTAACATTTAAGGCCGTGTTCTATCTGGGGTACTATTTGATGTAGTACAATAGCAACAGCTCAAGTTGCAGCCAAGACACCATACACACACCCCTACAAAGTGCGAAACAATTAGAAAATACCGCTTAATAGCCAACAACTTACATCTTCCACGCATCTTCACGTCACCCCGTCACAGCTTGTCCCAAACGCTGCGGGATTTTAAAAATTGCAAGTGTTTATCATACGACGGGGGGGGGGGGGGGGATGGCGCCATGGAATTAAATCCGCCCCTTTTAGGGCGTGGACAATGTATGTGAGCAGCATTTTATTTTCGTGTGTATGTTTAAAGCGAGAATAAAAATAATTTATTAATGGCTAAAGAATTTTGGTATTTGCTTATTGAATTATTTTATGGATTTAAATTGGTCAACATAAATAAACAAAAGCCCAGTGCAGCAAAAAATAGAAAATACATATGAAATGCATTGCGCATAAATTACGCATTTAATATTATGCAAAAGATTTTTGGGTTCTTGCCGCAGAATTGGCAGCACACTCATCTACATTTGTGTTATTGTAAACCCGTATATTGTTTTAAATAATTAAATACGAGAAGCATTCTCGTGGCTGTTTTCAACTAGGACATTAAGTGGGGCATTCTCGACTCTCGACTATCCCTGCTAGTCCCTGCAAAAAGTGAATTGAATTTACGAAGAGTTCTACAGAATGCTATATATAAATGAAGGCTGCCTGCTGCACTGCAGTGTGTATGCATTGTGCACTGTATCCACACGGTATCCCTACAGGGTATACAACGAATATTAAAACGCTGTCCAAGTAGCACAAACGACATTGTGCTCTGTGCGTATATTTGATGTGAACTACACTGAGACTGTAGCGCACACTAAAAGAACACAAGTGCGGATGAACAGCTCAGTTTTTGCATACAATGTTGTGGGGATATATTTGGAGTTCCTGTGTATAGCATATTTCGATATTCTGTATCTCTTGCCACTTTTTTGGCTCAGTGCACGCACGGTCATCGCTGCAGGTGCGAATACAAATTATGTGTACTGGCAAAATAGCACGCACATACTCGTGCGACGGCCCTCGGGCAAACGAGTACACTCGCAATCGCAATCGCAATCGCAATCGCACTCACACTGACACTCGCACTCGCACTCGCACTCGCACTCGTGCACACTCAACTGAATTCAACATTGTGAATGGCGCCATTCAGTTTTCCGAAGCATACTTTACAGCGCACTCTTTTATTGATCAGCTACTGGTGGGCTGGGCTCAACTTAACTTTTTACCTAATTTCGCACATCAGAAAATGCAGAAATGAAATAGCGCCATCTACTATTGATTATCTACGGGGGCTGGACTGAATTGAAGTTTGGTGCTAATTTAAGTGATGGGCAAATGGAATCATATTTTGGCTTCAGCGCAAAATGTTTCAATAACCCAGAGTTCTCTTTTGAGACACAACTTGGTAGTAAAGTGTGAGAATATCATAAAAAAAGAAATTATATTTTTACTTACCATTCGCAGGCGAGCAGAGGGAGCAGAGGGAGCGCCAAGGGATAGAAGAGCTGCATACCTACGATGCGAAGCGATGCGACGTTTAGCTGTTCTGTAAGCTGAGCTGAATGAAATATCACATCCTGCGAAGAAATAAAAATCAGCGTCAGTAAAAATACACATAAGAAATAAGCAGGAAGCAGCCAGAGATGAAACAGGAAGTGAGGCACACACACACACACACACACACGCATACGCAAAGACGCAGCGTCAAAAGACAATGATGGTGCAGGTTCCCCAAGTCCGGAGTAAGGAGCGCGGTGTGCTGATTGTGATTGTGGTGGTGTGAGCATCGCTATACAGGAGCTGAGCAAATATAGAATACAAACAACAACAAGAATATATAACGATGCTGCTGGGCCCTGCTGCTTTGCTCTCCTCGCTTCTGTCTGGTCGGCATCAAACGTGACGAAAAAATGTTAAAATAAAATATAATAGCTATGCAGCAGTCCCGTTCCGTGGCGTCCTGGACTTGAGCGATAATTTTTTATTTGTATGCTTGCCCGTAAGCCAAAAGTAAGCGCGTCAAAGTGCCCAAAACAAAGCACACTGCATACGGCCAAAAGGGGTGAGTGGTGGAGGGGTGTGACAGCAAACACACACCACGCACCACACACCACACACACGTAGACTTGGCCGCCCCCGCCCCCCCCTCACAAAACACTTTGCAGCCACGGTCGCCGTCAAGCTGCGCGTTATCCTTTGTGTAATTTCTGGTTTAATGAGGCGGCATTGGCAAGAACTTGCCCTCTGCCGCCTCTACATAGCCCCACCCCCCGTTGGCCAGCAGATGAAGGTGGAGCGCGCTTTTAACGATGCAGCTCCACAGTAGGCTGCCCATTTTTTCTGGCATACAATTTTACGACTCGAGCATTAAGTTAAAATTTGTGTTAAATATTTTATTGTTTTTATGGTCACATGAACACCTTAATTTTTACGCGAGCCAAGCAACGTCGACACACAGACTCTGCAAATTATGAATATTGTTTTTTGCGCTGTTCGCGGCTTCCTTGAGCTGCAAATGCCTTAAATGTTCGTCAAGTCAACGCACAAAGCCAAGCTCGGAGCACAAGCACAATTTACAGGTCAACTGCAGATTTCTATCGCTTTACTCCTGGTATTCCACCCTTCATTCACATGATGTGCGTTTTGCCATTTAGTAATAGAATAGTTTCAAAGGTTCACAGTGCGTTCGTCCGTCGCTACACGTCTGATTTGCCACCTTTCCGATTAGTGGTGCAAAGGCGTGGTTCGATTAGTGGTTTGGCTTGAAGCCCCAGCTAGGCGAGTGTTGGGGTGTTGTGGGTCGGCTTTTGGGACTGCCTATTAATTACTCATTGCCGGTTGTTAGTTGTGTTGTTGTGTTGTTGTGTCCAATTAAAAAGGACAAGGTAATCACCAACAAGCAACTAACAATAATGGCTTGCAAAGTCGTGAGGAAATTTCAGTTTCCGTTTCTGTTGCCCGTCCAAGACAGCGAGGCTTTAATTTGCAGTTGAATATTGTATAGTAGCCTATGCATAGACATCGTATTCCCATAAATATTCATTTTTATTCAATATCTAATCCTAATTAATCGCTCGATGGGTGCTACAGAGTGTGATTGGGTCGTAAATAATGAGTGTCGCAAGTACGATGCAGTAGTCGATAGAATATTTGTTAGGCTAATGACCATCATACAAGCGAATACTTTGCTATTGGCTAGACATGCACTTGCAGACTAATAACAGCCAGAGTAAATTATTTTTAGCATGCATAGGTTTATGGCACGTAACGACAACAGCGACAGCAGCAGCAGCAGCAACGAATTTTGCAGATTTATTGCAGCTAAAATCCACGCTAATATAATGCATAAATCAGGCTGCTTAAGTCAACATATATTCACTTGAATCGAGCATAAATAAGTACGTATGGCCGACTCAGTGCTGCTCTAAATGTGAGCCAAGTGAAATTCAGCGAAAACGAATCATTTTGGCCAACAGCCGCTAAAGTTGGGGTTCGTTTTTGGGGGCCGCAGTTGGATGGAGACGGTATCGGAGTTCGGTTTCGGGTTCGTGTTGGCTACCCTAAATTCGACGGCTATATTAGGGGCGGCTGCAGGCTTTTAGCAGAGCGCATTTCACAGAGAGCGCGAGAGTGAGAGAAAAGCGCCGGCGCAGTTGCAGACACCGAATCGCTCAGCTTCCAGTGGCTCTGATTCGTTAAAGGGAAATTCTATAATTGACGTCGAAAGGAAAAAACTGGGTATTCAGTTCTAGCAGCTGCCTGCGAAGACTTAGCGTCGCTAATTGAAATATAGCAGTGTAGGTCAGTTTGAGGCAACATCAACATCGCGCCGTGAGAATTTTATGACTTGGCACAAAATTACGCAGGCAATCGTCGGCTACAACTTGTCGGTTTGAGAAGAAGAGTTCTGCAATTCGCTTATGGCTAAACGGGATGCGTGTCGGTTGTTGAACAGGTAGCAGTCCAACAACACTTGAGCAGCGATCTGCAATGATCACGTTCACGCGTTGAGTGTGCAACAAACCTGTCAAACAATAATTAAAAAGCCATTTACCAAAACTCACGCTAAACGCTGCCCATTTTCTAGACAGATGATGACCCGCCGCATTCAATTGCTTGCCGAGTGCGCCAGAGTGTGGCTGGCTTAACACATTTCCACATCACTGACATCTGTCGATGCTTGGAGTTTTCTGCGGGTTGCCTTACGCCTACGATACGCAGTCTGTGTCTCAGTTGCTGGGCGCCCAAACTCGCAACTCGAAAACAAAACTTCAAACCATGATGAGTGGGAAACGAGTTGGTGCAGAACCAAAACATAAAAACTGGTTTTTTGGGTCAAAAGCAAAGGGCCAGCCACCGCTACTGAGGCCAGACAACGGCGAACTGGCAAACTTGAGATAATTATTCAATGAAGCCGAAGTAGAAGTCGAGGCCTGAAACATGAGACGTGAGAGCTGGTTCCATAGACCTGACGACGAGCCAGTCGACAAGCTGTCGCAGCAGAAAGGGCTACACGCTAAAGGGTTATCGAGTGGCCGACACACACACACACACACACACACACACACACACACTCGCATGCACAGCCGACCGGACAGGTTAGCCAACGAGCGGCAGCAGCAGCAGCACCAACAAAGGTGAGCCCACGTTGCCAGCCTGAGTGTCGAGGCAGAGGCAGAGGCTGAGGCAGAGGCAGAGGCTGAGGCTGAGGCTGAGGCAGCAACAGCGGCAGAGACAGCGACAGCGACAGCACTCGCGTATAAGAGACAAAGCCAAAGCGTGTTCGATGTCCGCTGTGGGCAATTATTCCCGCGCAGGTTCTCTCAGTTTGCCGCTCTCTCTTGCGGGCGCTCTCGTTGCGACTCTCGACTCTCGACTCTCTTGGTGTTTGGTGTCGCTCTCCGGAAGTTGTGGTGGCTGCTGCTGCATTGGGCAGCGCCAGTGCTTTATTCCTGACGCTGAGCTCGGCGCAGATTTAGTACTCAATTGTTGTGCTGCTACGGCGTACGTGAACGCGGACTGTGAAACACACAACGTTCTGTTTTCAGATTCACAGAGTTCACAGTTGTCTGTGTGAAGTTGTAAGTGTTGTGTGTGCTGTGCTGTGTGTGGAGTTGTGTGTGGAGTGCTGCTTGTGTCTGGTTTCTGTGTCCGTGTCATGTCGTGTGCATGTGAGTGTATTGGTGTATTGCTGTTCGTGCCTTTGTATCTGTATCTTGCAACGGACAAAATTTTGAATGCGAAAATATCGATGTTAGAAACGCAGCTGAAGCGAAACAAGCAACCACCCAACAAAACAACAACGACAACGACAACGACAACGACAAAAAACCTCAAAACTACGTGAATATTAGGGTGGTGCTTCTTCAGTGGCCGTTGCAAATTGTGTGTGGCTGTGTGTGTGAAAAAACAAACGGCAAATGGAATACAATTCTCTCGCCCAAAATTCGGATATTTCGTAGCAGCCATCGAATGTGGAGCTCGTGATTTTCACGCTCATTGCCAAAGGAGCAAAGGACCACACCCGCGCGGATGCACAGGTTACAAAAAGAAAAACCAAACGGCTGCCAAGCCAGAGAAAAGCACCAAAGAACCATAGTAGAACAGAGCAGAGCAGAGCAGAGCAGAGCAGAGAGGAGAGAAGTTGTGCAGAGCATAAGAAAAATTCCAGTTTTCGCCTGCAGCCTAAAGGATCACACAGAGAGCAGAGAAGTGAGCGCAAGAGCAGGTTGTCGTCGCCATCGCCATCGCCATCGCCGTCGCCGTCGTCGTCAATAGCTGGAACGCAACTCTGCTCAAGTTCTAGCCATGTCCACAGGGGTTGAGGGGGACAGGGAGGCGAGGCAGTAGTTGTCATGCAGGATGTTTGCTAAAGTTGCGCAAGTGAATATTTCCCGCTATTTTTTTGCGCCCACTGAAGTGAGGCGATTGTGAGCCATTAGGAATCAGCATCAGCTGTTTGGGGTCGACTTTCGGCGAATAGTTTTGCAATCGCAACTAGCAAAATATTTGTAGAATTTCAATTATTTAAAAATAAAGGCGCAAGATAATAACAATCAAAAAATGTTGCCCACATCATTTCTTGTTGTATTTTTTGCGATGTTATGGAAAATGGTAAATTGCTTAAATGCTCCGTTGTTGCGAGCAGAGTTTTCGTGTGTGCCTGGAAAAGTTGTGCAGCAGTCGGCAGCGCAAAATTTTCCAGAAGAGAGCGTTGTCGTCGTCGTCACTGCGACGCTGAGCCAAAAACTGAAACTTGAAACAGAAACAGAAACCGAAACCGAAACCGAAACGAACCAGAAACAGAGGCAGAGGCAGCAAACATGAGGCGGGCAGGCTGTTCAGCTTCAGCGTTGAGCTTCAGCTTGTTGTCGCTCAGCGTTTGAGGTATCGCCTTTAAATCGGCAACGGAGCAACGGAGCCGCTACTCACAGCTGTGAAGAGGTTCTTTGATGCCCTGTGTGGTTCTGTGTGTTTGGCCCGGAAGGAAAAGGTTAGGTCGAAAATAATAAACGCGAGAAGCGTACTGAGACCAGTAGGTTGACAGCTTGACAAATTGCGAAAGTTGATTCGGATTCGGATTCGGATTCGGTTCGTGAGGATTCCAACAATACACATTACGCAGTGTGATAATTATATAATGCGTCCGTCAGAAATGCTATGTGCCAAATGAGTCACGTGCTTGAGACTCAAGTAAACTCCGGTGTACGAGTGCAAAGTGTACTATGTTATATGTGTGTGAGAGTGTGAGTGCGGCTAACAAACAGGGCGTGGAAATGTCAAAAGTGGCAATGGCAATCGACCAATCGGGATTTATATGCAACGACTTCCTTTGACCATTTTGCGATTACAACATCAAAATCGAACATAATTTTCTTATTTTTACGCCATATTGATTTTATTTGTTGTGCATAAAACCCTCGCGTCGACTGAAGTGTGTGTCCTTGTGTGCGAGAGTGTGTGTGCTTCGTCCTGCCATTTATTTTACGTCTTATGTATTCTTTTTGTTCTCCTCCTTCGAAATGTACCCTTATTGTGTGCAGCCCCCACGTAAAAGTCAACGGCAACGGTTTCAAAGGCAACGCGAAAGAATCCGTCGGCAGCAGCCAACTCTGACTGCTGACTGCTGACTGCTGAAGTCCTTCATCAAAACGCAAACATACATACGCACAAGCGAATATATATACATATTTGAAAAGAAAGTGTCATAAATCAAGCGATTATCCTGTAAACAAAGTGTAAAACGCGCTCACAGCAGCAACAACAACAAAAGAGAACCAACCCAACAAGGAGTTTGCCTCTCCCAATAAAACGCCATTTTTACAACGTTAAAAGCCAAACCGTATAACAAGAATAACAACAACAACATAGTCCTTTTTATTGCTTGAGCATTTAATTTTGCTGAGTTGGGATTCTGGTGTTGGTCATTTGCTGACACCCAACAACAATTTAAGCACTTGGCCCTCTTGGCCCAACAATTTGGACGGAGCAACGAATACTACATAATAACTACATTGGATTGGCTTTGAATATTTTGTATAATGCTCGCGCCAGTGAGGTGAGTTTTTTTTACTATACAATTCAATACATGTGATATGCAAATACTACAATATGCGAATTTAATTACTCAACATTAACATAAATGTCATATGATTCAATTACTAAAGATTTTGTGGCCTAAATGCCTGACTTTGTCAGAAATGGAGTTGCAAATTATATTTAGACATTAGGGAGTAAGTAGGGAGCATAAGATGGCTTCAGTTATCTTGCCTTTATGGATTGACTTTTGAGGCTCGTCTTCTCCGGCGGACAATGTAACTGAAGACTCAAGCCACAGCACTATGAAAAGCACATCCGCTCTATAGTTTTAGATTCAACGCTTTGGATTGCAAATTGCAGACGCTTCAATTGCAAGGAGGAAATTACATTTTCCATAATCAGAATTGTTGCCACATTCTGCGTTTTGCTTGACTTCACATCTTTAAATTTAAAAACATTTTATATCGTTGGTTTTCTTTCCACTGTGATTCCCCATACCAAGAGGTATTGTGCTATTGAAAAACTCTTCAGTGAATCTCTGTATCTGTATCTTCAGTTCTCTATAAGTCTGACAGCTTCGTAGCAGGCGGAAAGAGCAATTGTTACAAATTGTTAATAATGATAAATGTTTCGTTTATCTCTGTTTCAACACTGCTGGTGTTGTGTGATTCGTTTGGCCTTTGTTCTGAATTGCACACACACACACACACACTCCGTCTGGTACCTAAAAAGGATTATTTCCACGGATACAGATACAGACACAAATACATTTACAGAGTCACATACATCATTCCTTCATTCAGTGCTCACACAACAAATGGGCAGCAACTTGAAATCTATTTGAGTGTTTGTTGCTTTTCTTTTACTTGGCTGTCTGTTTGCTGTCGTTTGTTTCAAGATTTATGTCTGCTCTCTTAAGTAGTTCAAATTGGGAGAGTTTTGTTTCCTACTATATACAGTGTGACGCTGTCTAGTCATGACGCACGCCACAACCAACAACTACTTGGATTATGAAGGCCAAAAGCACTCTGTTGGTTTGTTTGTGGCTCCTAAATCGATTCCCATTATAGATATCGATTGAATGTATAGTATAGTATAGTATAGTAGAATCTAACATGATTGTACACCAAGTCGTAGACTTGCGTGTTTCTGAATTAAGGTCAAACACAAAACCATTGTCGATTAAGTGTTTTGCATCACATACTCACTCACTTATTTGTATACATTAGCTCGCTGTATACGAGTATGAATAAATTTCAAATTCATCGCAGTGACGTCGCTAAACGATATTTTCTCACGCAGCCAGCCAAAAATACAGATGGCATGCAGAAAAAGAAAACAAGTATGCGAACAATAGTCGAAAGTGGTCGACTATGAAATACTCGAGACAAAAACAACAGTGCCCACTTGAAAACATTTTCGGTCTATTATCAGTGATCTCAATACCCTTTAATTGCTTATTCAAAGTACATGATATTGCCTGCATCAAATATTGTCGCTTGCCACTAAGTTGTCATACCTATTTACCCCACAGAGTATCGGGTATCAAAAAACGAATACAGGCCCGTAATAATTGTAAACAAAAAGTAGCTATCGAGCAACAGCCAAATGAAAATATCATCGAAAAGCGTACAACAAAAAGCCAAAAAGCAATAGTGGAGCACACACAAGGGAGAAAGGCGAAGGGGCAACGCTTGTGAGGCATAAAAACATAAGCAGCGCAGTGACTGACCAGCTAAAGCAGAGCCAGCGACAGAGGCAACGGCTGGTCAAGCGTCTCGTAGTTCATTGGAATTTCTGTGTTGAATGTGAGACCAGATGGGAGTAAGCTGAGGGAAGCTGGAAGTGGACAGGGGTAAGGGGCAGGGGCAGCGGTAGAACAAGAAACTGAAAAACTTGGAGAGTACTTGTTATACTTAGCTAGAGAGTCAGCAGTCTTGTTATACTATGTTCTATATACTATACACAATACTTTTCTATGTATTTTTGTATACTCATAATACGAAAGTGGTGAAAATCTGCTGGGGATTGGCTGTTGGAATCCGATTGGGATTTTGAAAGGTATCGCAATGGTAAATTCAAAACCCAATTTCCTCTCGATAATGAACCTAACGAAATGTGTTCGCTGGACCTGGACCTGTTTATGTTTGTGTATTTCACAGATACAAACTCACACAGACCCTCTCCATACACTCTGACGAGCGGTTCTATGGCTGCATGGCGCCCAAAAACTGGCGCGCATAATGACGCGAAGCTTCGGCACAAAACATAAGTCCAGAGAAGCCTGAGAGCAAAGCATGTGTTGTGTATAGTGTTTGCTTACTTTTGGAGTGAAGTGGAGTTATTCACCACAACGGCGATCAACTTGAATCGAAGTTATACAGCTTGGTTTCGTATAAGAGATGTGAACTAACTTGTTTTCCCGTACCTGAAACCAAACCCGAACCCGAACACACAGATAGAAGATATTCGTCAAACAGATACACAGAATTTCCTGCTTCACCAACAGCGTCAGCATCAGCAGCTGTGCCGATTTAATGACGTCAGTGAAGGTTTTAGAATGCAATTTGCTGCATCAACGTAAACTGCGAATGCAACCTTAGATCTGCCCACTTCGTACTTTTCACTTGGCCGTTCTCAGTTCTTGGCTATTAACTCTTGGCTCTTGGCAGGTAGCTGCAGTTCGATGCATGAGGATGCAGCTGAACACGAGTTTTTATTGAATTCTACTCATAGTTCGGACTATGGCTTCATGTACTCGTATTTTTTGCTCGTACACACGCTCGGACCTAAGCACGGCGCATTGTTTTTTTACACTTCATTGGCAGTGGAGCGTAAAATTTGACCTAGTTTGTGATGTATATAGTATTTACAGCAACATAAAACTCCGACCTCCTACAATGCCACGAGGGTTGCAATAACAGCAGGGAAGAATTACATTTTTTGCGTAAGTTTTAGTTATGCTGCGATCAGAAAATACATTTTTAAATATTCATTTTGCATTGTTGTTTAATTTTTCTGAACATGGCTTATGCTACAAATATTTACTTTTCTGCTACTGAATTGCAAATAAAGGATCAAAAGTTTTCAACCATTTTAAGTTGAAAAATGGCTGTAATTACTTGAATCTTAAAAGTTTATGCTCTCGACGCTTTTTGAAGTTACGCTTGAACTTTGTATTTGCAATAGAGGGAGAGGGTGAAAAGGCTCTGAAGTTTGACTTGGACGTAGCAAGCAGCAAGCAGCAACAAAAGAAAAGTTGCGAGTTTTTCACATGATTAATATTCGGAGCATGGGGAATGTGAATCACACATTAAATAGACCCTTTTAACGACATCCCCTGACCACAATGGCTTACCAATACGAGTAGAGGCAACCACAGAAGTGCTGGAGTGCTCACACCAATCTATGCCAGCATAATTTGCACTGGATTTTCCTTATACAACGCCCTCGAGCTGCCTCCATCGCCTTCGCCCTATGCCCTGTCTCTGCCGATGGTCGTCGAGTGCTATTTTAAGGTTGGACAGTGCTCCGGCGATTCCTTTCGCAACTTGGACTTGGACTGGTGCTGCAAGGCATTCGGTGTTCATTATTTCGTAGCACCCATTAAAGTAATTTGCCACATTTGTCGCCGGCCATTAGACGCTATTAAAGCGCAATCAGAACCCATTCCAGCAACTTGTGCCAATACTTGAGAATCAATTTAAGCAACGAAAAAAGTTATCGAAGTTTCTGCTGCACGAACCCTTTTTATTAGTTTGCCAATATCGACAGCATAACGAACTCTCTAAAGGTTTCCTCCATTTCAATAAGGGCTCACATTGATTCAGGCCACAGCGCAACAATGAGAACGACAACTACAACGACAGCGACTCGCGAACAGTGTAGTTACACTGTACATACAGTTCAATACTCAATGTGGTTCAATGGACTCTACTCTTCCACAGCAGGCGCCGATTTTATGGGTAAGGCACAAAATCTGCTGATATTACTCTGCTTGAGTTTGCGAGTGTGTTTCGAAATGTGTATACGGCGACTTGTATATGAGCCTGCTTACTTAGCTGCTGTGTTGGGTGTGTGTTGAAAAATCAATATCTTGAAAAAGTCCTAGGGCTGTGGCTCGTTGTTTGTGAAATTATAGAGCCACAGAGAAGCGCACTTTTGGGACATATTGTTGCTTGATACATGATGATGGATTGAACAGCGATTCAGCGATTGAAGCAACCAATTTAAATATATTTACTTGCTTAGTATATATACTCTAAGTAAATGGCCTTATGAGTGTGGATAAATATTGCTTTTAATTTGTGAGCGAAAAGTGCGAGTTGAGTTCTGGTAGAACTCAAACTGGATTCCAGCGCTCAACTGCTATGAGCACTTTAAGAAATGGAAATTCATTTTTTGCATAATGGGAAAAGTTTTGCACTTCAGTCTTGATTCGCCTTTCTTCTGCTCTTCTGCAGCGCCAAAAGACGCCCTGCTATCCAAGGGGTGGGAATAAGAATGACTAAATGGGGATACCAAGGTGGGGGCTAGGGGAAGAGGGCCGACAAGCGAGGACAATGCGCCGAGTCAAGTGTCAAACTTTATGCTAGAGTCTGGTTCGGGATTTTAAATTTTAAAATTTCCGACTTAAAGCAACACAATTATGGACTTCTTCGACGTTTCCAACTCACATTCTTTTATACGCTCATTTTGTGCAAAATGACATAATTGGCCATAGTGTAAAAAATGTCTTCCCAATCTAACAACAATAATTGCAGAAACAAAAGTTGGAGCTAAGAAACCACAAGCCATAGCCATAAGAAATTATAAATTTTGTAGAAGATGGACCAAATTATACTAGAACAAAACATTTGTGTTCAAAAATTGTTTATTGAAGGTGTACGCAAGCAAATACTTATGTATTATGTAATCGTGTTCAGATTACAAACTATCATAATGTGCACTGGGTATCTCGTAGTTGAGCACTCTCGACTAGGGCGTTTTTACTTGTTTCTAACACGGTGAAACTAAGTGTATCTCGGATTACAACCCAACTACCCAAGTTTTGCTTTCAAGGATTAATAAATAAAGTTAATCAGGATTGAATAGCTTCTGTTATGCATGCTTGATAGCACAGTTCGATATGGTTGGTCATGGCCATGTGGCCAAGTCTTTACAATCCGTCATGGCTTCTAGGTGCCTTCTGCCTGATGGCCTTTTATATATTATACTTGTCCGTTTGTTCGCTTGAGAAGCACAAATAATAACAAAACTTTTATTATTAATTTTTCTTAATCGAAATGCCGCAATTAAGCAAGAAACATAAAACTTTGCACTTCCCTTTTGATGGCGCCTGTCCGACTTTCGGGGTTTCATTTGATATGCTTCTTGCATTTGATTTTGGGTTTGGTTTGCTTGTGGCACTTCTGGACTGACGCTAAGACGTCTGTTGTGACCTCCCACAAACAACCCAACAACCCAGCAACCCAACAATCCAATGACCTAACCACAAAGCCAACAGCTCCTGGCGAACGCTCTGTTTCTTCTCATATAATTTTGTTCTTCCACAATTTCAGCAAAATATATTCTAAGAAAAGCTGAGAGAGCTTTTTGGGAGCCAGCAAGAAAACGAAAAGTGAAAGAAATGAACGGAGCAAACTTTGTACAGTTTGAAAAATATTATTAAGAATTTAATTGCTTCAGAAGAAAGTTTCTTGCTCAAAACGTTGCCGAGAAAATTGCAATAAATTGAAAAGCGAATAAATGAGAATATTGTAAAATACACAACGAACATTGAGGGTCGGTTTGTGCAGTGTCATTGATGTCAGCACTCCGCACTCTGCGCTCAGCGCTTGGTCTTGGTCTTGGTCTTGGTCTCATCAGATAGTAATGCAATAATGCCCAATAAAGAAAATAAATGCCAGTAAAATTAAACAATTCATTATGGAATCACTAGCCCCATATGTCGACAATGGCAACGGCACAAAGCCGGGCCAACAAAAGCAAACGTTGACTCTCTGTCTCGGGTTTCAATGAAAATTTGTTGCGTAATGGCTTTTGAATGGCAATGGTAAAAGTGAAAACTAAATGAGAAGCAAAAATTTATTGTAAATAACATAAATGAGCAACAAGAACGACCGACACAGTAATAGCAACAACTGAAGCATCTGCAACAGCTACCTAAGCCATTGCCATGGCTCTTTCTGTTGATGAGGATACATATTCGTATTGTGCTGTCCAGAAGTTTTTGCCTTCAGACGGACGGGTCGCTTTACAAAAGCCATATCATTTCCTGGCCAGCCTGACCGGTCGTTTCTCCTCATCCCATCTTTGGCTATTTATGCACAAGCCAATAGGCGGCCATCCTGCGAGCCAAACTGGGCTCCGTCTAAAAAGTCTCACCGACCAAATTAAATTTCAAAGCGTGGTGGGGCGGTTGTCAGCCATTAGACCATTATGGGTTGTGCTGGTCTCGATGACTCTGGCCCGCACAGGAACCCGCAAGCATCCTGTTGATGTCAGCAAATTTTATTTATTTGTGGTTCGTGTTATATTACAACATTTTAGAGCAATTAAAATTGTACAATGGTCCGTGCTCGTCTCTGTCCCATTCCCGATCCCATTACAGCCCAAGTCCCTCGAACATCGCCACAATCCCAATCGCAATGTTGCTAAAATTGCTGTTGTATTTTGCGATGTCCTGGCAACGAGCGGCAGTTTATTTGGCCGCATATTTTTTAAGATCATTTAGCGTTAAGTGTCTGCATAATGATATATTGACTTTGACAGTCGTTTGATGTTCTTTTTCACCTAACATTCTACCTAATGGCCGTGAGAATTTTGCTGAGCTTTGTTTCAAAATTGCCCTGATATTTTATTTGATTAACAGATAGTATCTATATTTTGGTCCCAATTTCACCTTTAAATTCTCGTTTTATTGTACTCAAGTCATTATGCTCAATAAATAACTTCTGAATCAGTTAAGCCATTCTAATAATAATTCACACTAATGAAGGATGTTGGAAGGGTAAAGAATGTTGAGGCGCAACTGCGACTCGCTGTTGAGATGGACGCACTGCGTCAGCAATGAAAGTCAACAAGATAATTTAAAGTCCGACAAGAGGATAAGTCCGCAGCAGCTGTTGCGATAGGGATGATTCCATATGTTTCACAAGTGCCCTACATACGACATGCATATGAAAACCATTATGCATGGCGACTGTTCTTATTGTTTTCCCTATTGTTATTTTCCTGATGCGCTAACAAGCTTACATACTTTCGCCTTGTCTCTCTTCATCCAGCTGAAACACAAATGCACCGAACAGCGAGCAGCAAGCATCGAGCAAGGGACGACCCATTTCATTAAAGTTTTAAGTCGCACAATGCGGCGTATGAGCGATATTAAAAACGAAAACAGTACAATGCCGAGTAGTCTAGTCCTTGTACTGGTTGCTAGTGGTACTTTTATGCACTTCAGTGGATGTTCTGCTGCTGCTTCTTAATATTTTTTGGGGCATGCACAAGTATATGGCCTTCCCTTAGTTGGGTCCGACTGCTGCAATGCCATCACAATGAGCAAAACTTGGGAAATTTTGTGTTTTGTGCTTAAGAGCGCCTTTACCACATACTATACTCGTACCACACTTTCAAACACTCACCCAGCCTCAGTCTCAAAGTGTCTCAAGGCGTTGCCAGACGGGGGCTATGCTGAACAAGCACTCGCAGTTATTAGAGAGTACAATACGGTGTCGAAAATCTCTTTGGGACGAGTCCCTTTTGTGTTGTTGATTTCAAGAAGCTGCTCGTAAGTAAATTTAATTACTTTTTTTTCGTGTTAAGCACAGTCGTTTTTGTGACATTTAAAGTGTACAAGTTGTGAGCACTCAACAAAATTCGAAATCAATTGCGGCCACGTGTATTGTGGAATAATTTGTAGACAGCACTTTGGCACAGAAAAACCAGTTTTTTTTGTGGGGTACCAGGATTTTTAATTAAAATGGAGGCCTAATGTAAATGAGCCAAGTAAGCTGGCTAGCTGGTTGGGAAAGATCATATGAATGGGCTCGTAATGTGACCGTCCACTAATCGACAGTTGCCATTTTCAACTTTAGTGTGCAGTCAACCAAAAGCTTTCACTCGCCACATCATCCACATCCGCCTCTCAGCAACAGAAGGAGCAGCAGCAGCAGCAGCAGCAGCAATGGCAGCGGAAACGGATGCTATAAAGTGCTGCCACCACGTAGGGCAAATATAAAATGGCGGCTCGTCATCGTCATCGTCGACGTGAACGTGAACGTGAACGTCAAAAGGGCTCATTGGAATGCGTTCCATGTCCTCAATGCTCCATGAATTTTGGAGCTTGGTACACCTCAGTAGCCCTGCCCTGCCGTGTCCGTATTCATTGCTGTACACAAACATTTTAATGACAACGCTGTGTACCCCAAAAGCTTGTGATGAGTTTCATGCTGCACCCCAACACACACACAATTCCAAAAATAGACGGGATAGGAGTGTAGTCGTAGAATGTAAGCCAAATCAATCAACTAATTTATCAGCCACGTCCTGAGTCCGTCTCTTAGCACGTTCAACGGCTCCTGCCCCACAGTACTTCGTTCAATGATTGCCACACACATTCGGTTTGGTTTTGCATTTGGTGTGGTGGCAGCAAATGCAATTCGTTTGCTGATTTGTCATTGTTAGCTGGCTCTGCAACAAAGATGGTCGCCACAGTCGCCCCACAGTCAACTAGCCCGTCTGCTGTCCCTCATTCCGCATCCTCTGTCTCTTGTCCGTCGTTCCTGATTCCCCATCAGGCCAGGCCCCATCGTCCGACATCCGGCGTCCATTATGCGATGTTCGAGCTCAACTTGAGCTGATTTACAAATGAAATCATACGCCATGGCGGGTTTTTCGGTAATGAAAATTCAGCCATAAGGGAAATCATTTTTCCGGCTTTTGTTCTATTTTAGTTGGTTCTCTGTGCCGTGCCGTACTGTGCTCTCGAGTTCGCTAGTGTTCTGAAATGCCAATGGAAATGGGTAGAACGCCTAATGTGATTTTCGCTGCTTGCTGTCTGCTGGATGTGAAGGAAGGGCCTATAGTTTTGATGTGGTTGCCATAGTTGGGGTAAGGAATGTGGGGCTTGCTCTTGCGCTGGGGACCAAGCGAAGAGGAGAGCAGAGAAGAGGAGGAGATTCTCGGAGCGCGCACGCTCTATAAATAAATTTTGTTTTAATAAACTTGTCATAATGCCAACGCGCAAAAAGTTTTCATAATACTTCACAAACCTTGACGTTATTAAAATTTTACATGACATGGCAAAAGGATTAAAGCCAACGCATGTGCCCCGTCCTGCCGAGCATTGTTGTTGTTGTTTATTGTTTGTCGTCTGCTTAGCGCTCTCACTGGAGGGTATTAAGTTATGCATTAAAACATCACTAATGACGTTTATACACTGCCGTCGCAAGCGAAGCACAGAAGCGAACCACAAAACCCTTTTCCCCATTTCAACAAAATTGAAAATTAAACGTAACGAGTTGTCTTCCTGTTTCGTAACGACTTTTCATTCGCCCCTTTTGGTTCCCCTCGTCACCATCTCATTTTCTGAAATTATCATGCGTTGGCATTTTTTGTCCTATCTACACAGAGCGAAAAAATCAATAATAATATACAAAATCTCGATTCAAGGCACTTTTACGACTGTGCGACTTTATTTCAAATAGAATTTAAATTTCAAGCATTTGTATTATTTTGTTCGTATGAAACACGATGTGAATTCATAGACACCTGATTTTTCTCTATGTGTACCTTAATTGCACCGACAACGTTTAATAAAACAAAAGCAGCAGCAGAAGCAACGGTAAACCCAAAGCAGAGGCAACGCGTGCCTTGCTCTTCTTCTTTCACGTGGCTACTTGGGCCCAGGTCAGGGAAAATCGTTCCGAAAGACGCGAGTCCCGCGAGTGTGTGTGTGTGTGTGTGTGTGTGTGTGTGTGTGTGTGTGTGTGTGTGTGTGTGTGTGTAGCGTTTTTATGCGCTGTGGGTAGAATAACATTCCAGGAGCTGTCTTTGTGCGTTGCTACGTTTTACACAAATTAAGCGAATTCCGTTCGAAACATTTCAAATAATTTAATTAAAAATACATTTTTGGCAGCAAACGAATGAAAACACACACATACTCTGTGGTGCCATGCAACATTTAGTTGCATACTTGCGGGGCTATAGAATGGGCTACAAACGAATAAGATTGCTAATTGCGGGCACAAGCCCTTTTAATTAACTGCTCAGCAAACGGGGCTCACATAGCATAACATATAACACCTAGTCGAGATCCCCAGATACGAGTGCAAACTATACAACATTCCATGCACCGAACGAACACAACAGAAGACCATGATGATGACAATCAACACGAGTTTTACATTAAAACCGAAAGTTTTGGTGTGCCGAACGTAGAGGAAGGAAAAGTTTGTGCTATTTGTATAGGCACTAGGCAAGTTTATGGCCTTTGTCTTCAGTCTCAATTCAATTTCCCAAGTGTTGCGCCCCTTTCTCTAACTCCCTAGATAAATCTCGCCTAGCCCTTATTAGTTTGTCTGTGTTGTAGCTACAACACATTAGCTGCTTAATTTTATGGCCAAGTGTTTGCGTCCGTGTCTGTGTCTAAGTCTATATGAAATGGTGTTGAGGTCCCCACAAAGGTGTTTGTCTCAGGTAGCGCGCGTTCTTATGAAAAACTTTTGTTTATTAATTTGCCATTTACACTTGGCAAACTTGTTCAAGATGTTGGTGCCGTGATAACAGCCAGGCGTACCTATATCAAACCGAATTCGGCATTAATATCGAAATCAATTGCTCATGGGCTGCATAGAGTCCATAGAGAGCCGAGCATTACTCTGAGTGCCCTGTTCGAGTTGCCTGTCAGGTGGCTTGACATGTCGCTGGCCAGATGTCGTTTGTGGCGTGACAGATTCATCAAGTGCAGCCAGTCGCCTATCGCCTATCGCCTATCGATCACGAAACACAAAAAAAAAAGAAAACAAACTACTGAAAATACTGGCACTCATATGCATTTTGCTCTTTGTTACAGATGACGCCACTGCAAGTGAGAACGAGAATACGTTAGGCGGCATTGACTATGGGAGCAGAGGCATGGGCGTGTGTGCGGACCTTGGGTCTTATCGATGGTGTCAGGCATTAAGCCGGTCGCGTTGGTCGTGTGCCACCAACTCAAGCCAGCCAACCAACCAGGGGGAAAGCGAGCGACAAGAGCAGGCACCACAACAACCATCAGACACAATCAGCGAAAGTACTACTACGGTGGAGTCAACAATCGTGAAATTACCAACAGCAGCAGCAGCAGCAGCAGCAGCAGCAGCAACAACCAGAGCCAGAGCCAGAGCAACAATCGCGACAGCGACAGCGACAGCAACAACAACGATCCAATCCGCGACTCTGACGGCATCCTCGGTAAAAACGGCTGCGTTCACAGTGAAAACAACGAAAAGAAGACACCTCCGCCACGAGGACGACGACGCCGAAGAGGACGTCGACGAGGGCTGCTCTAGAGCGAGCACCAACAAAACCTGCCACGTCAGCAGCGGATCAATACGGACGTTTAAGCTCAAACTTGTATTGATTTGGCTGCTTGCCTTGTTGGCAAAAAATGCACAAGCTCACAATATACCAGGTAAGTGGCCAAAGCCAATGCTTCTTCACTTCAAGTGGGCCTCAAATTGGAGGTGGAGATACTGATAGGTCTGCAGATTAATTACATTTTGGGACAAATCGCATAAAAGCATTTTTGCCATGCGGCTAAAAATGACAACACAAAGTCGAAATACTATACTATGTGGAAAAAGCTTTTGGTAAATCCGCTAACAATTTCCATTGATTGACGTCAAGCTACGAAAATCTCAACCGCTGAGCGCTGAACGCCGAATTTCTACTATTTCCATTTCCATATCTCTCCCACATTCGTATATTGTATATTACGTGCGAATATTACTCGCACACTGTACCCAGTGGCAAGGCATTTTGCTTTGTGACGTTCCGTTTCGTTTCATTTCGCTTAGATTCATTTTTATTCGGAATTCACGTAAATTTAATGGTGCACAATAAGCGGCTTACGTGCGGGAAAAGCTGATTACATTTGGCAATTAGTTGACAGTTAGTTGAAGTGCGACAGTACGACAGATCGTACGTCGAAAGTACGACGCCCAGCTGGGCCTAATGGCAGCAGCCCAAAGCCCAAAGCTGACAGCGACCGAAAGCTGGCTGCACTGTGTATACACTACATCGGAGTAGAGTTTATGAATATTAAAATGATTAGCATCTAAGAGCAACGAAAGGTAGCAGCGAGATCGAGGAACGTGACAGCCGCCTGGGCATTCTGTGCATCATTGGATGGATAAAAGTCTCCCATGAATGCCTGCTTTAATGTACTGTACAGTAATGTTCTTCGAAATGAATTAAATTAATTTAGCCGAAAATTGAAAATCCGCTTGGGATTTCTATAGCTGCCTGCCAACGGATGGCCACTTCGTGCGCGGTCGAAAGGTCAATTGCGAAGTGCGCCTCAAGGCGTAAAGTGGACTAGAGCGGCGTCAGGTGGCAGGTGGCAGGTGGGAGGTGGTAGTAACCGACTACTGGGCTAGTGAAGACGCCGAAAATGGCTGAATTGAATGGTAGTGGCTTGACGACAGACTCAACTTCAAAAACATGAAAACAAAGTGCGCCGCTGAATAACTCAAGGCAAGTCGGGAGGACATCAAGTGCCTGCCAGCAACGACTGGTCGGGCTGAAGGACATTTTAAATGGAATAATGAGACCACTTTTGCATGTTAACGCAATCAAAAGGCGCGACAAAAACACACCCAGCACCAAGACCAACACCAACACCAACACCAACACCAACACCAACACCAACACCAAACGACACCAAACGACACCCAACACTAACGGAAAGGGGCCTCGGGAATATCTGGGCTGGGGGCTCGTTTTTTACCCTCTGCTCTTTGGTGCCTCGTGCTTCCTGCTTCCCTCGAGTGGCTGACGACATGTCTGCAACATTATCTAAGGGCAATAGACGCTCAAGTACGCTGACTGTACACGCTGCCAGTAACATGGTTGTGGTTGTTGTTGCTTATGCTGCTTTTTGTGCAACGTCTCGAGCAGTGTACTGTACTGTACTTCGTATACTCATCCACAAACTACTAGCAGATGTAGCAGCCACGCTTTCGTGCTCTGTTTTACTTTCGATGTGGCAAAATGTTGCCTAAGCTGGCCAAGTTAACAGAAATTTATGCAAATGCCAAAGTCAACAAGCGTTCATTGCATAAACTGCCCTAGACAAAGGAGGACATCCAAGCCAGTGAGTGACTGATTAAGTGTCTAAGCGACGGGGCGACTAGTTGACAGACGACAGTCGGCAGTCGACAGTCGACACTACACTAGGAGGAGGCAAGTAGGCCGCCTGCAGTTGCGATCCTTGGCAGCTTGACAGACGGCTAGAGACTTACAGCATTTCACCATCGTTTCCCACTTTCCTTTCGCATTTCCCCATGCGCATGTCCACATACATATATATAGTATATATCGATATACTACGTTATGTACACACATTTCCATGTAGCTGACCACGTCGCAAGGACGTAAACTATGCAAAATATGTTAATTTGTTTTTTTGTTGCCAGTTTTTGACAGCCCCAGCTTAATTCTATAAAACCTATTGATCACAATTCGAGGACGAGTCGAATTTCAATCAGTCGAATTTTGAATGCATCTCACGTCCATTTGCCTTCACATATAGTATTTTGCACACTATAACGATTCCACATCGATGGCCACAACAATGGCCTGGCAATTCGGATACAGGTCAAAAGCTGCTTGTTAACAAGTCTAGCACATGTTGGCCATGGCCCGTCCAGCCAAAGCCGTAATTTCAAGTGTCTCTGTCCCTTGCCAGAAGTCTGCACTCAGTACCCAGAAGTGCAAATGAGTAACAGGATGCGCTGGGGCATTGCATTGGCTCGGCTCGGCTCGGCTCGGCTCGTTTTCACCGCCATTGTTCCGTGTGCCGGAGCTGTCGACTATTCATTTGCATTTCCAGAACACGTCGCAGACCATAAGCATCCGTTTCGCCTGCGACTGCTGTGCAAAAAAGCAATTTCGGCAATTAAAGCGTTGCACGTGAGGCGTCGTTAATAAGTAATGCCGTTGGGGCTGTTCTTTTTGTTGATTGCCTTTGCCATAGCTGTGGCTGTAGCTGCTGCCGTCGAGTTGACAGCTCCGTTTTTAACACAAAGCATTCGCAGATCAAAAACAACAACTACAGCACTCGGCTGTCACATACAGGGAGAGAAATCAACGCCAAGCTTCTTCCATTTGAAGTGTTGAGGACTAAAGTCGACAGCCATGAGGCGGCTAGGCGACTGACAGACGCTAATCAAATGTCACGTTTCGCACAATGGATAGACAAAATTGGAATACTAGCAAATTGGAGTGAGAGAAGATAAACATACGCTTCCTCATGGCCCCCGGGAGGGTCAACAAAATGGGCCACAAGTTGAGCTGACAGTGCGATGTGCATCTATCTTAATCAAGGTAAATTATCGAGTGGATGTCGCAGTCGCCACTCGCAGTCAAAGCCATGAAGCGCCTTTTACTGGGCAGCTAACAAAAACTTTAGAAGCGCAATGGGATAATAGAACATTTTCATTCTCCACAAGTTACTGCATGTCAAGAGACATGAATGTTTTAAGCGGAGGCCAAATCCTATCAGCAAACCTCAAAGTTCGTTTCTGTGGAATGGCCAGCACTTGACATGTGACCGATGTGGCTATCAACGAATCCATTTAAAAGTAACCCGCTTTGCCCTCTTTTGGCGCAAAAAAAGAGAACCGTCAACAGCATGCCAATGCATCCTTGACAACCCTCTACGCTGTGCACTTTCTGTAGTGCACACAAAGGCAGCCTGGTGCAACCAGGCAACGGCATCGACCTGGGCAACACAGAGGCGGGCAAATGTCAGGCCAACATAGTAAATCGTGCCGAATGTCAAGTAAACATAGAAGCACGGCGACAGTCAGCAGGCCAGCACAAAAGGGATGACATCGTCTGTGGCTTGACGATTGGCCGTATTGTGGGTGCGGCACGAGAATCCGCAATAAGGGAGGGATTGATAGCAAAGCTGATCAGCGAAACTTTTGCGACAGCGTTCAATCAATGGACGTCAAACTGGCAGTCGCCAAAAGCTTTCAACCTGTCTTAAATGAGCAGATAACTTGCAGTTGCTGTAGTAGAATAGAATATATGGCAATTTTGAATAGCTTATTGAAAAGTCCATTCCATTACCTGAACAGATTATTATTACTAATTATTTGAATGCAAATAATTATCGATACACTTCCGGAAGAAAACTTAATAAAAATATTTGCTCTACGTTTTGTTTTTTTTTGCAGAAGATGCTGTGCACATCACAGCCATACTGGGCGAGGGTGTCGTCTTCAACTGCCACGTGGAGTTCCCCAACGACCATCCAGTGCCGTATGTCCTGCAGTGGGACAAGAAGGTGAGCGAAACGGTACGATATCACACATAAATTTCTTCTCTAAACTCTCTTTTTTATATTGTTGTTTGATACGCAAAAAAGCTAAAGAAAGTAAGAAACAGTCAGACAAAGACAATGCCAATGAAAGCGCGGCAAATGTAACACAGTAATCGATAAAATACTTACATATCAAGCTAAGCTCAACGTTTTCTGAACTCTTTCTATCTACCTACTATCTACCACCTTACATTCTTACTTACTATATGAGCATCCCCTTAACTAATCGTTTTCCGTTTATTATATTCTCAACTTTAAGTACGTACTATTCTGTTTTCAATTTGCGTTCCTAAGTTCCGATTTGGATCTAGTTTGACTGCATTAACTATTGTTAATGCCTCTGCGTAGGCCAAAAGCTAAACAGTCAGTTGAAGCTTTGGCTCTACATGGCGTATGCGTTATAACCGAAATTCCATGATATTAGGCGGCATATGATTTCAAATTATAATCTGTATGTGTTGCAGCTTTTGCTAATGCTCATGTTGTGTTGCTGTCTATATGATATTGGATATATACGATATACGATTTATGTATTATTATTAGCTTGAGATGGAAATTTCCATATTAATCATGCCCGTACGTGTTTTATGTGTTGCTCGATTGGCAATTTGCATATAATTTTAAATATGATTTCTCTGTTTTCTTTTTGCTACCTGCTAGCAGCCAATTTGAACTCTTGATTTCTCTAACCCCGCATTTTTTCAATTCAATCTTAGGCAAGTAACAAACAGCGAGCTTACTGCGCTTTAAGCTTCTTGAGCGGTAGCTACTTTATAGCCGATTTAAAAGCAGATTTATAGCGCCTCGCTGTAGATACACCACAAACTGTGACACTACGATTCAACACTAACACACACACACACACACACACACACACATACACACTCTTATTATGCTGACAAAAGTATTTTTGCGACATTAAGAAATAAATAAATAAAATTGATACGCTTTTCAATAATCAAAAGATAATAAATCAGACCAAAGAGAGCGAAAGAGAAGAAAAATTCACATGCGTTCATTTCGTTCAAATCAATCTCGTTCGCAAATCGCAAAATCAAATACTAAATATGTATTAAAAACTGTAGCTTTTCACTGTCAAAATAAACAAAATTAATTAGTCGCAATAATTCATAGCAAAGCAAAAAATCACCAACAAAAAAAATGTAATAGCCACAATCCCAATTTAGACAACCCTTTGCACCTTTCAATGGTTGCCGAAAATATGATAATGTTTCCTTAAGTTCTCATCTAAACTTACAGATAACT